>JAFBJU010000650.1:2787095-3117001 GCA_016785305.1 Colistium nudipinnis
ACACACACACACACACACACACACACACACACACACACACACACACACACACACACTGTCCTGCTATGCCCCCATGCTTCTTTCCTCCCTCTCCTCCATCTCTTCCGTCCTCTTCTATTTGACAGCAGAATCCCTCTCATGTTGGGCTGGTACAGGCCAGTGTGATCAACCTGAAAAAAAATAGAGTACCCATTAACAGCAGGTTGTTGAAGCATTATTCAAAATATTCCATTAAGGGTTTACAACTATCTGAAGAAATAGCTGATTCAGCAAAGTGGTTGGGAAAAAAAATCCAAAGACCTGAGCCATCAAAAAAAAAGTCCTTTACATAAATGATTGAATTGCTATAGTCTAATAGTAAAAAGACTAAACCAGTCACAAATGTGGGTGACGATTGCTACATATTTGTATCAAAATACAATTTTATTTGCAGAATCATGCTTTTAAATATTGATAACAATCTCTAAATACATACTGAGATTTGCATACTGCAATCAGATCATTATAAAAGTGAAAAAGATATCTTCAAATCTGTATTCAGATTTGCAATTGTATTGCCATTTGCAATCGTGCAGAGGAAACTGTAAATGCATTATTAGATCTGTGAATGTGGAGACTTATCCCTAAATATGTAGAAATTGAAAGTTGATCGATCTGAAGTGTTTCTCCCCTTACAGCCAGTTACAGCTGAGGCAGGCTTGTCAATTGGCTCTTCACATATGACTATTCTATTCTCTATTCTTTACATGTTTCTGCTATAATTTGTGTCCATTTATTTCTCCAGGTCCAGGCAAATGTGGAGAAGGCATTGACGCTGTTTGGCCAGCTGTTGACCAAGAAGCACTTCCTGTTGACATTCATACGAACCCTGGAGGCACAGAGGTGTACATCTTTTTTTATGTCTATTATTTTGGTTTTTGATTCATTTTAATAACTTCAAAGCAAAGGGAAGGCATGCAATATCAGCCGAGAATGAAACTAAATTGTTTATTTCCAGCGTTGGGTACAGGATCATGGCCATGCAGTTAATACTGCGCTCCACTGTGAATTGTATGCTCTATGTGCTGCATGCTGACATGAGTTACATAGGCAGACCCAGATATAACCAATCAAGATTAAATATGCCTCAGTAGTTATTCTAAGGTCAACTTTTATTTTGATTAGCAGCTTAAGAGGTGACTCAGCAGAGGCTGGGGAGAGCTTTTGTGTCATATTTTTTCTTCATTTTATAAAAGAGGTTTGTCATGTGTTTCAAGGTCCTTTTCAATGCGGGACAGAGGCAACGTGGCATCTCTGATCATGACAGCCCTGCAGGGGGAGATGGAGTATGCCACTGGAGTCCTGAAACAGCTGCTGTCTGACCTGATAGACAGAAACCTGGAGAGCAAAAACCATCCCAAGCTGCTGCTCCGGAGGTGAGGGGATACTGGTTACCAAATATATCCTTTACAGTGAAACTTCAAGTTTGAGTTGAAGCAGCTCAGGTACTTGACACAGCAATTGGAAGTACCACTGTTCACTTTCTGTGTAACTATTTAATATGAATTACATTTTGAAAACACAGGTATTCTATTCAGATTTGGTTTTACATCTGTGTGAAATGGTGCATTTGCATGAATTTGTTTGCGTGTCTCTTTTCCTGAAATTGTCAACATTTGAAGGGAGCCTAGACATGCCCATTAAAAAAAATGTATCATTATCAAATTTCCTGTCAGTCAACAGCCTTTGAATCTGATCACTGCAGTTTAGCTAGTGATTAATCTATTTTTCTCTATTGATGTCTGTCACATGATAAAGTGAAATTTACGGATCAACTGTGATGAGTGTGATGAAAGTTCTGAATTACTCCCTTCTTCGAGGCCTCCCATCCACAAATGAGGCAAAAGCAGCTCCTGTCTACTCTAACTTGGAAAAAAAAAGTGTATAATGAGGGGTTTTCACACACTCTGAGTCATTGTTACCAGAGCAGAGCATCTAATATTTGGAAAAAAATGTTAATTTGCAAAGTGAGCAAACTCAGGTCAAATTCAAAGCTGAATTTAGCCTGTGCTTATTTACAATATAAGGGTTGTATATTTTTATTTTATGGTTTTCTAAATCTCTAATTCTCGAACACTATTTAATGTATAGGGGATGAGGAGAAGGGTCTTGTGTTTAAAGGCAAAAAAAAACGTGTCTTATTCAAAGGTTTCAATGGACCACTTTCGAACAGAACATTCTCCTGAAAATGAAAGAGTATCACAGATCTAAATTGTAAAGAAATTACAGTCGTTTAGTGCAGTCGTGTCGAGCCTTCTGCACTGAGCTTTGTCGTTTTTGTCCTCGTAATTAGTACCCATTATCGAGTTCTTTTCAACTCACCCAAAACTTTGTCGTCTGTATAAATTATTGATTTTCGTAATCCTGTGACTCAGTCCATGGTAACTTTTCAATTTCATTTAAATATTTGTTTTTTTCCTTCCTCTGTGTGTCAGAACGGAGTCTGTCGCCGAGAAGATGCTGACCAACTGGTTTACGTTTCTCTTGTACAAGTTTCTCAAGGTAAGTCCAACATAATTACCCTCTTGTCCTATTTACTGTCATTCTTTTTGCCTCTCTTCTTCTGATGTCTCTGTCATCAGCATCCTTTCTGTTATCATTAGTCTGCAGTCAGTCTTCTCTCTGCATTGAGGTCCCTTTCCTCACCAGGGGGTGCGATGTCGATCCCGCTGCTTTTCCCGATCTCCTTGCCGTCCCTTGTCCACTTCACCCACCGCTCGCCCCTCTTAGAGAAGAGAAGTGCAGTCAGAAAATGCTTATCTTGCAGTAGTTTGCCTTCCTATTCTCCACCCTCGCTAATTACAAATTGTGAGACTGTAAGTTGTCCTCATTCGATACCACAATCCTAACCACGTTATGATAAACTGATATCGCTGATATTTATTTAAACATGTAGGATGTTGTGAGTAAATGTAGATATCAGCATACAATTGGGGAGCACTAATGAAGGCAGTATCAATTGGAAAGGCACATATTGTAGCCTAACATGCAGAGGCCGGATGACGAAGCCGGAAAGCCCCAGCGAATGCATAACCGTGTGATGTATTGGCTCTCTGTCTCGTTAGCAGCTAACCCCTAATTGGGCCCAGATGCTAATAAGGTTCTTAAAGCATATGGCTTCGGAATGAGGACGGGAGGTGTGAGGGGGGAAGGAGTTAGTGGGGTAAGGGAGGGAAATGGAGGAAGGAAGAATAGAGGCGGAATTAACAATTAGGAGTTAAGGAAACGAGGAAAAGAGTGGAGAGGCAGGAAGGAGGAAAGAGATGGCAGTTAAAGAGGAAAAGACAGTGTAATAGACTGTGGAAAGGACATTTCTTTTGCCACAGCATCTGTAGAATATTACTGTGACAACATTTTCAGAGGCAAATCAACTTTATTCATTTAAAAATGTATTTGCAAATATGTTGATGATCGATGAATGATATTCAGAACCTCTCCAAAAGGATTTTTTTTTTCTTGTCTGACATCTACGCAAAGTGTCATGGGAGCGGGCTTGGTATTTTGGGGTTGTCAGAGAGACAGACAACTAGGGATAAAAGGCAACCATAAATAATAATCCAAATAATATTTTATTTTATATTAATAATTTTGTCAGCATGATTTTCGAGCCATAAAGGTTAGAAAAGTTTCCTTGCAGGGTAACCAAACGTCTGTTTTTATTTTCCATATAACGCACCGGAATTCGTAATGCATATCTGGTGATCTAACAAATGCACTGAGTGCTTTTTGTTCAATGAAACAGCTAAAACTCCTCAAGGCTACCTTTGAAAGCTAGTTAAGGATACCTAAGTAGGAAAATAACATGTAGAGTCATGCTCATCTGACATCACAGAATAATACAGATTCCAAACACTGACAACAACATCTTCAGTTTGGCCAATTATAGCAATATCTAAATATTGTTCCATTTTTCAAGCATAATGTTATTGAGAATCCACCATAGGTCATGCTTTTAAGCAGACACGCAGTCATATTTTTGGTGTCCAGCTCTAGTGGTTCTAATACATTTGACAATTATGATATCAAGAGCAAAGGAAAGAGGATTGACCAAGTTTCTTATAGGTTTAAATTGGACCGATCTCTGATGATCCTCGACTAAAGTATGTGTTCATTTTAGTTAGTCTAACAATGGAGGTACACTAACCTGCTTCTGGTCTTAATCTTCATAGTAAATATTAGCATGGTGTGCCTCCTATATTTGTGCATCAAATCAAAACTTACTACTGGAGGAGGAACATAGTGCAAGAATGAAAGTAAGAGAAAAGATTGAAGAAAGTGAGACGGGGTTAAAGATTGGTATCACAGGGAGAGGGGGTGGGGGTGAGTTTGTGGGTTAGAAGGAAAAAAGTGAGTTGTTCTGTGTGCTTGAAGGTGAAACAGATAAATGTGTGCTTTTCCTCTCACATCTCCAACAGACACAGACACACACACGCGCAGCCTGAAGTATCTCCCAGAGCAGCACACGGCCAATCATTAAACTCTCGTCTGGATGAGTATTGGCTGTGATGTGTCCTCGCTTTCCCCTCCCTAAACTGCCGATACTCCGTTTGGGAGTGTTTTCCTTCGGCCCAAGTGATGACTAATGACACTATTGATTGGCAAGCGTCTTTGATTGAGGCGAGAGTGGGAAACATATTTATAACGTCTGTGTCTGGTCACATAAGCAATCAAACAATCGGAGAGACCTGAAGAGATTTATGGACACACCGTTTTCAGCCCTGTAGACAGAAAAAGGGAAAAAAAGAAAGAAAGAAAGAAAAAAAGAGGGATTTACATAGCCCCAGTGTCCTTCACATTTCAACACATCATTTCCAGAGAATTTCAAGGCATCTCCAATTCAATTTCTGTATGGAACTACTTGGTGAAGAAAGTCTAGACTTAGTTGTATATATTGTATATATTTAAATGTTTCTATACTTGTTGCGTTTGTTCCATTACCATCTAACGAGCTGCTTTGTGTATGCATGCATCATCCCGACCATTTCAATCTCGGAGAACAATATAGAGCAGTTCCATTCTTTACTCCTTCACGGAGAAGAGATGACAAAAGATAGGTGCGAAGTAAAGGGGTGTGGATGGATTTCATCATTGTGTCAGAATAAGTTGGACGACGCAGTATCCCAGTAGAGGTAAAAGACGTGCTGGTTAGAGAGCATTTCATGATTTTAGTGTGGTCATTTCACTCCTTAGAATCCTTTAGACGGGGATCATAGTGTTTTATTGGAATATAAACCTGTGTATGCTTTGAACTTGAATACACATTAGAGAGTCACAGCTCTCTGGGTGCCAAGACAGAAAGTAGAATCTTGGCTCTATTATTTTTATTATTTATTTACTTATTTTAAATGTTACACAAACCATGACTAATGAAAGATTCACCTGAACAGTTTGGGGAAATGTTACCAGTAGACAATGAGGGGAAAATAAATGAAAGATACGGAGCCAATTTCTGATGCACTAAGCAGTCAAATAGATGGGGACTGGCAAGTTGGGTCTTGCCAGATGAATTTTTGCTCAGAGGGACAAAATATGGGAGGAAGGATGAGAAATGAACACATAACAGGAGAGAAAAATTGGGTCTGAAATTAAACCTAAAGATTGGATTTAAGCAGGGAAAAGCAGGCGAGATAAGAAAGAAAAATCCAAATCCAAATCCAAGCCCTGCATTTTCACACGTATATGTTCTCCAACCGCAGGGTCATGACCCCTGTGTGATGGGTCATAAATCAAGAAAAATATGAAATGTACGAGCTTCAAGCCTCTTTCAAATATTCAAATGAACAATGCCAAAAGAGGAGACTCACTTTTTTGGTTGAACTGCTGGAAATTCGTCTCCTTTTGTGTTTTTCTCCTCCACTAGGAGTGTGCCGGGGAGCCCCTGTTCATGCTCTACTGTGCCATCAAGCAGCAGATGGAGAAGGGACCCATCGACGCCATCACAGGAGAAGCCCGCTACTCCCTCAGCGAGGACAAGCTCATCAGGCAACAGATTGACTACAAAACCCTGGTCAGTGAACTCCCCGTGTCTCCAAAGCTTGTGTCCGTCCACTTTGATCTGAGTCACTGCATGAGTCGTTAAGTTTTAGTCACACCTGACAGTGATGAACATTTTCAGAACAAACACTGACGTAATTAGTGGCAGAGCTTCCTTTCCCTAAATCGATGTGCAGTCTGGCCGCGGGTGGGAAAGGATTTCATCCAGAGTGGACATGATGCTCCAGCATCCAGTTGTGTTTGGAGTGAATATGTGATCTGGACATTAACTGGCCCAACCACTGCTCGGCATCAATCACATTGTCTGCCCAAACAAAGCCCTTCAGATTTGGATTGGAAACGCGCAGACCAACCCAGTTGCGGGGTCTGCTGCTGTTGTTTTGGTTGGCACCCAAGTTTCGTATCCATAGTTATTATTTTCCCAACTAGGAACATGTCCAGGTTATATTCTAGCTGCTGCAAAACAAACTAGGTGTGAAAATGCTCTCAGCAAAATTCAAGCGCTCCCAAACAAACATCTCACTGGTTGGCACCTCTTTCGTTGTGTCCTCATGTAAGCCCTGTGTGTTGTTTTGCTTTTTCTCCACCATCCAGACATTGCACTGCGTAAACCCGGAGAATGAGAACTCCTCCGAGGTGACGGTCAAGTGCCTGAACTGCGACACCATCACTCAGGTCAAAGAGAAGCTGCTGGACGCTGTGTATAAGGGCAGCCCCTATTCACAACGGCCAAAGGCTTCGGATATGGACCTGGGTAAGACATGCAGCTCTGCACATGCATGCTTAGTCCAGTGATATGTTGAGACATACAGGTGCACAGGTTTCAACGACAAAAAGTGGTTACATCCAGGTTGCCATAGCTGCAACGGCTGTACTGAAGGACTAATAGAGACATGGGAGGATATCAAACACTCAGCTTGCATCCATTTGGACACTTGGAAGTTGCTCCCTTACATATCTTGCAGAGACGGTTTAACATTCTTTTTGAGCCATGTTCACACCAATTTCCGAGGTAATCATCTCCATATATCCACCTGGTACTTGCAGAATCACGCTGAGGAACACATTTGCATAACAAATGCAGCACAAAAGCAGCAGAAAAATAAAACACATGCAGGTACAGAGCCTGCAACTCGTGAGCACTATGAATCGTTCACGTTCACGATATTGTTTTCTACTCTCACCTGAGTCCCTTGATGCTTAATTGAGAACAGAATAAAACAACATCTGTGTTCTGAAGGCCAAACAAAACACCCAAATACCAAATACTCTTGTCTCTGTTGCCTGTTTTTTTTCTTTCGAAGAATGGCGTCAAGGTCGAATGGCTAGGATCATTCTGCAAGATGAAGATGTCACAACTAAGATCGACAATGACTGGAAAAGACTCAACACGTTGGCTCACTATCAGGTACAGGAGCATGAACATGCACATTTAAGACAGGGGCCCGCAAAAGTATATTGTTAAGAGGCTCTCACGCCTGTTTTGTGTGTGTGTGTGTGTGATTTGCTGTGCAGGTGACGGACGGCTCGGTGATCGCGATGGTTCCAAAGCAGAACTCTGCCTACAACATCTCTAACTCCTCCACCTTCACCAAGAGCCTCAGCAGATACGGTACAGCCAGCTCCCGCTCTCCTCTTCACCCTATCCTATTTAAATCATTCTGTCAACAATTCCCATTCCTCTAACTACCCGCATCCCTCCAACAACCACTGGCTCTCCTTCATTCGTGCTTGTTTTTTTTGTTCTTCGTGGCCGTGATTGGTCTGAGTGAATGGCAATCCTTTTTTATCCAAGGCCATCAGCCCGGGCCAAGGCTATTCCCCTGCTATTTCCACACGACCCATAAATGACAGGCATTAAACTAGACACCTATATCCCCAGCTGATGGAGAGAGAAGGGAGCTGACATTCAGATTAACAGACAGGCAGAGGCCCTGCATCAACGTGGTATACCTCACTAGAAAATTATTAATTGTAGAACCGAGGTCTTCAACAGGGGCCGGCGACCCTTCGGGGGTCCGCCGATTTTTTTGGTAAGTTAGACAATTTTTTTTTAAATATATATATTTTTTCAACCAAAAATGTATATATTAACTTGTGTATTTATTGAATAGCTTAGTATTGAATGCACAATAACAGGGGAGCTATTTTTATACATGGCAAGTACGCCCAGGTTAATAAAAAACACAATTGTATCTATATACGTATAGTACGGGGGTCCCTTCTCCATTTCTCCATCATTCCTTGGCCTGAAAAACAATGACTGTGTGGTAAAATAATCTAGACCAAAGAATTAACACGTAACCATTGCCTGATAATAAATGTACTTATAACCCTCACATATAAACCGCCGCTGAGATTGCCTCCAGTCAGCTGTTGTCCCAAGGCAACATGGATTTCCTCTAAAAATGCCCATGTCCAAACTGAAACATTAAGTGTTCATATTGTCATTAATGTGTGTGTAGGTGTGTGTGTATGTGTAGGTCTCTGTGTGTAAGCGTAAGTGTGTGTGTGTGCATTTGGGAGTGTCTGTGTGTGCATTTGTGTGTGTGTGTAGTAGACGTCAGTACCAATGCGAGGTTTGCAATCAAAGCCACTCAGCGCCCAGCTGGCAAGAGCAACAACAGCACACCGTCCCACTCATTCACTTCATTTCATTCCATTCTGTGTTCTTACATCACTCTCCATATCACCCCTCTCTCTCCCCCAGATGTTTTGCCTTCCTGTCCATTTCGTTCCCCCCCTTGGTTTTTCCATTTTCATCTCCCCCACATAAACTCCCTCATCCTTTCACCATGCATAAAAGAGACCGCAACATGCATCAACATCTCTCTCTTTTTTTTAATTTCTCTTCTGACCTTTTTCCACATCCCTTCCTCCCCAGGAGCAAGAGCTAGTCCGCAGATAGTCATCTCCCCCACTTGCACCTCACCTCCCTGGCTCCCTCTCTCTCCTCCTCCATCCTTAATCGAACAGTCACAGATGCGCATCTTACTTCCCTTGCTCTAATCAGCTTTGACAACCACACCGTGAATAATGAAACCCAGATAATAGAGAAAAATTAGGGGGGGGGGTAGAAATATTAAAGAAATACACTGTGCTTTTGGAATTTGTCCTTTTTCCCTAACAAGGTTTCCACATGAAGCTAATATTATTGTTCTGTCCTGTGTGTCTGAATTCAGAGAGTATGCTGAGGACAGCCAGTAGTCCTGACAGCCTCCGATCCCGGACTCCCATGATCACCCCCGACCTGGAGAGTGGAACCAAGCTGTGGCACCTGGTGAAGAACCACGACCACTCGGACCAGAGAGAGGGCGACCGGGGCAGTAAGATGGTCTCCGAGATCTACCTGACCAGGCTGCTGGCTACAAAGGTAAAACCCTGATTCCAGTCAGAGTGGAACCTGAGATAGCGTAAAGGAGGTCACTTTCAACAGACTGTATATTTTTGGAAAAAAGGCTTTTTTTCTGAATTTGCCTGACCAAAGTGGTTAGCCCAACAATAAGCACACTCACACATTTGGCTCATTTAGTTATGGAAACATCAATGAACATAATGTATTTCCTAAGCCGTTACTATAACCATCGCGACCCCTCACCTAATTTTGACCCTTACACCTAATCTGAAGCCTTTAAAATTTGTGTTGACCTGCAAAAATGTCTACTTACAACTGTGGTTTTAAACCAGATAGGTCCTCATGACTATAGGAAGAAAAGTGTGAACTGACTCTCACTTGCACGCTTGCGCGCACACACATATTGATTTGTGTGTGTGCATGCTTAGATAAAGGCTATATTATCCCTAATATATCCTTCGCCTTAGAAACGGAGACGATCCAGCTGTCTCTCCCTGTCTATCTCTCAGTTCACTGTGCCCTAATTGTAAGGGGAGTGAGGGGAAATGGAGCAATGGGCAGCAGTTACAAGTCCGTCGTCTTTTCAATTTCCATTGGTAATCAGAAGAAAAAGATAAATAAAAGGTGGGCTCGTGGAGCAGAGTGCAAGGGGGGCAGATTCAGGAGGCGTCGGCAGATAGGTAATTTGTTGAGGGATTGAAGATTTGGCTGTGCATGATGGGAAAAAAACAGAGAGGCAAATGCAATTGAGCATCTCATCTTGTCCTTGTCTCTCTTTGGTCGTCTTTCTCCGTCTGCCTGGACGTGTTATCTATGCAGATCCCCGTACTTTGTCCTGTAACTGGGATAGAATTCATCCCTGTTCTATTCCATGAGAGCTTAATAAATATGATCTGAAAACATTTCCTCTGTAATGGGTTCCGCCAGATGGAGAAGTCATGGAAATTCACTTACATTTATGTTGAAGCATCCAAATTCAAGGGCTTGGATTCCCGCCGGATGATTTTGTGTCACTCGGTGGCCCGAGTGTGCAGTCACAGAGCCAGAGTTATCACTTTGATTCACTGTATTGTGAAAGCATGTGCACATATATTTCCCATTCAGAGGCAGTGGATGCAAGTGGCTGGAAATTGTATGGGTAAATGGTATACTACCCTTTGTTATATAGACCTGTGCAATGGTGTTTGTCTGTTAATATATATATATATAGATATATATATATATACGTATACATACATACTAACAATGTGTATTCATGTTTCAGCTTATTAAACGCACTTAACTAAATTCCATAATAAATCTGTTTTTATTAATCATTTCAAACAATATAATAAAAAAATAATTGGTCTCATTCTGCCATGCAGGGTACATTACAGAAGTTTGTGGACGACCTGTTTGAGACCATCTTCAGCACGGCCCACAGAGGCAGCGCGCTGCCACTGGCCATCAAGTACATGTTCGATTTCCTGGACGAGCAGGCCGACAAACACTCCATCAACGACTACGACGTACGACACACCTGGAAGAGCAACTGGTGAGTGGGAATCCGCATGTTTTTTTTTTTCTTTCTTTCTTTTCTTTTCAGATGTGATGCTTTTCTTTGTCTTACGCAATTTTCTATTAATTTAGAAGCTCATATTTGGGACTATGTGCCAAACAAAACAAGCAATTTTAAAGACATCACCTTGGGTTTTACACGACTTGAATGGACATTTTCAGAAATATTTCAGTGTGTCAGAATTTGATTTGCACTTTTTCAATAGATGAATTTGGCCAAAGGTTCTTCCAAGAAAGATTTGATTCTGTGACCTGCAGTTCCAACTGTGGGTACTATACCTGAAAATCATAGTTTATGTCTGGTATATTGGTAGTTACTGATAAACAGTCAAGGTGTATTTAAATGGCCTTGTATATGTGCATGTTTATATAACAGGATGTGGTAATAATGGTCGTGTAATGCATGTGAGTGAATAGTAGTGTACAGGGGATAAAAACGTATTGTGACAGGTGGTTGTTCATTATTTAATGGATGACATCTATGGACAAGCATTGACATTTTTTTAAGATATATATTTTTTCCCATTTATTCCGTTAACAGTATATATAAATTAAGTATTTAGACGATCATTACATACAATTGAGCATTTATACCAGACATGTGCAAGATCACCTTAGGGCCCTGGCACCTACTGAGCACAAATTAAACAAAGACAAGGTTTAATGCACACAATGTACTAATTAGAAATGAGATGGAAGCGGTGCAATACTAACTACACAAGTGTGAGACAGCTTTCACAGTAATATAGGCTACTAACAGGTTACTGAAGATCTAAATTTGTGTTTCAGTAAAGAGGAAAAGAAATTCTATTTTTGTATTGTGTTTACCTCTCTAGTCTTCCTCTGCGGTTCTGGGTGAACGTGATCAAGAACCCCCAGTTTGTATTTGACATTCAAAAGAACAGCATCACAGACGCCTGCCTGTCTGTGGTGGCTCAGACCTTCATGGACTCCTGTTCGACGTCGGAACACAAACTAGGGAAAGACTCACCTTCAAATAAACTTCTCTACGCTAAAGACATCCCCAACTACAAGAACTGGGTGGAGCGGTAAGAATAATTTCAACCCCTACGATTTGAACACACAGATCAGAAGAACTCAGCTAGGAAAACACCAGTATATGAACTTTCTTACGAGGTTGATAGCTAAACAAAAAAAAAACAGCTGGTTGAAATGTATCTGGTACCAACCTTTGAAGAAAGGTTGAATTAGTGTCAAGCAATCATGCTGTGTGATTACAGCAACCTTGGGCCTTCGGCTTCCAAAAATAAAATGTACACCAATCAGTCACACTATTAATACCGGTAGCTGGTTTTAATATTGTGTCTAAAAACGAGTATACAACGTTTAAACTTGACTTTGTGAATTCAGCTTCCAAGACAAATGTTTGGTCGTTTTTAATCCAACTCCGCACCCATAAAGGTGCAAGTCAAAATAGGAAAAACACAGGTGACAATCAACTGTTCGCTCTCTATTTTATTTATTTAATTTTTTTAATTACATCTACAATAAGTAAGTGAGTGACATGTCCAGAGTGCACTCACCTTTTTTCTCTCGCTGCTGCTGCAGCACTCATTCACTTAAAAAATATGCTTGAATGTGCTAAAGTATGTCCCAAGGCCTGCAGAGAGCTGTTAGAGGCAATGTGAGATACAGATCTATAGTTGAGTGTCGGTTGGTAGGCAAGAGCAAAACGAGCTTTAACTGCACCCAATTAACACTCAACGTCGGCCTGACCTGCGCCGCAGCAAACCATGACGTGGTTTAGATATTGATCCTTTTCACAGGTTCAGGTGCAGCTCAATATTTCAGTATATTCTTAATAATATACTGTACTATTCACTTCTTGCAAGAATAAAGGGCCTTAAAAAGTGCAAAACAAAAACTAAAGTTCAACTAAAAGGATCAAAAGTAAATTAAAATCCTAAATGTTTTCTTAAATAAGCACTATATATATATATATATATATATATATATATATATATATACTGTATATTTATATAATACACATTGCACATTTTCAAATGAGGTAGACAATTTAGCCATATAAAAAAAGCTCCGCACGAGCATCTATGTGGTTTTAGAACATGTGACTATTTGTACCGAGCTTTTGAATAAAAGTGAATGCGTAAATGAGTTTTATGGATAGCCCAAATGCAGTGTATATATCATCCCAAACAGCAGAGCTTCATTTTCTACACAAATGTTATTGGGCAAATATACTGCTCATCTTCCCCTTGCAAAACACAAACGATCCAAAAATATTGTCAAGTCAACACGTGAGCCGACATTTGGAACCGTAAAACTTCATATGCATCAGCTATCAAACGTATTGTCATTCTCAAGCAATCTTCACAATATTTCTTAGATATCCTGTATACAATAACATACTGTATGTGTTGGTATTCGCATCTTAACAGCACCAGATGTGTCAGTGAAATACTGTGAAAAATATGACGTTTTCAAAAACGTCTTAAGCTCTTGACTTAAGAGCGGCTGGTTGAAAGTTGAACTGATGTTATTCCTGCTTGAGCGGCTCTCCGGCTGAATCCAGTCCAAAACCTCTGTGCTGCCACAGATGAATAACTCTACGGCAGACCAATTGCAAAGAGAGACGATAAAACACAGTGGAGGAAGCTATCTGGAAAACTCACACCACTTGCAATAATTAGGCAAAAAGATGATAGGGACCAGGAGAGGAGAGTCACACCTCTGTTAAAGGTTATAAATATGACATCTGCCAAACCATTTATCTTCCACTCCTTACAGACCTTCCATAAAAAGGCATATTGAATAAGTGCCAGTTAACGATTCAGGTTCGTTTTTGTACATCCCCCTCAGTGAGAGCAGCTGGTTGCCAGATGCCACTGTTTCATAAAAATGTCTTTTAAGACCCTGCTTGACCTCTCTTCCAGGTACTACTCGGATATCTCCCGAATGCCAGCCATCAGTGATCAGGACATGAGCGCCTATCTAGCGGAGCAGTCCCGCCTGCACCTCAGCCAGTTCAACAGCATGTCCGCGCTGCACGAGATCTACTCCTACATCATCAAATACAAAGACGAGGTAGGCGAGCGCCTCGCCATTCACTTGCCTTGTCTAATACCACTCGGTCGTTTGAATTTGATTCAACTCAGCACATCTGCGCAGGCTAAGATACACATGAAGACGTGGCTGAGACGCTTGGCATGTTACACACCTAATCGGACCTCAATGACTTTTTTCCCCCCATAAACCTTATGGTAGAGTGTGCCACAGCTGCCAGCTGATTAAAACGTGATATCGCTGCAAAAACCAGTAGTGAGTGGTAAATCTGTTAAAAGAATAATTTTTCCATTTTCAAAAAATGTCAAAACTTTAAACTGTCAGCATTCTTCTAGAGAATCCAATGAGAATATGAATGCATAGATAGGCGGCTTTTGTAGGGATTAAGGAAACTCACTTTGTGCTGGTAGGTAGACTTTTGCTGCTTTCACATAAAATCTACCTCAAGCTAATCACAGCCGCTCGTTATAGCTTCATCATTTATTTTGTTATTATTTTTCTTTAAATTGTGTGTGCACCCATGACAGTGAAATCGGTATTACGGAAATAAGCCAATACGATCACTAAGGAAAATGTCAAATTGTTGTTGCTTTATCTTGTAAAGCTTTACAATGCCACATATAATTTACCATGTGCTCTGCTTGGAAGCAAATAACAGCGAGTATACAGTATGTGTGTTGCTTCTGCTGAACATGTGTGTGAGAGTACACATGGTCTAAATGTCCCATTTTAAAGTGGACGGATAATTTAGCCTGAAATCTGTACGAGCACCCCATTAGGAATGAAATGACCATAAACGCCCCACCCAACCGCCAGCTATTTAATTGTTTCCTCCATCTCCTTATCCTTCCTTCTCTCCTCCCCTGCCTCATTATCCTCCGTCCTGCTCATCCCGATGTTTTCCCCTCCCATGAGTCACGACAGTTCACGTCCCCCCTCTCGACCGATGCTCTCTTCCTCCAGCTTTCGGTGGACAGCCACATGTACTTTCTTATCCTCCACTTTCCCCAACTTTATCAGGCTTTTATGAGTGAACAATAAAAGGTCTCTGTCCCTTTTCCGCCTCCCCCCTCCTCCATTCCTCTGTCGCGGCAACATTACAGTCTTTATACTGGCTGCTGGCAGGTGTTTCCATTCAAACTAAATGCTTCCCCTTCATTACAGCCTATTATCCGGACGGAGGCAGCTGCACAATTGCTGTCACCTCCAGCACGTGCCCTGACCTCCTATGCACGCACATGCCTACATGTCCACACTCACATACCCATGCTGATGCACATACACAACATCAGGAAGAGAAGACAAATGCACACATAAATACAGCATTTTTGCACATTGGGAGCCTTGCCCATGCCCCAACATAATAAGACATCAACACACACACGCACGCACGCACGCACACACACACGGAGTAGAAAATGCTATTGTGGACGTTCCACTTGCCCCTGTCTCTGTACATAGCTAATAACAATAATATCAGTAATATTAGTAACTGCTAATCTTTCTCCATATTTGTGTTCAGATCCTCTCCGCATTACAGAAAGATGAACAGTCGCGCAGACAACGGCTACGCGGCAAGCTGGAGCAGGTGATAGACACCATGGCCCTGGCTAGCTGAGGACCATCCAATCATAGCCACGGCCAGCGTTAAACTGGCCAACCAACACGCCTTCCCTGACAAACTTTGTTGCCCGTGACATATCGACCCCCCGACGTTTGAAGTCTGTCGCCATCACCCTCACAAACCACCACCAACAGCAGCAGAAAAGACTGCAAGGACGCAGGCACCCAGCAGCAGCACACTGGAGAGACAGCAGAGTTTGGAACTAAGGCCCCACCGGGTGGGTTGGCTTTTTTGTTTATTGTATTTTTCTTCTGAGCCGCCCAACCTGCCATGAACAACCAAATCAAAGGCACCATCAGCCTCTGCAAATATGATCCTCAGCTCAGGGGGGAATTTGTTTTCATCAAGGCCCTCATCGCATCTAGAGTCCTAAGGGAGCAGCAGCTGGATACTTTGGCCACAATCAAGAGCGGCACAAGCACAGTGGTGACCAAGAACTCATCTAGCTGGATGCAGAGCTGAAATTCTACAGGGGTGGGGGTGTTGCTGTCCTCCACAGGTCAGGTTAGAGGTCAGGGAGCTGGTAGAGATTCAGTGTGTTGCTCAAAGACACTTGGCAACACACAGGCAGCAGCCACTGCAGAGCAAACAGGATGTAGGAATTGCAGGGAAATTATTCCTCCAGTACTGACTCTCTATCAACCCAGAACTTTTATCAAAGGCATTTCACCATTTCATTTGTTATTGCATTCGATTCAGTTGACCACCTCCAACTGCCTACTTTTCCCCAGTGCTGCGCCAATTGTTACTGCTGAATTTGCACAACAAAGCTAAATCAAAAGAGAGAAGAGGATATATGAATATATATATATATAAATATATGAATACAAAAGTTGTTTTTAAAACAAATTAAGTTTTTTCCTCCATTTTACTGTACAAAAGATGAGTTTGAAGAGAGGATTTGATATTTCCGAGGTGAAAACACAAGGAAAAGTCATCCTGTGCCATGTTTTGCTTTGAATGTTGTTAAGTGCAAAAAGACTTCTTTTCCGATAGATGAAATGTGCTATGATGAAAATGTTATCATGCTTACAGACTGAAAATACGAGTTTAAAAAAATAGGCAACTGGCAAAAAGATGATATATGATTACAGTCACTTTCTATATTTAATGAGCTCTTGGGGTAGTTGTGCATTACATCTTTGGCTTTTACAGTAGTCAAAGGACAAATGGTGTCTGGAAGTTGCCCAGGAGCCCTCCGACCTACAGTGCTTTTGTGTTTATTTTGAAGAAACCAAATAGAGCCGATTTAGAGGGAACAGAAAGGTCATTTCTGTGGAGGCCAGCCTCATTGCTCTGTGGGAGCAGACTTCTCTCGGGGCATTAGGCACTCATCCCCTGGCACACCTTGCCCTGCTATTTCTTGATCTTATTTTAAAGACTTCCCCACTTGTTTGTAACATTTAATTAGATGTGCCATCCAAAATGAAGGCTAGTTTTCGTGTGAAGCAGAAGAAAGTGAAAAAGTGTTTGTCTAATTTTGGCTTGTTTTTTTAGTCTGCCTTGAATACAGTCAAAAGCTAGAGGCTCCATTTTTGAAATGTGAATGTGGTTTATGAAGCGATTATGATGTAGCTTGATTCATGTGAGTGTTTTTGTACCAGTTGAAGGCCTTTTTTTCTTTCTGTGGTTTTACAGGGGTATTAAAAAAGTGAAGTATGCGCTGCTCCACATACACTTGTGGTGTTTTGAAAAACATGCATTCATAGACAAGACATTCCTTTCTCCTATAAATGTAAAAGGGTTACCAGACTAATAAAGAAGGTCCGGAAAGACAGAGACCAACAATAGATTCAAGGATGTTCAACAAGACAAAGTAAACTGTTTGGCTTCGTCCATCCACTGAGAAGCAGACCAGGCACACCTGTTTGTTTCTTTTGATGACACCACCTAAGAGAACATTTTGATTAAAAGTAGGTAGGTTCAATCAATAATCATAATTTCACAACAACACTACCGAGTCCTTTCAGCCTCAATATCTGCCTAAACCTCACCCGGCATAAAGGACAACAGAGGATGCTGAAACAAGTCCATTCATTTTTCGTTTTCTTTTATTGGAACAATTGGTTTCGAGAGAAAGAATCAGTCAATAATATGTGTATTATAGGTTAATAAACTCAAATAATGGACCATAACATCATTATTTCCATAACATAATTTTTATCCATTATCATCATTTATTTTCATCACTTTCAAATCATCAAAGTTAAATTATTCATCACAATCAATCACATTTACAGATTATCTATTACCATAATATACCCAAATTGGATTAACCATCAAGGGATTGATTACATATCACAACCATAATTAATTTCAACATCTATACCAAATAATTTTTAACCATCATCTTCTTTGAACCAAATCATATGCAATCAAATCTCATCAAGTTACAACCAATCAATCTTAATTGTATTTAACCCTCCTGTTATGTTTGGGTCTATTTGACCTGATACTATGATTCTACTGATGTTTAATGCTATTTCTCTTTAATTTTTCTGGCTGAATTTTCATGACTTTTCCTAATTTGGGGTCTCAAACCTATGCAAAAAAAAAGCATAGGTTTAGATAGTTAATTTTCTCTGAGCACATTTAGTATACCGGTTATGTTTCGGGTCAATATGACGCGAATGTTTAAAACATGGTAGAAACATTTTGGTGACCTGTAACAAAATAAAACTAACACATATTTTCAGGACAAACACTCTGCATCTAGTGTGAGTGAGAAATTGAAGTCTAAAGATGGTATATTATGGATATAATCCCCATGTTCAAGCAGAGCTAGGCTATCAAATTCAAACGCCATCAAAGTGAGACTTGGGCCTACCAGATATGTGGTCACCTGCATTGATGATATAAAATCAACATTTGACAACATTCTTGCTACCACCAATTGAAAATTGACAATTGAAAAAAATATTCTAGATTGACCAACATGGAAGGGAGCTGTGTATTTGTCCCCTTTAGAGGATGCTGTCACTTCAGACAGTATAACTCAAACGAGCCTGCCAAGTATGTCATCAAAAACATAGGTAGCTGCTGATGCTCAATTCAGCTATGCATGGAATATGCAAGTTTATACTGGAAAGAAAGCTGGTTATGCATCTGAAAAAAATCAGGGGACACTTGTTCTCTTGGAAATGACTGGGTAAAGAAACTAATGTTAATTTTTCATAACATTTTAGAATCAAATGTATATTCAAGTTAATATTGCTAATAATATTATTAAAAATTGCACCGGGTCAATATGACACGAGACATAACCGATATATGTAAATTCTTAATATAACAGGAGGGCTAAATTAAAACCAGCAACAAACATCATCCAGACAACATCCAGAATATAATGCAAAGCTTAATATGCTATCAAGCTCATCAAACACATCAGATAAAAACAAAATACAGAATAAACAGAGCACCAAACCAACTACAGCCACCACAAACAACTCAGACACCAACCACAAACCACATTAAATTTAAGGCTAAACAAGGTGAACAAACATGGCTAAACTGATGACATGCTATCCAACAAAACCCCAAAATAACCTGCACCACAACAAATGAATGAGTACTTCTATCAATGGACTGCTCACTCTTCTTGACCATTTACATGTGCGGGTTTACAGATCACAAATTAATAACCACCAATCAAAAATATACATACCAATAGCATCTCGGCAGTCATCTAAGAATTAATGTCCCAAACAATCCCTGCTCAGCTTCCTGCAGCTGTAGGTGGGCTCACTACCGTGTGAACCCATTTTTTCAAGCTTGCCTGTAAGGTTTTCTGGCCATTTTCTTTCTTTTATTGGAAAAATTGGTTTTGGTCAATAATAAGTTGATAACTTTAAAGAAAAGAACATACACATTTATGTTTAAAAATTAAAAAATATAAAATCAGTCAACTCAATTAGTGTTATCATTTAACCAAAATCTGTAATGTTCATCACGTTACTGAAATCATCAAACTTTAAGTTTAAGATTAAAGTAAAATTATTAATCATAATCAATCACATTCCCACATTATCTACCCAAACAAAATATACCCAAATTGGATCCACCATGGAGGGACTGATTGCATATCATTACTTTAATACATTTAAACAGAAACTATTTCATTTTAAGCCAAATATGTATTAAGTATATAATAACAATTTTCAATAATGTTTATACATTTTTTTTTCCAACATAATCTGATTCAATTTGAATTCCATAAGTTATTTACCACCAATCATTCTAAACGTAATCAAATTTTACCAGCAAACAAACTCATCCCAGTATTAAACCTAAACTGATGACATGCCATCACACAAAACTGAAAAATGACTTTTCCCAAAATGAATGAATGAGTACAACCAATCAATGAAATGCTCACTCTTCTTGATAATCATCACAAGTCAAACATTTTTTACTTGTGCTGGCTTACAGATTAAAAATAAATGACTCTCAATCAAAAGTATAGAGACCAATAGGGTCATTTAAGCACTGGCTTTCCTCTCTGGCCTAGCTATGCAGACAAAAGAGGCACACCTGCCCAGCTGATCCTCCTAATTGAATGCAGCCCTCCAACTCCCCCATCTACCTGCATGCCAGGTGGCTGAGTGGCCACACCTAAAAAGAAAACGCCTCAACACCGCCCTCTTGTGCTACTTACAGTAGTTTAACACAACAAAAGCATGAAAAGAAAGAAAAAAAAACTGCCCATCAACTTGTGACTTAACAAACAAGTCAATAAACCAACACAAGTACATTAGCCTTGATGTATTAGGAAGTGTCATGCAGCCCCTTTGAAAACCCAGGATACATTTAATTGTAGTTCACACTAGGATGGTATGTTTCCATCTGACAGCAGACATGTGATTGGACAGACCGAACCGTAGAGTATGTGCTGCCATACTTGAATCACTGATCTACTCAGGGTAAAAAAAACAAAAAAAAAACGTGATGGCTTATTGAAGCTTTTTTCATACACATCTGAGAACATGTCACAAAATAAAAAATACTTTATTGCTGATGAAAGGTTGAATCTGAGACAATGTTCCTTCCATGAACAGGCACTCATTAACCCACGTCTTTTGGAAACAACTGATCCAGACGATTGTAGTGATCGTTAAAGACAAATGAGGCTTAGTAAGTGTCATTGATAACTTGGTAGGGTGAAGAAAAGCAAGACGAATGTTCAGAAAGATGGCGGGACAAGGCCCACTTGGTCTCTGGCCCTTCTGTTTCCTAACTTTGCTTTTTGTTTCCTGCTTTGTCATTTGTTGGGGTAAAAGATGAAAGGACTTGAGCGAGGCAGCAAAAGTGCTTTGATGGCACTGTTGCCACTTCATTTTCTATTCTGTTGCATCTGTGGCACTCCGTTTTTCCACATATAAAAAGGACTGTGATGAACACAGACTCTCTCCTTGATGGACTGACACAGAGCTGTTCCCTGTGCTTTGTCAGCCCCCTTCCATACGTTTTCCACATAGCTTTGTTTAAAATAGGAGATTTGCCTTGCTCTGTCTATGATGAGAGAATTCGGCCCACAAACGCTTAGTGAAACAACAACATGCATGTAACCTATTTGAACTACCTGTGTGCTTTCACCCATTGACTTAAGATCTTATGCTACTTAACTTCAACATGGGGACATCAGCTCTGTACTTAACACAGATACAAACAAGCATAATGCTGAGATTAGTATCGTATCACTCTTGAAACCATAGTAAATTTGTGCTTGTTTCTCTAAAAGGTGTTTTGCATTTTTGAATGAATTGCAAAGCTGGAGTCAGGATTATTAGTCAGAAATAGCTTTTTTCTGAGGTCTGATGAAAGTCCTTACATTCCTTTACATTTTCTCATTGTTGGCTACCACTATCTAATTTCAAAGCATTTGTCTCCGATGTACTAAATACTGGGGTATTTTGGAGTGTGGATGATCCATTTGTTGGACCCTTTGTTGTTGTAGCTTATAAAGAAATTTTTGAAAGACGTTTTGAAATGGTACAGCCCAGTCGCGCATTGACATACCCTGTCAGGATGTTAGCTGTTGCCTTGTTCTGCTAAGCTTACAAACTATACCAAATTATGGCTCCTGCCATTAGAGTGGTATTAATCCTCTCATCTTATTCTCAGCAAGAAAGGGAATATGGCCACCTTCCAACATGTCAGACTGTCTTAAAAACATTTTAAGCAACCAATACCATACCCCCAGCAACAATTTTGAAAACAGTCTTTAAATCTAAGCTAAAGCGTATCACGAAAAGAGGTAGAAAGATTAAAAAAATAAAAATAAAAACACCTTGAGGAGTTTTAATACTTTATGAATTCTGATACCTTTTTAAGAGTTTCAGACTTGAAGCTGCTGTGACAGGTTTTGCCGGTTTCACACCCTTGTAAATATCCTGCTCTTTCCTATTTTGCAGATTTATTATGTGTAAATAGACACGCATCAAGGAGAGATTAAACATGTTTTTTGCTAAATCTGGCTCGTCTGATGTTTTTACACTCCCTCCCCATCCCTATATACCCTATTAAGTTGCGGATTTGAAAGTTGTAACAAGTTTTAGGTTTATCTCAAGTGCACTTCACCACCGGAGAACTGAAAAGATCAAAAGCAGCACATATGACTTATTATTGTGCTCTATGTATTCTGGCAAAGCAACAAATATATATATACGGGTTCCTACTTACCCTCTCCTCTGATTTACCTCTGTGAGGATGAAGGCATTAATACCTACAGTGGCCTTACAAACCATCTTTCTGCAAACTATGTTACCTTCCAACATCTGATGCAATATTAGCACAATACTGCAGGAATTAGGCTGTATACCAGTATCATGGTGCGAAAGAAAAAACACTAGCTCTTCTGGGGTTGATCCTGAATGTAGAACTATTTCATTTTCCAGACTTAAAACTCATGGAGCTGGTTGAGAGCGCTTAGCACGCCACATTCACTTCTTCTGTTGTGTATTACTTCCTTATTCTCACAGTTCTGACTACAACCTGAGAAACATCCCAAACTTCCCGCCCATCCCCACCACAATTTGGGAACACACATGGAAATATAAAACTCAGGCAAATAAAGAAAATCTCTTCATCCATTTGACAACATTTACACTGCAAATAAAGTGTTTCTTGGGGACACAAAGCAGTGTTGACTTTCAAAGTTACTGAAGTCTGCTACAAGTCAGCAGGTCACAAAGTTAAAAACTCAAAACACTGGTGAGAAGTAACCAGCGTCACTGACTTTAAATGTCACATTGAAGAACAAGAGTGATGCAAAATGGACTGGACTTCTGTGAGTAAACTTCTGTTTCAGCACTGATGATTGAGGGAATGATTTCTGTCTTCCCCAATCCCTCTCAGAGCAAATGATATCAGAACAGATCAAGTCATGTTCTCCTCATCCCGTTTCTCGGACTTTCCATTTCTGCTTGGAAAGTGCGGCAAGTCCCGACCCCCTTGGGAACGGCAGGATTTGACAGGTAGCGCATCAACCAAATTAAAAAGTCCATTATGAGAAGAGATTCAGAGGGTATCTGACCTGGATATCACAGATACCCTGTCTTTGCTGTGAATGGGATTGGCCTCTCTTTATTATCCCAAGTGCTTTTTCTTTAGTCTGCTTTCTATTCTCCATCTCAGACTCAAGCTCTTATTTCTTTTGCTACATGGGGGAAGTTAGCATCTGTGGTATTGTAGAAACACAGGCTGGGAGTTTCCATTGGAGTTTCTCCCCTTGCTCTCCTTTAATTTGCCTCTTGCACATTGTTTGGATTCCCTGCTGGAGCATTTGTCACAGTAGGTAAAGCATAGACATGCTTAGACAAATTCACAAGGTGCACACACTCGCACTGACAGGGGAGACCATCGCCTGCAGCCCCTCTGTTTGGCTTTGTGGTCTAATATCGCAGGGCATCTGATTACCATGTCTGAAATGTGCTTGTTGTGGAAAAAAAAACATACTCTCTCTCTCACTTTCATTGTGCTTGTTGCTCTTTTTGTGCCCGGAGGCTCATCTGTCGGTTCAATCACCTCGGCCCTTCTCATCACAAACACTCAGCCGTCCTCTACAGATGCCCCAACACAGAATAAGTGACAAAGTCACATTGTCTGGGGCCCCGCTCCTCAGCTGGAGATGAATCTGCGATAAGACCCCTCTGTTCCTCTGGAGAGCTAAGGAGAGAATAACAGAGGGTGAACGCATTAAGAGAAAAAACAGCAACAATAGGAAAGAAGGACAGAGAGGGAGAGGGGACAAGTGTGGAAATGGAGAGCAGGAAACAGAGCTGACTTCTGACTTACTGGGCGTCCCAGAGGAGGTGGGCGGTTCTGGCACTGCCTGGCTCAGATAGCGTTCATTCTGTTGACGAAGCCACAATAAATGACGACCAGCAGGGGAAATAAGATGATAGCGCAGAATAGGGGCAGCAGACAGAGTCACGTCAGCCCCCGGCTGCCACCAAACCAGAGTGAAGCGTTGTGCTAAAGCGTGACTGTGCCGGAGCATGTCTGGACAGCGTGCTTTGGGACAAACAAAATGGTTTCTGAGCTTGCATAAATCAAAGTGATCAGTGATCTGTTTGGCACAATGTCCACCGACACACTGTCCTAGTACCATTTGATTTTCTCTTTCGTTGGCAGCTGAAAAGGGAAGCAATGGAGTCACATATTTGACAACACATTGTTTAACTGATTTATGTTCATATGTTTTGCTGGCAACTACTGTTTTCTATGAAACACACAGGCTTTATGTTGTAACTAAAAACAAAACATGTACATGATCTTATCTCAAACATGTTGATATAGTTGCTTACAGTATATTAAACAAGGTTAGGAAATGAAACCGCCTGGTTAGGTTTGGAGAAAGTTTATAGGAGAGACACGTACACCTCCTTCTTAGGTATTTTAGCAGCTATTGCCTGTTACCACTTTGGTGCGAACTGAAATGCTTAAATAAATATGGGCTGGATTGCCATGAAATTGTACAGATTTCTTTGGTTCAGAGAGGATAAAGTGTAACAACTAAGGTAATGTCCTCCACTGGGGTCACGATGAGGTTAACATAAGAGAAATGTCTTGACAAACATTGGATTGCCATGAAATGTTTTCAACAGACATTTCTATTCCCCTTGGGGGGAATTGTAATAACTTTGGTGATCCCAAGACTTTCTCATTTCAAATTTCAAATTTCAAACTTCGATACTTAATACTAGTGACAGTCCCATCAGCCTCTGCTGCACTTTGTGTCTGTACACACCTTCTATGACACAAAAAATAGTTGAGATGATGAATATTGGGAAGGTTGCACCTGATAAACATGATCGCAATCCCATGAGCCCATGATTAACAGCACAGATTAGGTGGATAACACAATAATCACTGTGCTCCTTGATAATTGAAGTCATCATGCTGCACCGTACACTACAGTAAATAAATTTTCGATTGGGAGATTGAAAGATCAAAGTGTGGCATTGTTTTGGACAAAAAACATAATAATTGAATCTTTAACCTCTAATCTTAACAAATATGATGCACACATTCCAGATTCTAATATGTCTCATATTAGACTGTAATATGTTCATATTACCTCACTTGTAATGTTAAATAAAGTCCAACATGTTTATAATAATAAACATATTTTTTTGTTAAAACAGAATTTTTCTGCACCTGGCTGTATCAGTAAATTGCAGAATATTGCTCAGAGTGGCATGGGCGGTTCTTCAATGATTGAGTCCTTATTTTAAGTGTTTCTTTTGCAAGCAGAAAATCACAGACCACCAGAGCAAATTAAAAGAAAAATGTGGCATTAGGATTCAGCTGGTGGTTCACCGTTCGGACTATTTTCACCAAGCCCAACCCCCCGCCTTCTTTGCTCCTTGTCGTCCCCGCAGGAGCTCAATTCACCTCTCCTCTCGCTCGCCACACACTTTCATCTCTCTCAGTCTCAGCAGGATGAATGGATTGCTCTGGAGAGCTGACAGAGTACAACAAACCTGACTAGACAAACTAGTCATCTCAGATCCCCCCACCCACCCACTCTCGCCCCCTCCACCCCCTTCTGTCACTCCTATCATCCTTTTATGTCCTCCAACTTCTCATCTATTCCCTTCTTCTCTCGCTGGCTCCCTACTAGCCGCGCTCCCGCTTTCCCTCTCTCTATCACTTTTGGCTTGGCTGCAGGCAGTGCTCGGGTATTGGAAGCAGCATGGGGCTTGAGGAGTCATCTGGTACTAAGCGGAGCTAAGCCCAGCTTCCGAAAAGCATCTTAGCACTTTGGTCTGGAGAGGTTTACAAAGAATATCAGGTGATAACGCAGTGAAGCTGTGCACTTGGCCTTAGGGCGCCAGCGGGGGGGGGGGGGGGGGGGGGGGGGGGGGGGGGCGAGAGATAATTGTGCAAACTAAAATCTGATCTAGGGTGATTTTAGTGTCTGGTTGGAATACTCACTGACTTGTTACAGTATCCAAAGTATACAGCGGTTCAGGTTCAAAGCACCGTTGAGTCCACGTGCCAAAACACGTCAAATATCTCTGGATAATTTATGTGGAGACAAACTTTTTGCAGGAGGCTGAAAAATGTTTTTCTTAAAAGCACTCCCAAGGTGTTCGACAGACAACACGTAATGTTTGATCTTGCAGCACATTATTCCCTTGTAGTGACCGCAGCTTTGTTCAACTTTTTAATGGATCTGTGTAAGCACTTGGCTGAGGTTCGGACACCCCTGACTTGGTTGGGTCTCCAACTATTAACTCATGACACACTTAATATTTTTGTCTGTATATTTCACGTTTTACTTTTTGACACTTAAAAAAATATATTTTTGACCAGTTAGGCCTAAAGTTGTGTATACAACTGTACCAGACAATACTACTTCTGAAAGAAAGATCACAAGATTACTTAATATTTTCGTAATAACTGCTTGAGAGAAAGAAAGGATATTTGTAATATTTTTACCATAGCACACAATGTTAAATCAGGTCTAGTCTGAGCTGTGCTTTATTTTCAATGCCCATTGGGGGTTCTACTTCTTGCAGTTGGTAACTAACTTAACTTATTTGGGCTTGTTATGCATATGTAACTTTAATATATTCATATATGTGTACCGTGGGTTCTCTCAGCGCAAACTCGCCCAGACAGAGTGATTTCCGAATTTCACTCTATATTCACTATAGCCACACACACTACCAAAAACACCCTACATTCAAAAAATGTTATGTGTGCCGGACGGTTCTGGCTTTCGTACACTCTTGTCCAACTACTCAAGATTCCTGACTCTAACGGTGTGTCTGTGTTTGTGTGTGTGTGTTGCAGGTTCAAAATTCTGCTGTTTTTTTTTTTAAAGAAGGCAGTGTTCAGTTAACACACTAGACTAGTGCCAGTTAACCCACCCAACACTCCTCTTCTGCAGCCATCTGCAACCATTTATTTATTGTTTTGCTTCCTAAACGTTATCTTCTGTAGAATATCCTCCCTTGACAGTTCATTGGGTACTCCTTACTAAATACAGCCTACTACTCAGTCCTACATTACGCGTTGTCTTTACAGAGGTTGTAAAATTCAGTTTTGTGTCACATTCAAATTTAAGGGAATTGTTTAAGGATATAAACTGTATTTGTAGCTGTATGTTTGTAATCAAAAGTATATTCAAGATTTTTGCATTCTTGTGGTGAAAAGATGTTTCAAGGTTGCTGCACAAAAAAATCAGGGCTTGTATTACCAAGTTCCCAAATTTAATGGACTAAATTAAAGATTGAATGATTGAAATGGTGTGCACTGGTCGTACAACTCAGCAGACATACTGTATTATGTGTGATTGTAATAACAGGCTAACTCAAAAAAACTTTGACCTCAACTTGGAGTGAAGAGGAAAACACAGAAGACATCCAAGCAGAAAGCTCTTGCAGCATCCAGTGACATAATATGCAAGAGGTACAGAAATATTCAGAATGATTTCTGTGTCTCTTGGAAAATATATGTTTTTTTATTGGTGGTGTTTTCTTGATTTGATTCTAATTACTCCACCAATGACTACCCACTGTGTTGCTTGAGGAAGGCGTTTCCTCTGCTACATAAGGTCACACCAGCAACTTTGGTCGCTTTATTGGCATTTCACATAATTAAGTGGTCCGTACTAAGGTTTGCCTTGTCTATGCCCATGGCACAGGCTGGTGAGAGGGAATGTCAAATAACTGAAGAGTCTAATGTGAAGCTATGATTGCAATACTTAGATGTTTAACTATGGACCCCCACTGAAACACCACGATGATTTATTTAACTGTTGTGCTTTACTATTAAAAGAAGTCTTTCAGATGCTTTAGCCGTATGGTTTTAGGGGCCATATGGAGCTGAGGGAAGCGGAGGGCTGAGGGTAAGTGTCTCGGCATACAGAGCTGATTTGACTGGCTCAGCTAAGCTCAGGCCATTCAAACTGTTTAAATCACTGATTAGAATGCACTTCAGCAGCAGTTATATTCACCCAACACGAGTGTTTTCTTTTTTTTTTCAGTTTAAGAAAAAATGTGTATCATACTTAATACTCGTATTTACAGGATTTTTATAGCAGTGTTAGAATGTTTGCAGCCGAATATCAAAAACATATCAGTTTACTCCATTGTCTATCATCTGCTGGGTTTCTTCTTTTGAGAATAACACTTATTATATACAAACCCACAGTCACAATAACATTTTTACCTTCTTTAGGGAAGGGGATCTATTTAAGTCATATGCCATGCCCTCTGGTACTTTTAGTGTTGTCTTAAATTACATTTGAAAAACCCCAAGTCCACCACAGGATCCGTCATCTGCAAAACTCAAAGATCTTAATATGTGAGTTATTAGGTTGTAGCCAAAGGCAGCAGATTCAAGAATGTATTGGACATATGCACATATACAAAGCGCAGTTGCTGGCACTGAAATGATTGGGTCTCAGGCTCCCTCTAACAGCACACAAATAAAAAGTATGGACTATAACCACAAGCACGGATAAAAATAATAACAATAAAATATAAGGTACACGAGGGTGATATCTGAATGAAACCTGAGCATGGATTAAAGTCATTAAAACAAATACATATAATATATTGCAGTCAATGTCTCGTGGAATCTGAAGGTGCTGCCCCCATCCATCATATTTGAAGAAGAAGAGCGCTATGCTCTTTTTAGGCTGACGGAATGGGGAAATAGATGTACGGGTAATTTCGTGTATGGAATCACGTGGAACGTAACGTCTTGGTGGACACGCGTTAGTAACGAGCGAAAAAGAAGAACCCGCGAAGAAGAAGGAGTTCGCAGGTCAGAGGTAAGGGGTGACACGCGCTGTTTATGCTAGCGCTGCCCCTACGCACCTGTTTTCCGTGTCCGAGCTTTCGGACCCGCTCACGGACCCGCCATGTTGCGTGGCGGAGGACAGACACACCTCCACTCAAACACCTGCTCCAAAGTAAGACAGTGATGGCAATGTTTGTTGTTGTTTTATTGCGCTGTGTCGAGTTGCCGGGCCAAATGCTTTGCTAGTTCATGAGCCAGTGCTGGTGCTGTACGTGTGTTTAGTCAGAGTAAAGTAGCTGGCGGACTACTGCACGGACACGTACAGGTGTCTGTGACGGAAGATGTGCCCGGGTGCCGAGCAGCCATTGAATGTTTTTGTTTTTTGCGCAGGAAAACCGCTATGTTGTTTGTAGTTGATTTACAATTCCCTTCTCCAAATGTCCACATTCAACAGGTGGAGACTGCACAGCTATGGTTAGTTTCTGAGGAAAAACAGGTTCTACATGGGACAGTGGGAAAAGAGATGATGGTGAAATTTCATTAATTTTTAGTTTCATGTCTGCTCCTGGTATTGTCTATGGCGAGTGTAAATGATAACATGTGAAACATGATACCTGCTTGGAGGCCTGTTCTAATACGGTGTAGTCTCCAGGAGATTGTGTGATGTGTGTGTTATTGTTTTAATTGTGATCTTCAGCAGTGAGTGGAGGCAAGTCACCTAAGACACAGGAGTTATGTTATACATGTGTTATTATTCAGAACACCCAGTGGCCCTCATTAATACTGTATATGTTTCTCTGGTCCCCTCTCATGTTAAATTGTGCCGTTGATGCTACACAGTCAGAAGGGAATTTAACTGATGGCTTGCTTTTAAATACACACTGTATTTAAAAGCAAGCCAGTTAAATCAGTAAAATTCCCTTCTGACTAAGGCTATTTCTAACGGCGATGCAGCCTCTTCTGGGTCACTCCCCAAGTTCAGTTTGAGGTCCCTTACTTTGCTCCGTTTCCCATGCTTTTGCTTTGGAATCCACATAATCAGCTGCGGTGTTGTACATCCCATGACAGTGATTCCATATCATGCCATTTGGTTCCATTTCCATATTACTAGATCTAATGACAGGCCTCTGTTCCTCAAAAACATCACTTGACAATAGGTGGCCCGGTAATTTTCAACTTTGGCCTTAATATTATTGTAGCTTCAACTATATCACCTGCCTCTATAAATCTTATAACATGGGATCACATCTGGTGGTGGGTTAATTTTGGAGCAACATGTCTGAATTTGCTGTATTTTAACTGATCCACAGTGGGCGGTTGTTGAAATGACTGGCTGATTAGCTTTGAGGTTTGGACCAGCAAAGCAACAGTGTAGCTCTTAGTTTTTATGAGCCCATTGGCAGACTGGAATCTTTGATCAGCTTTTTAAATAGCTTGGCTGGAAGGGAGCTTAATGCAACCTTCACACAAGTTTCTGTAGTGCTAGAAATGCCTCATGAAGTGTGACACATTGTCTGCCACATACATTTTTTCTCTCAAAGCTGGTAAAAAAAGTAATGAATCGCATTGTCTTTCCCTCAGCTTGCGGTAAGATGATGACTTACAGCTTCCGGTATCTGAAAAGTTCATTTCATTCAGTCAGTAGTGGAGTAAAACAATGCACTATTTGTGGGACTTGTATAAAGACTTTTGGGCTGGTTGAGCACAAATGTCACAGAAATAGTTAATAAAGTCATTTATGACCAACATATGAATAACAAAAAGAAAATATACATTAATATATTGAACTAATATAAAACCTAACTGATTTAGTTATAATATTAGGACAGCATACACTATGTATTATGCTGTACTAATTGTATAACTACATTATTTTTAATAATTAAATTAAATTAATTTTAATTAAATAAAGTGGACTACAAATCTATAAACACATGAATGAATTTTGACTGATTATTTAAGAAGAAACAGTTTCAAAATAATTAACTGTATTTACAATTAGTCTTGAATAAAGACAATTTTGATTATGTATTTATAAAGGCAATTTTCTTTCCTATTGCAACAATTTCCTCTAGTGCTGCTGTTTTTCTTGTCCGCTATTACATTTTTACTGCATGGTAAAGGTCCGCTTTGATGTACACAGTATACTGTAATGTGACCTGTCGTCAGCTGCAAGGTGGTAATTATATTTGTATTTAGTGAAAAACAAACTAAGTAGTTCACTCAGTAATTTGCAAACATATTTATCAAGCTCATGTGTTGGACATTTTCACATGTCAAAGCCAGAGAAGATGGCAGCATGTAAAGAAGACAACAAATTGTATTAGTAAGCATGCGTTCACCTTCATTACATTTTTTTTTTTTTAAAGATTCATAAATGTAATGTTCGGCCTTTCAGTTGAGGCAAACAAGTCCCAAGACCCAGCCCTGTCCCTCACGCTTTACCTCCCTGATTTACAGAGGATATGTGCACTTACACATGCATGAAACGGAGCATTACAGGCCAAGGTAGGGCCAAGGAGAGAGTTGTTGATGGGACTTCACCGCATCAGACAAGGTCAAGGTCTGAGGGTCTGTATGTGTCACATTGATTATCAGACACGCAGTGCAACAGCAAAGCCGACCAGCAATAAAAGACCCACAGACGGCAAACTACACTACACAGTTAAAGACAGACAGGAAAAACTGTACTAAGCAGACAGGTGTTGCAGTCATGTAATATGGGAAAAGAAAGTGAGTCTGACAGACTCCATGCGAGCCAGAAAGTTTAGACATGGGACAGGTAAACAATGTTTATCACGGAATAAATAAAGTGTAGGAAGATGCAGAGAGGAGAAACAAACACTCGAGAGAGTTAAGATAATTAGTTTAGTCAGGCATAGACAGTTAACATTAAAATTGTGGTTTTAGGATGAAAGTGTGTGAGAGTGTTGCATAGGTGTTGGTTTGACTTACTTCAAGATTTGTTTGACTAATTGAATAAAATAAAAAAAATGCTGGAAATGGAAAAAGCTGGGTCGTGGACCAGGAAGGCAGAGAGAGTGGACAGAGTAGAAAGTGAGGTGTATATAGACTCTTCTCACACAAGTACCCTGAGTCCGCCATCACTGACCTGACTCGACACCACAGGAGCATAGAGCAGTCGCACAAAGAAAACGGGACACAGATACACAAATCCTGTTCTCTTAAAATGACTGCCATATAGATGTCATCCTTCAGGACGCAAAGAAGGGAATCAGCCAAAACAGATTTCTACATTAACGTTCAGTGCACGAGTTGTTGGTTACTGTTGAACACCCAACTGAGGAAAACGGCAGGGTTTTAAACTGTAAAGATGGTCACTGGCTGGGGCAAAAAAAGGTATGTATGGTTATGTATGAAAGTTCTTAATGCGCAGTCATTAGTGCTTAATGATTTTCCGTCAGGCTCACTGTGTCATGTTTATGGCGCCCTGAGTGGTGAATAGACCTGAGTCATTGAACATTTGAGCATTCTGCAATCGAGCACCCAGAGCGCAACATCTTTTATCACAAGGTCATCGTCACCCCGGGGAGACTAGGAAGGCAACACTGAGGCTGAAGCTACAGGCAACACAGCTACATGAGATGCATCCGTCTCATTTGACCTAGGCTTAAGCATGTTCACATGGCAAACACACACACACCCACACACACACACACATGCACATCATTATGCAGGTATCTATCTAAGGTACTGATAACATAATCTGTTGCATATAGTTATTTTCTCAACCACATGAGGACCTGCACATTTACCCTGCAGCACTGAACCAGAGATGGGAAGAAAATATATCACAGAGTCTACTGATTGACTTAATTCGACAGCTTTCTTATCACCTTGCTGACAAACTTAAGTCTGACTTTTCAGACTGACTAGACTCCCCAATAAGCAAGTGCAGTAGCAGTCCAAGTCAGAAGGTCATCTTTCTCGCAAGTAGTGAGAACGGTGCACATTGGTGTAAACCAGCTGCTCCACACTAAACCAGTGTCAGAGCAGGGAGCTGCTTCTATACAGGTAGACTCAGCCTACACCTTCACAGAGGTGTCCTGAGTCAGCTGTCAGTGAACTGCAACTGCAGAACAGACACATGTAACATGTACATGGAATTCAAGGAAAAAGTAATGCAATTATGAAAAAAAAAGAAAAAGATATAGCAACATTATGGGTCACTGGTATCTTTTTTTATTCATGGCTGTGATTTTGAGTGGAAATGTCTAATTTCTGGAGGCTGAGACTAAAATCATTTGTGCTTTTATCTGTTTGGTTTCTGTCTGTCCAATCATCCCATTCCCTTTCTTCAAATCTGACACAATTGTTCATTAAAACACATGAGAGCTCAAGGATCAGGGTCAAATATACTTACTTTTGCCATAACAAGTCACTTGTTAATTACAGTTCAATGAAACATTTATTGGCTCTATTTGCTGAAGTGATAACTTTTTTATAACCAAGAGGTCAACGGTTAGCTTCATTATATAAAAAATATGTATAATAATATTGGCGAAAAACATTTCTCTTGCAATTGTTTAGTGCCATAACTTGGGAACAACGATCTTGGATCCCACCCTGAAACTATAGTGACGATATAAATCTGTACTGCAGGGTTGAAGATGATTTATTTGTATAGCACCAAATCATTACATACATTATCTCTTCTCTTTTCATACATCACTTGACACAGTAAAATAAGGACCTTGGAGTAATATACATAAAAAATAATTTCCTTTCAAATCTTAAATGTCGCCACAGCCTTGCAGTACCTCCTCTCTGCTCTAAAGGGCCAACAAAGGCTACAGTAAAATGAAATTAGATTAAAAAGGTGAAAAAAATGCCAAACTACAACTTGATTTGTTGGAAAACAACATCAGATTTAGGTTATCTTCTGTGACATTCAATACAGCTTGTAATATGCAAAAAAGTATTTCTTTAGAAATGTATTTAAATCCTAATTTGATTACCCACAACAATGCCTTTATGGCCTGCAAAGTTACACATGGTACTTATTTTGCCTTGTTTTGCAGTGCCAACATTTGACCAGCGTATCATTCTTTTGGTGCCCTTTCTTGATTCAAATATCATTATTTCTCATTAGCTAATCTCCTGGTCCCTTATGAAATAAAATAAACATAGATTTTTTTTTTAAAGCGAAACAACAATTTTTTTTTTTTTTGAATAAAATGAGATAAAAGTGTTAACTGGCTAAGATTAAAATGTTTATATTAAGTATAACAAGGTGGTAGCATGGAGTTGACAGTCACAAGACTACATCTAAAAATAGGGCACAAAAACAATACTGCTATTTACAGTGTAGCTTTTGTGTTTAATGGTTGCTGCACGCAGGTTGCAAAGTATACTGGATGGTAATTTATATTTTCAGGTCATCAGGACATAAAGACTTCAACAGTACTCCAGTTAATAATTCATTGTGTAGCACTATTCAATGGTGATGTTTTACACACAAAGTCCATTAAGCTACTCCGTCGTAGCAAACATGTAAAAGCCAACTTAATGTATAATGAGTGGAAGGATAAAGGCTCAGCGTGTTGTTTTTCTTCCTCCCCTGCTTGTTTCTTTGAAGCCAGCAGCAAAATATGACTATAACCTTGGTTGACTGTGTATTGCAGTGTCTTGGACTTTGAATTTGAACAACATAAGTGAAAAGAAAGAAGAAGAAAAAAAAAAAAACTTCTGAAGAGAGTAATTTGCAGGGAAACAAGGTTAGACGTCTAATGGATTGGAGTGACATGGCAAATGAGTAAAGAGCATTTTCATTATAAATGTGTTTTTCTCTTTCTATTGCTATTAACATAGTGATCAGCAGGGAAACCTTTTTCTCTCCATTGCTTTCCACCCTCCTCAGCTGTTTGAGTTTTTGACCAGCTGACAGGCGGAGGTCTGGGTCTGGAGCTTTTAAGTCATTGTCACTCTTCTTTTGATCCAAGTAACTGCTGTACTCTGCCTCAGTGTCGATCCCTGTGTGCTGGTTGTCAACCGAGGTTCGCAACACACCTTTCCTACAGGCTAAATCAGCATTTTGTCTATTATGTGTGAATTTTAGCAAATCACCACACAAGTCACCCGACATTACGCTTATAAATGAGACGCATGCTTCAGATGTTCAAGAAAATCTGTGTTTCTTTTGTCAGTGTGATGAAAGCCCACATAATCACTTCTTGTACGCAGCTCTTAAAGCAAAGCTTATTTTTACTTTCTATTCAATGACTGTCGAGTAATCTTTCAGTCTCGGTTGTTGTGTGTAGATTGCAGTTTGAAGTTGTACAGACATTTGGAATGTTCATCGCCACATCAATGGTATGATGTGCCATAAGTGATGGGGTGTCCTGCTCAACACCATGCAGGTGTAATGGAGGGAGAGAAAGGCATGTAATCAGCTCCAGCGGTGCAGTTAAACCTAAAGAAAGCATGTGTGTCCGGGCGCCTGCGAAGCAAGCAGGACTAATGAAGTGAGCCGTAGCGTATGAAAGGCAGCTGCTGGCCGAGTGAGTGAAAGTGCAGACAGCGAGAGCTGCAGAGTTCTGTGCTCTTTCTCTGCAGCTTTCGCTCCAGCAAACTGACACCACAACCTCATTGCATTTTTCATGACCTGTGTTGGCTGACAAGCTCTCCACGGCTCTCTCACTTTCTCTCCTTTTGGCCTCTCACCTTCAATGTAACGCACACACACACACACACACCCCCACCCCCACATGCACACGCCGTCACACATTCTTTCACTTGCAACTAAACTATCTCCTGAAACCCTCAAAAACCATCAGTCTCACCAATTCACTCCCTAATGCAGAATGGCATTTCGTTCTGAGGAGACAGCGAGGGCAGTAGAAAGTAGAAAATGGAGGTGAATGAATCTGAAAAAAACAAAAAAACACTCAAAGAAGGACTCCGCCTTTAACCTTTTGATAATTGCTGCTACACAACCACTTTAGAAAGAAGTTGTTCATTGAGATCTGAATGGAGATCATTTATGTTACCACCTGCTTGAAAAAGGTTTGTTTAATGTGTTGGTTTACACACAATTCACCAGGAAAAAGAGTGTTTTTTGGAAAAAACTTCAACTGAAATACTTTAAATGATCTCTCTGTCTTTGCACCTGACAGATTTCTGTGGCAAAGTATTTTGGGAACAACTAAAAGAAATCCAACTTCATTACTGAGTAGTGATACATTGCATTACTGATTGGAGCTGCGCACAGGTTAGTCAGTCATAGTAAATGGATTAGCGTGCTTTCGAAATCTGATCCTGAAAGCTGTATGTGGCTCGTTATTGTCATCTACACTTTCGGTCAGGGCAACATGCAGAGGACAAACTCCATCGGTTCAATTACTCTTGTTAACAAATGTCCTGCAGCATAATAAGGTCTAACTCGGTCCCCGGATAATTAGTTTGTGTATGAGGACAGTGTTTACCGTTTGCCTCTCAATGCACTGCTGCACCCACATTACCACGGACATGATTGTTTACTTTTTAGGATCAGTTGCCTGTTGAGCCATGTTTGATTTATGTGCGCCGTGCTACTATTTCATTGCTTTCTCCGCCGCAATGTGGTGGTGCCACTTTTTTCCCAGGTTGGCAGTTTCGTAAATAACTTCCTCGACGGGAGCAGATTTATAACTATTCATTTCTGAGAATGTTTTGAAGAGATGTGACATTTTGCATATTTTTTTAATTTACGATGTGAAGTAAACAGAACAAACGAAAATCAAATCAATATTTGGGTTGACCACACTTTGCCTTTAAAACTGCATTAGTTCTCTGAGTTGCACTTACACACAGTTTTTTTTAGGTTTGATCTTCTGTCTCTTCATGTGATCCCAGACTGATACTATGATGTTCAGTTTAGGGGGGCCAAACTGTTTCCAAGAACACGAGACTGCAAGTCGCTGATTTGATAAATGTATTTATCAAATGATTTATGTTGAGCAGCAACATATGTGGCTAAAAGCCAGTATTGCTCCTGTATATTCACAGACGCCTATTTAAAAAAAAAAAGGGAAAAGTAGTGTACTACCAACATCACTTCAGCAATCTGAGACTGGACACAGAGAGTAAGCGTAATCGTCAAGCAAGACATGTATAATGTTGACAGGCTCCAGTAAAGACTAAGAATAACCATTTCAGCCTTTTTATTGGGGGGAAAAAATTGACTGTCACAGTAACACCATAAGATAAAATTGTAGCCACTGCTATCGTGTAGCGAGTGACAGCGGAGATCTACTGGATCGTCTCCAAACATTTTTCAAGTGTCCTTCATCGATTCCCACATTTATAAACCTAGAACCCAGGCTGAAGAATAACCTTCCATGAAAAATACAAAGGCACTACACTTTACATACTCGTACAACCACAAACTTATTTGTCAGCTGGACTCTGATCAGGGATGTCTGTCTTTGACCAGCTGAGTCTGAACACACTGGCTGAAAATATAATTACTGTGGTTCTCAAAAATACTGTTCCTCACAAGTAATACCCTTTTCCAACCATCCAGTGATGGGACTCTGTTCCAGTTTCCCCCTGGTTGTTTATGGCCCTCTGATGTGATTTGGACCTGTCAGTTGGTTCTTCTTGTCTACTTAACAATCTTCACCACTCTCTGCTTGCAGTGTAGCAGCAAACACATCCATATTGATTTTTTTTTTGCCCCGGCTTTTTGTAGTAGCTGTATAGAGCATGTTCAAGTGTAAGTCAATAAGACACTACCTAAAAATAAAAGCAGAAATGTTTTTCTGATATTTGTATTTGTGGTGGTTGGCTTGGTTTTTAGAGTTGCCATTGCTGAACGCAGATAACTGCTAATATACATACAGCTTTACAGTCAATGATAAGTGATACATCACTGAACTTTTAGCAAGTGTATTTAATTGTCAGGGCTGATAATAATAATGTGACCATGGTTTGTACATCAAGTAAAAAAGACCTGATGAGATTATGTTTTGCATTTATAGAACTATTTTAAGTACATTTTTTGTGAATAATGATGGTGTGGTGTATGGGGATAAAAAATATCTTTAAAAGTGGTTTGTTTCTTCTAAGATTGTATTATACCTCGTAAACTCATTGTTTTCAATTTCTGTAAAACCACATTTTTTTCTTAATAGAGAATAGAATATCTCATTTAAGAATAAAAAGCTTATAAATATTATAAGTATAATTGCACATGTTTCTCCACTATTGCGTCTGAGCTATGGTTGCACAGAGACAAGTGCAATACAGTAAGCGCTCTTACTCAAGTGGAATTATCATTAAGTCTGACACATTGTATGAACCATTGGAAAGCCAGTTATTCTAACTTCAGCACCAATTCAACATGTCAGTCTTAACACAAGGTGACTCAGCGGTCACTCCTGCACACACAGTGCTTCACGTGTCCCACACAACAGGAAGGGCCGCTGACTAGTTAGTGTCCACAGCTTCTCCTTCATGGCCCCTGCTGTGGGTATGGTATATTATCACACTGACAGAGTGCAAGAGCAGACATGCACCACTGAGATGTGAACACGCTGGCGAATAATGAGTTCAGACAGGAGTGCTAGAATCACTGATATGCACTGATGAGGGTTGGAATAAGAAACCCTTCAACAACTGGACTTAGAAAAACAAATATCTGAAACAGGGATGGCACGATCAAGTTTTTCTCCCCTCCAAACCTAATTGGAGTCATTTATTAATAATAATATTATTTTATATATATAAAGATATATATGCCTATACTGAGTCCCGATAAGATACTTCTAAAAAGCATTAAGAAAAGAAATGCCTGCATCCTACATACACATAATTAATTATGTACGGCTCTTTTTTTGTAACGTATCACAATACCAGTTTTTGTTGTTATAGCATTACAGCATAAAAATGTGACAACCTGAAAGATGTCTTATAAATAGTGTTTCAGACAGAAAAGAATGGATGAATGGTCATTAACCAGTGTAAAGGCAGGCCTGCATAAATGATATAGTGGGCAGTGGGTCACAGGAACAAAGTCCCGCAGAGCAGTGCTCGGGCCGGGGCACTCCAAAGACCATTTCAACCAAATCAGACCGGAAAGAAGTATACATTCAATTGTGTGAAAGGACAAATGTCTTGAATTAATTCATAGAATCTGCTATCAGTTTTTACATTCACTTACAAGTTGCATGTTTTAGTACTTTATCTGAAGCATTTTGTTTTTCTGAATAGCAGGTTCCTTCTTTACATTAAAACTAATTGTGTTTAAGTACTCATAGCAACCTGCTACTTACTTTATCTCAGCACGTATTGATGGCCCTTATGCTCCTGGTCTCCTTTTGCCTATTGTGCCTTGGAACAAAAAATTGTGCTTGTTAAAATAACAATTTTGGGAGTAGTAAATCTGCTGGATAATAGGGCAGGACTGAATTCAGTGGACCTCCATTAGAATTTTCCGGCTATTATTTCAATGCGTCAGAACAATCAATATTAATCAACAGTCAGTATGTCATATCTTCTGCTCTGCAGCTCATTTTCAGCTTGTAGCTACAGCTTGTGAAAATTAATTGGGGTTAATTATCATAATGACATTTAAATCTTAATTAATGTCAGTATTGATTCATTTAGTAGCCACCACAAAACTGTCGTTTTTCTGATTTCCTTGCCCAACAGCTTTCTAAAACAAATGACAAACAATGTGCTTGTTTTTGTTCAAGAGCCAGAGTGGATATTTTGTGGTGAGGCACTTGTAGCAATGAAAAAAGGCCAATCTCGAGCATTTTAACCACTGGAAACATGCAGCTGAACTGGATGAGCTGCAATGACATATTAGCGAGGATAAGTTAATGGCCCCCGATATGGAAAAAGGTCCAAGGTTAGTGCCGGCTAAAAATAAGAAGTTGCTAGCCAGATGTCTTGTGCACTTCTGCTCTTTTCCAGTTAAAAATGCATCCCCCTTGTGTCAATGCTCGCACTATAGCATATCATAAAGAAGTATGGCACAGGAAGGTGAACAAAACACAGTGAACAAATGTCTTGCTTTAAGTTTTATCTAGCCGACATTGGTTGCTATGAGGTAAACGTGGTTCAATACTTAGAAAAAAATTAATTAAATAAATCACAAGGGAACCTTTTCTGCCTAGCATCTGTGTTAAATGTAAGGATTTATTCACTGTGACTTCCAACCACCATATGCACAATCAGCTTTCATGTTCACGGTGAGCATCTTTTTGACAATACACTATCCCATTGTAAATGATATTTACTAAAGATTCAGTATGGCAATTTTAAATGAGTAGCAACAATAAAAGGGATACTAATCGTAAAACCCCCTGGCGGTTTTCCACTTATCCCTGCTTTACTTTTCACCTTCTTTGTCTCTTTTTCCTTTTCACCCTACTTAAAAGCTTCAGTCTGCTTCACCTCAGTCATTCATGTTCTTTCCTCTTTCCCCTTTCCCCTCTGTCGTCCATCCAGCTCTCCACTGATCTGAGGTTAGCCCACGGTGTCTCCATTAGTCACGTCCTATTTCTTCCCCGCTCCCCGCCTGTGATCCTGGGTCAGGGACTGCCCAGCAGCCATTTCCTCTCCCCACCGGTGTGTGGGTGACCTGGCTGACCCTGCGTCTTATCTCTGTTAAGTCAGACACTCTTTGATGGTGGTTCCACACACACACACACACAGACACACACACACACACACTCAAATGCAGGTGTACTCACACTCACGATAAGCACACCTGCCCTCAGCACCACATATTGTGTGCTGTATGGCAAAAGTCAAACACAAGTCCCATTACAATCTCAGGTGCATTCTGTTGGGAAGGGTGCATGCCAACACAATGTAGAGTGATACTTCTAGCCTTATTAGCAGTGTGAAAGCTAACCGGGCTTAAAAGTGAAACATCTTCATGAATCCTAAGTCCAGTGGCTTATCTGGAACTCTTGAAGATGCTATGACCTGGATGAGTGAGATCACTTTTTGCGTTTTGTATCATTGCTACAGAGTACAGCTGTGTGCTGCACTCTTTGCTCACTTTTGCTTCCTTGATCTCAAATGCCTTGACCAGTCTGTTGTGGTTTGGTGAATTTGGAACATCCACTATGTCTGGCCAAATCTTATGCCATGTTCAACCACTTTTCTCCTTTTGTATGTTTAAACATATATGTTATGGGCTAAATTCAGCAACTTGGTGTTAACTAGTAATTAGTTGCAGTCTGATAAACTTATTCATTTTTTCCACTTTGGAGGTTTGTTATGGGACTTAACTTCAAGAATTATTTATCCATGCTCCATATCCATTGTTCCTGGTGCTCCTCCAGCCTGACCCTCTCAGCTGGACGTCCCCCCGAACAGCTAAACTCATTATACACAGCTCAATACTCCCGTGTCTGTAGCTGCTGGGAGTTCTGGGTGGCTGTGCGAGTTTGTGTATTTGTGAACAGATGATTTCTTGCTTTCTACGATTCTCTCCTCTCCTCTATCCATCTCCCTTAATTCTCCTAGCCCTGAACTGGCAAACCTGTGGAATGGAAATAATATATTGTATTTAGTTTAGTTGCAGACTGGAGAAAACAAGTTCACATTCTTAACCACAGTCTGTCAAGCAGAGCAATCGAACGTATTCTTTTCGGGCGAACAACGCGCTTGTCGTTATAAACATTTACATTATGTCAATTCTGCACCTGTTATATGACACGTCAACACAGTCACCAATTTTCACTCCAATGAATCCCAACTAAATTGCTTCCCCTTGATTGGCAATTTGTAAGACTGTTATGTCAAATCCTGTCTTGTCTCTCTTGCCTTTTTGATATTTTTGATGGCATGTAATGCCACTACATCTCACTTTGTCTTCTTTAAATGATGTGTCGTCAATGAGGCTTAATTATAATAATCTTTTATCAACTGCCGCACCCAATAGCAATTTGAGCAAATCCGAGGTGTTATTTTTGGCGTCTGGCTAATAACCAATGCTGCCATTTTATCATATCTTGTAAGACGTGTTTCTTCCGGAGTGTATATTGGCAGCCCTGCTCAAGTGTTTAATGAGTGTGTAGCCTATGGGGCAAAACAAAGCCAAATCTATAAAAGCAGCTGAAGCGAACACTTGAGTGTTTTGAATTTACTGATTTCAATCGATAGCTCAACCTTGGTTCATTTAAATCATTCATAGTCTAATCTTGAATGTAATAGTAGCCTCAGGGCGTGATAGGCTGATGCCTTGTCTATAAATGATGGCATGGCATTAGCCATAGTGCAGAATGACAGGGAATCAATACAAAGGGACCTGTTTCAAATTCAAAGGGATATTTACCTGTATCACTTTGAATTCGATTGTGGAAGCACTTCTTGCATGATTTCTGATATTCAACTCCAGAGATCTTTTTTTTTTCCATCTGCTATAATTAATAGCTGTTCAGACTGCATGAAGCAGAGCCACCGCTGATTCCGCGCTTACAGAGCGCGATGTAAGAAGATTCAGTCACTTAGCGCAGGGGGTGTCAAAACTATGGCTCGCAAGCCATCTGCGGCCCACTGTGCAATTTAATATGGCCCACCGCGGACCTCCCCAACACATCACCTTGTTTCACGTGTTCTTTCTATTAATTTAGGCAGTAACAAACCAATATCCCTATCAAAAGAAAAGTGTTTATTCATGTTTATTAATTTTTATGAGAAGATGCTTTTGACCATGAAATATACCATATTGATAATTCGCACCTTTGAACGTGCATTCTAAAGATTTACAAAGCTGTGTATGTCTGTATGATGATATGATAAAGACTTCACCAGAGTAAGATTGTAGTAGGGCAGGAACATTACCGTGGGTAACTGCAGGCAGTTTTTCAAAATTGGAGGTAAAATTTCTGACAACTTGCAATATTGCAGGCAATGAAAAAAGAGTATTTCACACCCTGTAGTATTACAAATTCCTAAAATTCAATTCTGCACACAGGGATATCAGTGTACATTAAGATAAGAGTGAGCTGTACTTTCCCAGCCTCGTTTGGACATCAGATTAATTTGTTTAAAAAAAAAACATAATGTTGTTGATTAAATTATCTATATCATTATAGGTTAAATTATAAATCAAGCAAATACCTTCTTGCAGCTACAATGACATCATTTTCATTTTCCTTGTCGCACATAAAAGGAGAATTTAGATCTGTTGAAAAGACATCCAGGACATTACCAAGTACTTATTGGTATCACACCCCGACATGAGGCTGGGAGCAATCGCAAAGATGTTCATCATTTATGGTTTATCTGTACCTGCTCTATTTACCACTTCTATAATCGCATCAAGTCGAGGCCCATCTGTATTCACTCCTTCAGAGCAGCTTTCATTCCAGGCAGACTGAATTGAGGGTTGTGCGGCTATTGCAAAGGCCAAAGCAAGAGAAACTCGTGAAATCAAACTGTCAACAATCCCATTTCTGTCCGAGGATATGTGCGAAGTTGGACTCTTTTGTTATTACATTTGATATTCAGGATGCACTTAAGGTTAGCTTGAGCATGCCCGAGTACCATCAGTAAACAACATGTACATGTCTTCTCTACAGGGGATGATTGATGTTTTTTTTTTTTAAGTGCTAGCTGTGTACTGACACTGACCACAACAATTTTGTGTTAATCTTCATGTCAAAGCTGTGGATTAAACACTTGTTAGATTGCATTGGCAGCAAGTCTTGTACATGTTCAAATAGCATGCAATGGGCATAGATATAGAATATGCATATATACATATCTTCATTGTTTTTTTTTTTATAAAAACAAAACTCATCAAAGCAATTTGGCTGAGTGTACTGTATATATTTTTTTCGATGTCTCTGTGGGACTCCTGAACAGAAAAAGACAGTCGGTGAGCCAACGGTAGAGGGATATTATAGTGTGGGGCATTAGTCCTGCTGACACACACATGCACATACAGGTGGGTGCACAGCATCAGTCACTGTGTTAATTATAAGACTGTCTGACCAATGCAAATTCAGAGGTGAAGGTTTGAATACTTTTGCCTCCCTGAAAATGAAGTGAAAATGACAGCCATAGAAGTTTTTTTCCATTGCCTTTATGATAATTAATTTTCCTTTTTAAAAGTATGCACCCCGAATGAAATCAATTCTGCCTTTTCATGTTATGGACAATTTTGTCGAGAGAAACCGGAAACTTCCAGAGGCTTGCCTTTATTCCTTTTTCAGTCCCTCTGGAGTGCCTTTGATGTCATGGTTATTGTTGATGCTATATAGTCCCATTGTTGCTGCCTCATTTTAAACAATTTTAAACAAAAGCCTTGGTCAACTAAATAATGGAGATTCTTTATTCAACATACATATCTGACATTAAAATGGCCTTTTTCTGGGTTTTGCTCCTGATTTGACTGGTTTTGCGACACAATGATGACTGAAGCTCTTGGCAAACGACAAAACAGCCCAACACCACCACCCACACGAAGCAAGAAAGCAGCAGTAAAAACAAAAATCAACAACTAGAAGAGAAGACTTGGAAATCAGCTTCTTTTAATTACAGCATGTATGTTGACGAAGAAGGAAAAAAATGTAAGTTATTAATGGTTAGGCTAAACTGGGGTAGATTTCACAGTAAAACCACTTCTTTTGCTTTACAAACGGATGGTTTCAGACTGCAAAATGACAATGACAATGACAACACTGTGTAGATGTTTGTCTCGCCACACCTCCATAGGGAAAATCTGACCCTTTTCGTGTATTTATAACAGCCACTACATTAAAGCTGTTAAATGTTTTTAGTTTAGTTTTCGATCCGTTTATATCTGTGGGCTTTTTTATTTGTTTTTTATACAAGAGTTTACTCTTAACCATAAGAAATGCTATTTATAAATTATTTTGCAGTTTACACTGTTTTTTTTTTTTGCTCAGTTGAATTATCTGGTAGTGGAAAGATCGTTTTGCAAAAGGGGGAGAAAAAAGTTTAGGAATATTACGTCCAACATTGCATTTCTATCAGTTTAGATCTGCAATGATTATGGCTTATACTGTTTTCACTACCATAAAAAAGTTAAATCTGTTCAGGCATTGTAAGGTGACCATAAAGACCACTGATAGTTCCAGATTCAGCTATACTCTGCAATTGCTATTATGTTTTATACACACACACACACACACACACACACACACACACACGCATGCAGATATTCAATGAAAAAGCAGTAGCTTCTAGCTTTTCTTTCAGCTACACAATATCTTCCATTTCAGGTAAAACTGATTTGAAAGTAAATTCTGTTTACTTTCCATATGTTGGAGAGAAAGAGCCAGTGTTTCCAGTATTTCAAAACAAAGCTTGCTTTCAAACCGTTGTCTTTAAGCATTTTCAACATAGACAAAAAATACTTCCGGTGCTATACTATAATCATCTTTTGTGTGTGAGTGAGTGTGTGTGTGTCTGTGTTTTCCTCCTGCACTCAATCCTTCTCTTTCTCCCCCCTGCCCCACTCCACAAACTCCTCCCGTGGTGGATGGTGCTTGTTTAGACTTTGTTATTGTTTCTTTGTGTAATGCTGCTGAGCCACAGAAAGAATGGGCCTGGCGAACAGCACAACAATACTGTGATGGATGAGGGTGGCCGCCGTAATTATATGAGGACCAACAGGTAACGGAGCACGGAGACAGAGAGCAGCGGCCTGCTTTCGGATGATAGCATGGATTCGCTCTGCTCGGTTTTGTTTTGTTTTGTTGTGGGGCCGAATGAAGCTCAGATGCTGGGTCGAACACACACGCGCATGTGAACACACACACACACACTGAACTCAATAACACACTTGCTCCCGTTGCTGCTACATTATACATCAACAGTATGGTTGGTGCACATAAGAGTTACACAGGTACGTATGTGCGGCAAAAACATGGAATGCGTAACGTCACTTGTGTCACTAAACACCTTTGCGTACCTGAGCATCACCCCCTTCCACACACACCGCAACAGTGATGGCAGATTGCAGTTGGGTATTTTGCACCCTGCATACACTGTGTCTTGGTACTCATCTGAGTAACTTACTAAAAAAGTGAACCCTGGTTATACAGCTCTCCCCATTTTATTGGAAAAAAAAAGGTGAACTGACTGACAACGGAGGGAATGACGCCACTTCAAGGTTTTCCCACTTGAGTGTATTATGGAATTATTGTCGCAGATGATGGCTAACAGAGACAGACAGATTGAGGTCGTTACAAAAGAGAGGCCGATGAGAGAGAGAAGATGAAAAGGCAGGGGGGGGGGGGAGTGTGCTGTGTCCACATAGTTTTTCACTGAGAGAGAGAGGAGATAAAGCAGGAGTTGGAGAGTGTTTTAAAAATTGAAACACACTGCTGAGTTTGATAAGAGATATAAACATGGGAAAGGGAATGGTATGTGCAGGAGATGGCTTTTTTGGTTTGAGTGATACAAGAGGAGGACCAGTACGTAATACTCGCGGCAAAAACATCTCAGTCTATTGGAAGATACGGCTTTGTTTTATATATGAATGTTGCTCTGCAGAGTGATGCTTTCCTCCACGGGAGCATATCCTCTGTCAACTCCACTCGACGGGATCATTAGCTGCTGTGGTGAATGGTAGAAATTAAACTGTGCTTTCAATATAAACCATGGTAAAGATAGCATTAAAACCAGTGATTTGATTGGTACTGTCCGGCATCAACAAAATTTGGAAAGTCAACCATGAAAACGTTACCTGGTATTTCCTTCTGTACGAGCTTAATTTAAATCTGGATCCAGTATCAGATTTAAACACGCTGCACTATTTCTCTGATACAGTATATGTACCTTTCGCTGACTTCCAGGGGTGTTGAATGAAATCTATCATAGACCTATAACCCCAATGTTAGGTGACACTGAGAATTTCCCCCACTTGAAATAGTCAGATTAGTCTGAATGCAGCTTTTCTCTGCAACATTCTATAAAATGTCTCATTTAAGGGCCAAGCTGATGTTAATGTAAGCACACTCGGACACAATGTTCACTGTCATTAAAGTTTTTTTCCAAGCTTTTCAGATGGGTGGCTTTGAAATGATAAGAGCACATGTCATGTATATTTTCTAGTGGTGTAAATCAACATGATTGGAATTGGATTCCGACGGCTATAATGCAATTATAAAACAATTATAGATTCATCTTGATGCAGTAACTTTTAAAATGAATCTTTTTAAAGATAAGAAAAATGTATACATTTTGAACAGGATTTTAATTAATTAACATTTTGAATATAATTACATATTGTTTCTACATTAACAGCAAGTTTACAGCAGCAAAGTATTATAAGTATTATAAATCATACTCCCGAGTGAAGTTAAGATAGAATGAAGAACACAGACATGAATCAGTATCAGTCCTTCCTCTTGTCCCCTGTCCTCCACCTGCTGGTGCTGCTGTGAGTCACAGGTACTGCGTGTAGAAGAGGAGGGTAGGGTCTGGGTTTCTCAGAAGGAGGAGAAATTTAAAAGAAGATTTTAAAATTGGGGACAAACCGGGAACATATAGACAGAAGGGTGTGAAATACCCACCTTTTACCTGCAATTTGCAGACAAATTCTGATATTGTACGTAAAAATGATTTGAAATTGCAATTTTGTCAAAAAAAATCCTAGGTATCTTAGGCGGCTAAGTGGCCAACACGTATTTAAACCAGTGACCAACAACGTTTCTGAAAACCGCCACGTCACAATCAACATCTTTGGTGGTACAGTTCTAGTGTTTTGGTTACAATCTTCTTATTATTACATATTTGACGGTTCGTCTTTAGTATTTTGGCCAATCAGAGTCAAGATAACGGCATCGAATTTCCGGGGGAAGACCTCTCGGGATGGGGTGGGAGACACTGAACCCCCCTCCTTCCTCCGATGGAGAGAGGAGAGTTGGGTGCACGGGGCAGTGTTGCCAACTTGGTGACTTTTTTAATCAAAAGCAACTTTGTTTAAGTTTTATTGGAGACGTTTTGATGTTTTGGTGACTCTGACATATAAGCACGTATCGTGCAGTGACTGTCCCGAACAAGCAGCGGGCGATGCCGTGAGCCTCTCGGCGCAAAGCAGATAAAAAGGAATATTTACTCTTAATGGATCGCGTTACCACCTTGTCTACGCCGTCTGCTTGGAGATGCACTGCTTCGGTTTTTTCCATAAGGATATTCAAAATTGACGCATTCTGTGTGATAATGCATCGGGCGTCTGCGGAAAAAATCCGCAGACGCCCAATGCATTATCATTCAGAATTTGAAACCTGATATCTACCCTAGAGGTCATTATGAGCAGATAAAAGCACTGAGCTCCTTCAAGTCATTGAAGTTCACTTCATTGTCTCTTTGAGGTCCTGCAGAACGAGGTTGTTGTTCTGGAGCAGGGTGGTTAATCATCAGGCATACGTTAATTTGCTAATCTAAAGGCACCATAACAAATGAGCTGATTAACCACACCTTGTCTCTGGGTGGGGGTGGAGTGCAGTGTGTGTGTGTATGTGTGCGTGCCTGCGTGCGTGCGTGCGTGCGTGCGTGCGTGTGTGCAGCGACAAAAAAGGGTACAGGAGCAGGTGTGTAAAGGGGAACGGACACCCCATACATCATAATGTAGCAGGTATATGCCCCCCCCCCCCCAAACACCACCTCTCACTGGAGAACAGCATGTACCCAGAACCCCCCCAAGTGACACACACACCTACACACAAACCCCTACACTCACACACACACACACGCACACAGGCACACAGTGTAGACGACAACCCCTGGAGCTCGACCTACATTGTGCGTCCTCCTGCCTCAGATCTGACTATTCATCACCACATGGCACTTGTCCCCTACTGGGAGGGAGGTAGGGTAGTTTTTGGGGGAAGATAGAGTTAGAGGGGGAGACAAAAGAGAGAGAGATATTGGTGTATAGCACAGAGTAGGGCAGGGTGTCCTTTACACCTCCAGAACAATGGGACCTTCAGCGCTCGTGCTGTTAAGTAAAACTCTCTGGTAAACTGAGTCGTGAGTGGATTAAAGTGGACAAACTTATGGAATTTTCTATCCTGAGGTCATGTGTGAAGTAGCTGCATCCCCCACTCGGTGCAATCTCTCATTGTTGGTTCATTCATCAGTTTTTCCCAAAAAACGGTTTGCTGTCCACCTCATTTGAAGATATGTGGCTCATTTAGCACTTGACGCTGGAGTATCCATATCCAAGCTTCCTCCCAGTTTGACCCAAAGAAAGTCATAGTTGCTGTTTTCCTAGTCTCATTTAGATGTAGACTGTGGGTATTTCTGAGCCATAGGGCCATGCGTCTTTAATGATATTCCTCTTCCACTTACTGCCTGTTATCGTCATCACTACGGAAACAGCTGCAATAGCATGAGACAGTTTTCATGAAAATATAGATCATGCAATCACTGTATGGTAACACATTTTTCGGCTTTATACAAACTTTCTCCCTGTCACTATTTTGCATAGGCCCCCTAGCTTGGCTAAGGTGGATGATAAATATATAGAAACATTAATGATAATGGGTGTTGGGAGACGATTCTCCAGGGTGAGCACATCACTGTGGTGATGGTCAGGAGTGGATGTGCATGACTGTTTTACCTGCTTCTTGTTCTCTGTGATTAGAAGGGAAAGACTTGTCAGAATTGAGGAACCATTGAAGTATTATAAGAAAAAAAAAATGGTAACACAACATGGTGTATATGGAATCAAGTTTTCTGTCTTTTTTCTTTTTTCTACAATTATATTATAATGAAATCATCACATTATGCTATTTTCTATATAATTCTGAGATCCAAATAATGTTTGTGATCACAATTATTAATATTTTAAATGACATTTGTTCATTGTTATATATATCATAAATTTGCCATTTTGTATTAATATTGTGAATATCAGGGTGCGAAATACGCACCTGCAACATGCAATTTGCTAACAAATTCTGATATAGCAGGTAAAAATGTTTTGAACTTACAATTTTGCAAGTAAAACAAATATCCTAAGTATCATGATAGACCAACAACGTTTCTGAAAACTGTCACGTCAAAATCTTCGTAACATAACGTGGTGAGTATTCCGCTCACGGGTGGGTTCACAGATGTTTTGGCAAAAATAAAGCAAAATAAAGTCCACATTCACACGAAACGAGAGGCCCTTCACAGTCCTTAAATAAACAAAAACTGAGCCTCTTCACAGTCCTCAAATAAAATAGTATAAAAATAAAAACTTGCAAGAGACCAGAACCAGGTTAACCACATGCTTTATATTAAGTGAATTCATTACCTGATTCCGGTCAGCTGTCAGGTCTACCGGCTACCACTCACCTGCAGCCGGCGCACTAACCACACCCCAATGCCACAAACATGTTTGGTGGTACATCTCTAGTATTTTGGCCAATCAGGCAAGATAACAACATCAAATTCCCGGGGGACGACCGTTCAGTGTTCAGAGTTCAGTGCCCAGTGTAGTGTTGCCAACTCTGCGACTTGCTAGCTAAATCTGGCGACTTTCCAAAACCCCTGGGCGACTTTTTTTTTTTTAAAGCATCCAGTAACGAGTATATGGACTTCATCTGGTTTTATTGGAGACTTTTTGGTGCTTTGGCAACTCTGAAGTAAAAGCACTTATTGTTGTGCAGTGACTGTCCTGAATCACTGTCTCTGTCTGCGTCCACACTGCATGAATTGCGCATGCGCAGAGCCGTCACTGATCCCTCCCTGACCTACAGAGCACGATCTAAGGCTCAGTCACTTAGCATAGGGGGTGTCAAAAATGTGGCTCGCGTGACATCTGTGGCCCACTGTGCAGTTTGATCTGGCCTGTCACCTTTTTCACCTCTTGTGAGTTTGCGGGTATGTTATAAAGTCGGGCTCACATGGAATATTTAAGTTTGTGTTCAGAAGTAAAACCTTTCTATGATTTGTCATCTTGAAGTTGGTGAATCATGTGTTTGGTTGTGTTTTAGATAAAGTAGCTAGATCTCTAGACTTCAGTTGCAGTTTGCATTGGTGGTTGAGCAATAAACCCCTGTCGTGTATACAACCTTGTTTCTCGTGTTCTTTTTAATTTAGGCAGTAACAAACCAATATACCTATCAAAAGAACAGTGTTTATTCATGTTTATTGAGAATATAGTTTGATGAAAAGATGCTTTTGAACATCAAAAATGTCATATCGATAATTTGCACCTTTGAAAGTGCGTTCTAAAGACACCAAAGCTTCACCAGAGTAAGAAGATTGTAGTAAGGCAGGAACATTACCATGGGTAACTGCAGGCAGTTTTTCAAAATTGCAGGTAAAATGTCTGACAACTAGCAATATTGCAGGCAACCAAAAACAATATTTCACACCCTGACTGTAATGCCCGGCTATAATTTTTTGTGATTCAAGTAAATAAAACTGTTTTTTTTACAGCTTCTCGGCTGGAACAATTTAACTGCCAAAGTACGCCTGCCCAACAAAGTTTAATTCTGGTCAGGCTCAAGAAAGTTGCATCAAATTTTATTTCGTTTTTTTACTTATCACGTGTGCTTGTCTAACAAGGCCTGGGAGACAAATTGCTTACAATGTCAGAGTGTCCTGGCCACTCAGCCACCATGAAAAACTTGCTGGCATGACTGCACTGATTGGGGAGTTAAAATTCACATGGATGTGACGAAACACTCCCTGCTATGAAGGCCAGCTTTTAGTAACATTCTACCAGAAAGCAGGATATACCTCTGAATTCTGCATATGCCAGCGTGATAAAAATCAAGAACTGCTCAGTGAAAAACCTGAAAGGTGTTTTTTGGATACACAGTATATATATATAAATCTCGGTGGGACACTAACAATGGGAACCAATCATTTTAGCCAAGTTTGCTGGGCTGGTGATTGCAATGGTCTTGACTGATTGCACTGATTGGAGAGTTTGGAGATGATGGGATGGGGCCAGATAAGCATTCTCTGAGAATCCATTGAATTGGCTGATCTTTTTTTAAGTAGCTTCCAATATTTTCTAGCACAAGTAGTTTGTTTATCTCATGGGATGCTCGAATGGTCGCTATTATCCGTTGGAAAAAAAAGACACAAAGTAATTGTTGGAAGCAAATCGTGAGTGAGATTAAAACAAATGTAAATGACAAACATTCAATCCAAACTAGTATTTCCTTTTTCAGAAAATCAGCTTTTGACTTCCATTCCCTGATTTCCACAAGTGAACTTACTGTGGTGCAGGCATACCTTTTAAAATAGTCTTCATTTAAAGTTGGCTCATTTCATCTGACATACAGTACCTAAGAATATGTCATAGAATTAATGATTTCTGAGAAACCCTTTGTTTCAATGGCATAGTGTGTGTGCGCGCGTGCGTGGGTGTTTGTTTCTTTAATCTGAAATTAACGTTCCAGGGAATTGGTGATAAGTTGTCATTTTGTCATGCAATTGATTCTGGACTGGCCAGGTATCATTTCCAAGGCCAAGGCAATTCAGTCAAATCAATTAAGTGCTTGAATTAGAACAATCAAAAGTGGACAAGGCTTTTGATTAGCTATGTCATGATGGATGGAAGTGATTAGCTTGTCACCCCAAATTGTTAAACTTGATGTATATGTGGGGTATGTAGGTTGGACAAATTATCAAAACCTCTGATAACTTTTTTTTTTTTTTTTTTACACACCCCAAGAACTAACAATGTAGGGACTAAGGATGAGAACATTTTCTGAAAATCACTTAACTCAAATCATTTTCTACATTTTTAGGTTACAAACATTGGGGTTTGGGCTTTATGGCCCTTGGCGTTGTGCATCACAGCATGGTTGATTTGAAGTTTGATGTGCAGGTCAGGATTTTTATTCCAAATTTGTGTGTATTCTCTTTTTTTTATTGCACCATCAACCATTAACAGCCATAGTGACTTACTTTGGACACAGAGCAGGGATTTGCAAAGAACAAAAGAACAAAGTGAATAGAAAGGGTTTGTTCTCCAAATGGCAATATTGATGCTGAACAGATAATACATTGATTTACATTTTCAGTCACTTTTATATGTAATAATATATGTATTTAGTTCTGCAGCAGATTAAAACAGTTGTACCATAGGCATCACAATCTATTCAGCTGAGTTTTCTGATTTATGCCCCGTTAGGTGTGTGGCGGTGGTTTATGTTGTGGCCTCAATAGTCCATAATGTCCTTGATTCCGCATGAATTTGATCCTATAAAAAGCCGATGAATCTTTTGTCTTTATCCAATGTTCAAAATTGGTTTCCTTGATTGAGATACTACAGCTTCTTTTCACGCCAGACACAATTTCTGTCTCCCTTCGTTTTCCCTATGGAGCCAGAGAGGAAAGGAGAGCAGAGACAATTTTAATTGCTCTCCTTTCATCCTCATCTGCCCCACCACATTCATCAGCTCATCTCCCCCGCCTCAGAAAGGGGTTGGGAGGTTGTGGGGACTAAGGAAGTGGGATTTCATTTTATTATTTTGGGGGCAGAGACGGACTTTCCCATGGGATGGGTCACATCTGGGAGCGGAATGGGGATGGGGGATAAAGAGATGAGGCAAAGAGATTGCTGTTTCTGTCTGTGTGTAAGTATGAAGCTTGATGTGCTTTTGTGTGAGTGTGCGAGAGTGTGTGGTTATTATGTGTGTCTCTAGTGGGGGGGCGGGGGGGGGGGCTGTGGCTACAAAGGGCCTCAAATCCTCGGGAGTGGGGGGGGGGGGGGGGGGGGGGCTGTGGCTACAAAGGGCCTCAAATCCTCGGGAGTCTGTGATAGGAAGGGAAATGGGCAACTGGGACTTGGGGAGTATGAAAAAGACGTGGATGAGGGAGAGTAATTTGGCGGATGAAAGGGCAGAAAAGGTGGTGTTGAAGGAATGAAAAGGGAAAATAATTAAAGAGATAATTTATATGATGAAGAAAGACAAGTGCCATTTTTCGAAGTTGTTGAGAGGGTGCTATGCCCTGAGCAAATAGCAGAACAGTCCTTGAAACAAGCAAAAAGTTGCTCTCCATTGATCACAACTATCATGTGAAATCATCACACTAAACCTGTGCTTTCACTTCTTTTTAAGGAAATTAACATTTGGTCACAATGTGCTGTCACATTTTTTCTAATAACAGGTTTCGCCAAGGCATAGTCAATGGGTTTCATCATTGGAGTCATGCATTTTCTGTCTTTCAAAGAACTTTTTCACTGTAATACGAACATATTTATTTGGGTCACACATTCTGATACACGTAAGAGATAAGGCGGAAGTTTTTTTTTGTGATATATCCCTCTGTCCACCAGTCCTTAGCTGTCCAGCTTTTCTTTCTCAGTGGTTGCTGATTGTTTTCTCAACACAACAGAATTGATTGGACACAACTGATAATTTAGTTACTAAGATGTTTGATTGATTTCATGTTTTGCCTCTAACTGCGCGTCTGAATAGTAAACTGCAGTGAATTAAAAGTCTGAGTAGTAGAATGAGGGCAGACATCGTTTAGACCTTGTTAATCGGATCATTTTATGAACATGGAAATTACAGGGATTTTGTAATTTTGTAATTTTGCAACAATACACAATGTCTAGCAAACCTTATTCCCAAGCTGACAAAATGATTGCATTCTAGATGGCTCTTGGGCCTAATTATATCACATTTCTCTATCATAGTCTGATTGCATTAGGGGTATGCATTGGCAAGAATCTTGCATTACGATGCATATCCCGATACGGGTGGGGGGGGGGGAAATCAATATATCGCGATATATCAATATATTGCGATATTTTGCAAAACTACAAGCAAGGCAATATTCTGATCCCTCTAGTGATTTTTGTTTAAAGAACAATGCAAGAAGACCGTTTTGAAGACCTGCACGCTCTCTGCAGAGACACTTGCTGCAGGAATGCACATGCAGAGCAAATGCTAAATGCTAGCAGTGCTCGTGAGATTGCTTTGTCCAGTGAAAGGAGTGGCAGTCAAATGGATGAATGCCTGCAGCAGTGCCAAGTAGTGGTCGGAGGCTTAACTTCGTCATAAAACACAAACTAAAAATATTTGTAAGTCACCATGAAAATATTGAGACAGCTCGGCAAAGAATTGATACTGTATCACATCATTAAATATCGCGATATTGTAGTGTCTCGATTTTTCTCATATCCATACATTGCATGTGTGAGATATTGGAAAATGATTTAAGGTGAGCACGCAACATGGTATATGAGAAGCTATTGCTAAAAAATACTTACACAATAACAGTTTTCAAGACACTGTTTGGGAAATCATTACACAAAAAGCAATAATGAATATTGTTGTAAACAAATTAAACAGTATGATCACTGCTCAATGGGTGGTAATGGGTTGACGATAGACTTGCTCCCTGCATATGGTAAACAGACTGAGCAGTAGCAGGCAGTGACTGTGCAGCTCTGTGGAGGTCAGTTGTGTGTCTTTATGGACAGTGTGTATGGCTTGATAGGCCCCAGGTAATACAATAATTACCTCAAGAATTTTGAAAGTTCAATATAATGGAAACATGCATGTACCTTATACGTGCAGTACAGTATTAAAGTAAACCTCGGTATGTGCTGTCCCATGCAGCCATTGGTGTTCAGAATGTTCACCATGGACAGTTAATGCCACTACTTGATGTATTGACATTGTTTCATTGTTAATATGACAGCATGTATATCTTGAGATGATAGAAATACACATCTGTTGTTCCATTTTGTTCCGCAATGTTACAGAAAAATTGAGAAACATTGGAGAATTCCATTAGAATAAATACATATTTTATTAGCGAATACTATTAACCCCAAAAGTGGATTGGAGAGTCATGACTGCGGACAGTAACTTGTCAGGAAACATTTAATCAAAGTCTTTGAAGAATGAAGAATGCTTTTATTTTTCAGTTGAGGACGCAACAAAGCAGAAATGTAGGCTCCATCTAAACATGCCGTGTGTCAGCCTTAGTTCACAGCAAACATAAGGATTAACCTGAAGCGTTTTAGGTTCCTCATTTTAGGGGATCTTTGAAAAGGAAAAAGGGGGAAGGAGAGAGCTGTGGTGAGGGAGTAAGACTCCCAGTGGTGGTGTTCCTGATGCTTGGAGGCCTCAGAGGACCCTGGGATGATTGTGACTGTGACCTTCCCCCTCTCCTTGCACTGTTCAAGGGCATAGTGCGTTTGCGTGTGCGCACGTGTGTGCGACGTTGTTAAAGGACTCTCAACAGTAAGTCTTGAGATTGTGCCTTTGTGTGTTTATGTGCGTGTGTGAATTCTAATAATTGACCCTGGCTGGATTTAAGAGACACAAATGTTCTTTTTCAACAGATCTTGTGCCTTTTTTCTAACGGATCTTCTTAATTTTAGTAGACCCACATCTCATATATATTTCAGCAGTTGTACTTAGAGGCAGATGACTCAGCCAGCGAGGAGGGGCACACATAAAAACACAGAGCAAAACAGAGGACCATCAGATTAGTCTTCATTATGCAGCATTAGCCATCTTCAATCTGTTCTTAATCCAATATCTTTAATTCACAATTTTAACATGTCATATATCAAGACTGGATTAGACTGGAAATAAAAACTGTGCAGAGATTTTCGGGGACATTATGGTTGGAAAGGGAGAGGGAAGGAGGGAGAAAACAAATAGTACACAGCTTCGCAGAGAAAAGCCAGCGATGGGGAGATATTTAGTAAACTTAGGAATGCAGGAACATAGCCTACGTTGTGAGACAAATCTGAGAGAGCTCAGCAATATTGTTTCATATTATACTCAATTTTCTAAAGCAGCTCTGGGCCTATATTATCAACATGACTGTGCTAAAAGTGAACCTGGGATTAAAAGCAACTTGACAAACTCGTAGAAGGAAATTATTGACTCAGTTATTTGAAGCTCGCTGTTTACTTATCATTTCAGCAGTGAAGTTAAAATGAAGATGACATACGGCTGTTTTGTGACGGTTGTGCTTTGAAATCTTTATAGGTGCTAAACATTTGACTTGCAGGTAAAAGCACCATGTTTTAATGTATTGGTTATACATGCACAGCAGTGTGTTTCCCCTAGGTTTCTTGCTGGGGGTGTCTTGCCTACATAGCCAGCAGAACGTTCCTAAAACCAAAAAAGAAAACTAAAATAATTCTCCATTCATTCTCTATGTACTTTATTTTTATTTATTTATTCATTGGTGTTTATGTATTTATCGATTTATTGATTTACCTGTGCTGCTTGTCAGGGGTGCAGTTTCATCACTTTGGCTGGTTGTAACAGAGCCAACATTGGCATCACAGGTGAAAATAATGCAGTCCATACTAAACAGCCCTGCAGTGGTATAATGTTGAACCAGTTATATGTTCCATCCATCCAACCTGATCGTCATTTTGGAGGCTGTAATTTGTGTTGCTCTTCAAATCCACTGCATTATCTTGACTGGTGTCTCTGCAATTTCTCCCACTGAAGGTGGTCTAAACAACCAGAACACATCTCCACGGCAAATGCATATTCAGCTTGCCTTTATCGTGTTAGATGTGTTGTAAATAGCTTTTCTCAAATAATGCACGGTTATAATTTGATTTAATAATCAAAAATCAATAGCTTAAGCCCGTAACAGCAGAATTGAATTGAAAATAATTGAGTATCACATTAGACAAGATGTTATTTATGCAAAACAATGCAGGGTGTAGGTTGAATGAGAGCTAATGGGTAACAGTGTAGCTAAGGATGCCTTTAAGTGCATTTCATTAATTTCATAGTTTAGTCTTCCCCATATAGGGCAAACACTCTGGGGAAAAAAAAAAGAAAACACTGGAAAACATTAGTGGTAAACTTTGGCAACTTCCGTGATGGACAACAAAAGCACTACAGTGTTTACCTCACAAAAGCAAAAAATGTGTAAAATGTGTTCAAGTCGAACAGCTTTTCTCAGCATAATTTATAATAAGTTTTGAAGACAGTTAATTAAGTAAGAATCACACTGAAAGTTAAACTTCTAATAAACCCTCTGTGGGCTGTACTGAACCTCACCATGGAGCATTTCACCTGTGTACACTTTTCCTTCCAAATACCTTCCATGTTAATTTTTGTTCTTAATGGATGAGGAAACATATTTTTATTTCAATAATATCTCATTTAGTGTCCAGTGATGTACTGTAACAATAAAACTGAGCTAATGTGTGTGTGTGTGTGCGTGCGTGCGTGCGTGCGTGCGTGCGTGCGTGCCTGCGTGCCTGCGTGCCTGCGTGCCTGCGTGCCTGCGTGCGTGCGTATTTAGAAAGAGAAGTAAAATCTAAATCTAGATGGTTAGATCTGGCTGTAGTATTAAGAGAAAAAACATTCCGATAACGAAGAATCTAATGAAGTGTAGTGCTGTATGCAATGAAGTACCACTTCAGAATGTAAAGTAATAGCAGCAATGTAAAGGAAAAAAAAATGTCAAGGTGGTCTCTCATGTAATAAGCATACGTGTGTCTGGGGAACATTCCCCACTCTAGATCTACCTTTTTACCCCCTGTCATTCAGTTCCTGCTGCCTGTCAAAACCACTAACACATCCACATCCAGCCTCTGAATCATATCAACCTAACTTCTTCAAAACAGGCTGCGTGGGCAAAAAAAATTAAGAAGTAGTCAGGAAAAGACTGACAAAAGATTGGAACAACAGAGGGGACAACAAACAGAGAACCAAAGCTTGAAAATCCTGATGGACCTAATCAGTCAGGTCGGAGTATTTTTTTTAGAGTTTCGTCTCACTGGGTTAAACACCTATCCCTATGAAAAGGTATCAGGAGAAATATGCACACTGACATTGCTCAACAGAACACATATCAATAATCCTCCATAATATGAAACAATTATGCAATATCCTTAACCCCTGGGGGAAACACATTTGTGTTACTGATTTAATATGGATAATTCTGAATAGTACTATAAAATTGCAGATTACTAGGAGAACCCAAAACCTCACAGTTTTATACTGTTTTGGAAAGTGGTGGAATAAGTGCTGGAATCCTTCTCTCAAGTACCGTAATTTCCAGACTATTAAGCGCACCTAAATATAAGCCGCACCCACTGACTTAAAAAAAAAAAAAAAAAAAAAAAAATATTTTTATTTATAAAAATTTAAATATATTTTAGAGAATGTACACGTCGCGCATGCCTATAAGCCGCAGGAGTCTACATTGAAACAAATGAAATTTACTCAGGTTTTAATGAAAGACAATGCCTGTAACACCGCTTGTAACAAAAATAAATAAACAAACCGTAGTATACCCGAGAAAGTCATTGGTCACTATCTTCCACCTCCTGAAACGCACTGAAACCACTGAATTTGTCTAATTCAGTGTCGGAGTTGAACAGCCTCGGATGAATTGCTTCATCCTCGTTTTCATTGTCGCTTTCGTCACTTTCATCCCACTCAACACGGAGCGCCACCTTAAATGCGCGATTTACACTGATGTCGAGTGGCTGCAAAACCTTTGTTGTACCCCCAGGGAATCACAGCTGGTCGCCTTCAACTTGAAAGCTGCATCGCATGCATTTCTCCGTGTCATTGCCATGATGAGGGTGTGTGCATGACAAAATGACTGATCAGAATGATTCAGTGGGAGCGCGCTAGATGTAATGTAAACAGTTTCATTGGTCCACCTCAACCCGTTTCGGCAATTTCACTAGTCTAATGTGGCGGAACTCAATTTTCCCCAAAAAATCCACATATTAGCAGGGTCATTGTTTAAGCCGCAAGGTTCAACACGTGGGAAAAAAGTAACGGCTTATAGTCCGGAAATTAGGGTAGTTCTGTTTAGTAAAAGTAAAATTAGTAAGTAGTAATGAAAAGAAAGTTCCCCTGCTGCAGGATGCCCCCCCCCCTGCGTTTAGGTAGTTGTCCCAAAAACAGGTTTCACATCAGATTTAAAGAAACGTTGAAGAGCAGACGGATCCTTTATTTTGACTGTAGGGCAACTGCCAATCTGCCTCTTGAAGCCAGTGCTGGTTAACATTTACAGGTGTGTTTTAACGGATGGTGGTGGTGTTTCTTTCCGAATGTAATGCCCATGCAGTTACACCATTATCTGACCTGTAATGCAGCTCATTTAAACTCACTTGAGGTGGGGTTGGATATGCTGACCAGATTGATGCTACGTTGTCTCCCCCGTCCAAATTTCTGTTCCATAGCACCCACCTCTGATCAGTGGTGTGGGGGGCTTAGTCATTCTTCTGCAATCTAGCTGCACGGCAGCTCCAGGCAGGGTACCTTTGTTCTGTCTTGGTCCAGACTGAAATAACTTGACTGTTGGATGGATTGACATGGACTTCGCTTAGGACATTCATGATCCCCAGATGATGATTTGTACTGACTTTGATGGTCCCCTGACATTTCCTCAAACTCCTGCCTGAGGCCGTCGTTTTTTGCCGTGAGTGATATTTCTCAACAGCTGGTGCCACGAAATTTGCTACAGATACCCGTGGCACCCGCAAGGACCCGGCCCCGATGACTATAGGGCCACCCTCTAAATTTACTTCTAGAGTTTATAATGCTTTTAGTTTTGATCATTTTTGACATCAGTCATTGGTATTGATTAGTGGCCCTGACAGCCACATTCACACATGCAGTATAATATGGTGAGCGCATGCTGTGGGCCAAGAAAAAAAAGAAAAATAACTGGACCACTTCACCTTTGAATTCTGTTTTGAGAAAAAAACAAAACGAAAAGAAAATCCCTTTAGCCTGGGCAGCAAATGCACAAAAGCAGCAGAAAGTCAAAAATACATATTGTTATATGTGGGGAAATGACAAACTCGGGGCATGTGAACCTTTTTGTGGGAGTAACAATAAAATGTAAGAAAGGATTGGGGGGAGGTTAGCAGTGTCATTCACCATTACTCACGACTTGACAGACTGGCACTCCATTGGAGCAGCTTTGTCGGCTTTCCTTCACCCCTCTGACAGAGTTCGGATGTTCACCCTTGGCAGCCGCTGAACTTTCGTCCCCGAAATACTTTGCACTTTATTTAATATGCCTGGCACCATATTAAATAGCGTTTGATAATGTCTGAAGACGTTGCTACCAGCGCTGCGGCCCGAAAAAAATATACATCTATCTGTACCCCTGCCTTGCTCCGTGTTTAGTTCACTCCACTGTCTGTCTGCCAGGCTCACCCCTAAACTGTCATTTTGAATAGATTTTCCACCCCTGTTGTCCTTTAAAAAGACTCTCTCTCTCTCTAATATATATATATATATATATATATATGTATATATATGTATATATATATACACACACACACACATTACACACACATATATATACACATTCACATAAAATACTGTTCCCATTCTTCCCTTTCTTTCTCTCTGTTTCTTGTATTAATGAATTATTCATTCAGCTTCAGAATGCAATTTCTTTCACTGACAGTCTCCTCGCTCCTTTTGCTCTGTTAAACTTTATCCCCCCCTCTCTCAATCTGGTGCTGCCTCTTATCCACAGCATCACACACATCAGCTGCGTTACAGGAAGCACTCCATGTGGGTATGCAGCCTGGACTTTTTATGTGCAGAAATGTGTGCTAGCTTGACATTGTGTGTTTGTCGCTTTTGCGGTTGCCTCTGCCGCAGATAACGTGTCCGTGTGCTCAAGTCTGGGTTAAGTTTGACTATGGTCAGAAATACACAGTGCATCTCTGCAGGCATGTGTGATGCTGTATAGTTTATGGACCTCCTAATCACTGCCCAACCCCCCCCCCCCCCCCCCTCTCTCTCTCTCTCTGTCTCGCTCTCTCTCTCTGTCTCTCTCTCTCTCTCTCTCTCTCTCTCTCTCTCTCTCTCGCTCTCTCGCTCTCTCGCTCTCTCTCTCTCTCTGTGTTTACCTTTCTCCGCTCTGATCTGGACTTGTGTGGCCTGTGGTGACCAGCGGAGCAGAGAAATTGCCAGTTATCTAGGGGGTCGATTTTTCATGGGGTCCCGTAAATTGCTTTGTATTGACACCCTGTCAGAGTTGGGATCCTCATGTTAACCCCCAGAACTGCCCTCAGGTGTGGTGACTCTCTGCCCCGCTTTCTCTTCTGGCCTCGCTCACTGGCTACTTCAGAAGGTGCCCACAAGGGTCATCAACGTACATTTGAATATATAAACTGCTTTAATGTCGTTTAGAGTGCAACGGATTGAGACTGGCAGATAATTCAGATGGACTCCTGCACTGTATGACCCTTGACAGTTCCCGCACCGCTCCCTAATCCTATGAGAGGCATTTCATCAAAATCCATCATATTAGGGTGACAGCTATGGGGGCTGCGAGGGCACACGCAGCTCACGGTGGGTGTGATAGATGTGATTGTGAACCACCCACATAGTGACGGAAAGGAGACATTTCTGATGAGTTTTGTAACTGTGGCACCTTCGACAGGCCCTCCCTATTTTAAACTGGATCTAAACCGGACCATTATGTTCTTTCATAGCAGGCTGCTGTCATTGTTACAGTTACCTTGGTCCCAGTGAAAGCGGAGTTTTTTCTAAATAATGGTATTTTGTTGAACTCCTTGAAACTGCTGCAGTGCCGTGAATTTCAAGTCTTTGTATACTGTGTATACTGAAATGGTTAATATGATACCTCTGACATTAATTTCCGCAAGGGTAGTAGAATTTCCAATATACAGGAAGTCTGCAAAATGCTAATGCGGATGTTTGGGGGTTGATAGTAAACTTTCTCATTCTGAATCCATGTAAATGAGTGCTGTCAGTGTACTCTGGTCAAACTATGGAAGTGACAGTGACGCTGTTAGGAATTTACTTCAAAATTAATTTAGCATTTACTACGAATTATTTCGTCCTGGCACTTAATTGGACTTCTTGTTTATATTTAATACTTATATTAATAGTATACATAATTATTATATAATGTATATTAAATGATAGTATAAAGTCCAACAGTTTTGTTCTAGGTGCTAGACCAGTATACACCATTACAGAGCACACGTATTCAAATGTACCTAATAATATTAAAATGTGTGTTCACTGAATACCATATATATATGTGAGATCTGATATCTGACCATGATATAAAGGCCAATTTTTTCTCATAACACTATATGCATAACATTGCATTGTCTTCACTGTTCACTAACCTACTGTGTCTGTGGCATTTCTGTTCTGACATGTTTTGTTATTTGTCGCCAAATGTACACATCAATTCATTCTTCTCACAATAAAGAGCTGATATATCAGCCCCGCCATTTTATTAGTTCAGTTCTATTTCAGTTCCATAAACTATATTTTGCTATAATGCATTACATTAACAAAATGTCACTGTTTCAATTCTTTAAGAAAATAATCCAATCATTTTGATTTGATTCAGCCAAAAGTCGATTAAGTTTGCATTTGCAGATCACAGTTATTTATTCTTAAAATTGCACTTTTCCATTTTGGCCAATATTGTGCACATTCTTTGCAGAATTAGATTTTTACATTGTTCTATTCACATACTGTGTATTTATTGTTTTTATTTCTGTTAATATTTTATACCAGTTACTTCTTAATCGTTTATCTCCTCTTTTCCGAATACATTTTGGGGGTTTTGCAGGGTTTTCTTCTATTGTTATTATTATTATTATTATTGTTATTGAGTTATTCCGCTGCCCCCCTGTTTCCTAAAATGCATAAGCGTTTTTGTCGCTCTTAATTTCGTCTTCACTGATTTATAGTATTTCAACAAAGCATTGTCATACTGTGTATACCACAGGAGGAGTAGTGGGTCCACTAAAGCTTCTCCCCAATTAACAATGGGACATCTTCAAATCCTCCTACCACTTTCTGTTACTGACTGTTATTCAGCTGTCCACCACTGCACTGCAAAGTGCACTGCAGTGGAGCGTGTGCTAGAGAGAATAAGGGAGAACGACTTAGGAGGTGAGAGGAAAAAAGTGTGTTCCTCTTCACCGCCTACACTGCAGACTTCCAACACTGCACTGAAATGTGTCATCTGCAGAAGTTTTCGGACAACACAGCCATAGTTGGACGAGTGGAGAATGGAAGAATACATGGGCGTTCATCTGGACAATAAATAAGACTGGTCCACCAACACAGAGGCTGCATACAAGAAGGGCCTGAGCCGGCTTTACTTTCTCAGGAGGCTCAGGTCATTCAACGTGTGCCAAAAGATGCTGATGATATCTGTCTGACTACCTACCTACCTGTCTGTCTGTCTGTCTGTCTGTCTGTCATGTGTTGTGATAGGAAACCCACTGAGATGTTCTGCATATCTCATTAGACACACAGACGCACGCACGCAAGCACACACACAAACACACAAACACCTCCTACTTCTTGTGTGAGAATATTAGGCAGAGGAGAGGCAAACAAAGCAGCGGTCCAGATAATGGTTTAACTAATTAGTGGGAAAAAAAATTATGAGTTTGATGTGAAAGTAAAGTCCGATCAATTTAGTAAAAGACTGACAAGTTAAAAATGTCAGAATGATGCAAATATAAAAGAGAGGTCCGCTAAAGAGAAATTGGTTTGTTGATGGTTGTCTTCGACACTTTCTTGTTGCTGTCGGGGTATTACATATAGAAAAAACACTTGTTGGCAGTTGTGGTAACCTTGAATAGTATTTAGAGTAGAATTTATATATAGATATATACGAAAAATATATATAATTCATATTATACTAATGTTGTATAAATTGATTTGTGGTAAAATAAGGCATGCATTTTCTTTAATAAAGGCGTACAGGACAGTCACTGAACAGCGATACGTGCATTTACGTTAGGGTCTCCAAACACAGAAAAATGCTAGATTTGTCGCTGGTGGCTTTTGAAAAAGAAGTCACATTGGCCTTTCCCTGGTCGTTGGCTTCGTAAGCTCAATACTTCCACACAAGCTTTTGCTTTTGTCCCTTTCTACAAAAACTGGCCGCGAAGGCCCTCCTGCAGCGGTACTTGCCCATTTTTTTTATAGTTCAGATAACAGAAGTCCTTTGTTCATTTTGGCCTGGCCCTGTTTAATTCATGTTCTGAGTCTCTGGTTGATGGTTAATGTACAAAAGCCTATTGCATTCACCTGACCAAAAATCAGGTCTGATTTTTCTAAATTGATGAGTTAGTTAATATTGTTGTTTCCAAATGTATGCAATATGTTTTCATGCTAATTAAATAAGGTTTTAAATATATTGCTTTACTATCACTGCAGAAACTTCTGGATTCCAACAATGAACATTACATTTTTAGTATGTAGTATGGTTTTGTCTTCAACACGTAGCAGTCACCTTAGGCGGATAATTCTTTAAAGCCCATTATCGTGCCCTGCCTTTGCTTTTTGATTGTATATTAATTACAGCGCCTGCACAATATTACCGAAGTTTAGAACTAAACGTACTGTATATTCAAGCAGCTGAGCATCCTCACTCAGAGCAAAACAAATAGTGAATGAAAAAATATAACATCATTAGATTTATTGTTATTTAATAAGTTTCTCCCCTATCAATGGCGGGGCCGATGATGGCAGTGTCTATAAGCTTAATGGTCACTCACTCTAAACAACATTCTCCCTCTGCTGGTCTGGAGCAGGGATTTTTGACAAACACACGGCACCTTTTCTAAGCATTCGGCATATTTACGGTCCCTGGAGAATGGCTCCAAATGTTTTTGGTGACCCACTAACCTTTGCCCTTGCACCTCTGTTTGTGCTTGACTGGCTTTTTGCTTCATGAAATGCCATCAAAAAAATTGCTGATATCCATTTATGTTATTATAGACATTTATGGTCCACACAGGCTATATCCTAATGTTGTCGGTGAACACGTGACTTTTAATGTAACAATACTATCGAGCCACAATTTCGACAGACCATGACAAAATCATATCAAATCATTGTTACAAAAAAAATGGCGTCACATTTACCTTAAAGGATTTCACATTGTGTGTGTGTGTGTGTGTGTGTGTGTCTGTGTGTGTGTCTGTGTCTCTGTCTGTGTCTGTGTGTGTGTCTGTGTGTCTGTGTGTGCGCAGCTGTTATTTTAGTCCATCTTTGTGATTTCATAGCACATAGCAGCAGTGTTAATGTTTTCCAGCATTATTTCCCTGGTCCATGTCACCAACCCATGACCTTTGTGACTTTGTTACTCCAATTGTTTCACAGCCATGCACGGTGTGGTCTCGAAACTCCACAGGTGATGAGCGGTCAGGTGTTACGGCTCAGGAGTAATTCTTTACTCCAGTAGTAATGACTAGCCAAGTGATGACTTATATAATGTCGTAATAAACTCTGATTACTCATGCGTCCGAAATATCAACGTGTTAATAGGAATAGATAACAGAAAATATCTGCAATGGTGGTCTCATTTGAGACAACTTAACTTTGTCCCCATACATATCAGGCAATACACTTTATATACAGAAAGAAAATAACATTGACAGTATGCATTCATGTGAAGAAGAAGAAGAAGAAGAAGAAGTTCTGAAAAAGCTGTCACTATTCCCCAAAAGCCTGCTTGTCATACGAAAGGTGTTTTGTTGAAGTGCAATTATGTCAGGAGAAAGGTCCTCCTGAGGCCTTGAAATCAACTTGGCATTTTGTACCAACCAGTTGTGCTCAGTGGTTTTAACGGCATTTTTAATGGGGCAAGTCAATCTGATACATGAAAGCAACCTCAACACCAGCATCTAGGTCTGTTTGATCGGTGCATGACCCCAGAAAAGTTAACATCTAATGTGCTTTGCTTACAGAGGTACAAGTACTATAATTGTGCATATGATTAACATCACAAATTTTGCGGAAATTAAATATTAGCACTTCCTTTTCACAAAGTACCCATGGATGTTTTGATAATTACCACTGTATTACTCTGGTGTCGAGAGAAAGCGTAATTATCCTCCGGGTAGTTTGAGGGGAAAATGTTGTTTATGAAAGGGAATGTTTAAAGTTGTTTATCGGCGGTTGGGGGAAAAAAACACCACATCATTTGATTCCTCCATACAAACAAGCAAAGTTTATGTCACGTAATTATATGCTCTGGAAGCCTTGGCAGGCATTAGTCAGATATTTTCTGAAGCTTTTCACTTTCAAGCTCACAGGTTTCTTTTCACATTTCTCCAAAAAACAAACAGTTGGATGATGACAAATGAAAGAGGAAAAGCAAACGAACCTATTTAGTCTGCCTCCTGAGCCATTTGTTGCATGAATGCATCCTTCCACATATGGTGTTATACAGATAGTGGGCAGTATTCTTGCCAGTGGCCCACCTCTATTTGTAAAGGTCAGCGTCTCTACTTTAAAGAAAAGAGTCCCTGCGGTGAGCTGCGGGACTCTCCAGAGAACCAGAGAGGGGAGGGTAGACAAAAAACCCCAAACATTTCTCTCAATACAAAATGGTGCCATTATTCATGCAGAGTGTTGAAATGTACACCAGCGGTGTGTGCTCTCGTGGGGACTCAGCTGGAGTCGACTCCATTTTCAGCCTGTTGAGGAAAGTGGCGTCTTGTGGAGGTGGAGAGCAGCTGAAAGGCTCTGTGCGGATGCTGATACGCCGATGTTCAATGCTAAATTGGTGATACCCACAGCACACGGCACAGATTTGTAAGTGCAGGTGTTTATGCACTCACTCAAAAGCTACACACACACACACACACACACACAAGAAACATACACACAATTTGTGTAAGCTAAAATGACTTCTTAGGAGCTTGTTAAAGTAGCATACAAACCATGTTAGTGTAAAGCAAATGTTATGCCTGCAACATCAAACGTAAGGGTCTGAGGGATATAAATATCCACATCAATGCAAGTGTAGCACTGCGGGATGTTCATATACACTATGTCCGTCTGAAAAGGACGAGTCTCAAAATCTGAATTGAACCTGTAGACTTGAAATACTTTTATCTTAAATACCTAAGACAAGATCGTTTGCCCACATTAAAAACTTAAAATAGAAATAAAAAAATATATATATATTCAGGCACGAATTTGATTCATTGCCACACCATCAGCATCCCTCTTTCCTGTCCTTCACATAACTCTCCCACTGGACCGGGGCATCTTGTAAGAGGGACGGATGAGAGATGTGCAAGACAGGGGTGTGAAAGTGTTGTCTGGACCTGGCAATCTTGCCCGCTCTTAAATGTGTTGTGTTGGAATGTGTGCTTGCTGGAGTAATCTGCCACCTTGTTTATCGGTATGTGCGCGTGCATGTGTTTTGACAGCATCCTTGTTTGCCTGGGAAATGTCTCTCCAGAGACCAACAGCCCGCCGTCACTCCTGTCCAAGGTGTCAGAATGTTGTTTCCTCCAAACATAGTGATGACATCCCGTCTATGATTCAGACCGCCCGCATAGTTTCACACCCGATACAGCAAGCAGCACTGGCCCTGTAAATTCAAATGGACCACTCGAGTGGGCTGAGGAATAACTGCCACATTTTGATGACACAAGGACAAAAATCAGTGATGGAAAAAGTGAAGCCTGGGGTGAACTGAGGGTTGAAATAAGTGTTCACGATAGGTTGGGAGAAAGTATGTGAGAATCATCCGTAATTATTATCCCTTCAAGAAATGATTAACCCTTAAAAACAGATGATGTTGAACATTTTAGTTTGCATTTGAAAGTGCATCAGAACAAAAATCACTATTTAAAAATTAAAGGTTTAAAAGTACTCCTGGCCGGTTACTTTTTTAAGCTTCCTGATCCAGGAGAGTTTGTATATGAATCTTTACGGGGTAAAATAAGAGACAGTTTGTATCTATATGTCAGTGGTAAACCAACACACAAACGTATGCAGATGTCACAAGGATCTTATATTTGTAAAATAATTAATTTGATCATGCATTCATGGTTCAGGTTTAAAGTTATGGAAGATCAGCAGTCATGTGCGTGGCAGGTCATGCAGATATTAGATGTGTCCTCTCCCAGTGCAACCACAATGTTTGCTTATTAACTTTTGTCTAAATACTTGTCCTCTAGGGTGGACCTCCCATGGGATGGAGATTACAAATACGCCAATTTCTTTGTATGTGTTTGGTGCCAGTTGCTGAGTCTGACAGGGCAATCCAGTAGAGATGGGAATGTAACATGAAAGTGAGTTCCTCATTAGTTTGTATTTAGAAACTCCATTGGATGTGCAATCCTGTTTCCATCACTGTCATTCTGTGGTTAGGGTCAACATGAACTTCCTCCACCTGAAAGACAGGTGTTAATCTTAGGTCTCACTGTGAAAGTTGCACCTTGCATCATGTCATGGGTTGCATTGGTAACCAGTAGCATTTGTATTGGATATTTCACATCCTCATTCTTCCAACAACGTGTCAACCTTTAAACTAAACAGTTGTACATATTCAGCTCTTTGAGTGTTGAACAGATGAAGGGAAACCTCTCTTTTATCAAGATATGTATGTATATATATATTGATATATATATTTATAAACGCATACATCACACTAACCTGTCTAATGGCTGGAACTGCTTTTCTTGATGTCAGATTCACTTTTACCTATAGTTAGTGACTTGTGACACCTAGCATTAGTGATTAAAAGCTTGACAAATGAACAAAGTACATAAAATCATCCTGTAAATGGGTGGTAGTAGCAGCTTAATGCAGAACAGGCAGTTTCTTTGTGTTGTGCACCAGTTTAGATCCAACATTTAATTCCAGGGTGTGAAATATATTTTTTTTCCGTTGCCTGCAATATTGCAAGTTGTCAGAAGTTTTACCTGCAATTTTTTAAAAACTGCCTGCAGGTACCCATGTTAATGTTCCTGCCCTACCCTTACTCTGGTGAAGCCTTTATCATATCATCATACAGACATACGAAGCTTAGTAAGTCTTTAGAACTCACTTTCAAAGGTGTGAATTATCGATGACATTTTTTATGTTAAAAAGCATCTTCTTATCAAACTATATTCTCAATAAACATGAATAAACAGTGTTCTTTTGATATGTATATTGGTTTGTTACTGCCTACATTAAAAAGAACACGAGAAACAAGGTTGTATACACGGCAGGGGTTTATTGCTCAACCACCAATGCAAACTGCAACTAAAGTCTAGAGATTTAGCTACTTTATCTAAAACACAACCAAACACATGATTCACCAACTTCAAGATGACAAACCATAGAAAGGTTTTGCTTCTGAATACGAACTTAAATATTCCACGTGAGCCCCACTTTATAACATACCTGCAAACTCACAAGAGGTGAAAAAGGTGATGTGTTGGGGGGGGGGGGGCTGCGGTGGGCCACCAGATCAAACTGCACTGCGGGCCGCAGATGGCCCGGGGGCCATAGTTTTGACATCTCTTCGCTAAGTGACAGAGTCTTACGTCGCGCTCTGTAAGCCAGGGAGCGATCAGCGGTGGCTCTGCTCACCTGCAATTCATGCAGCTTGAGAGATGGTCTCCTCTCTGCTCTGCCTGCAGCGGGGAGTGTTGCGCGACGCTGTGAAAGAGTGGCTCACGGCAACACCCGTCACTGCACAACGATACATGCTTTTACGTCAGAGTCGCCAAAAAGTCTCCAATAAAACCAAAAGAAATCTCTGGTCGGTTTTGATTGTAAAATGTCTCTGAGTTGCCAACACTGCACCGGGAACTGAACTCTCCTCTCTCCCTCGGAGGCAGAAGGGGGGTTCAATGCCTCCCACCCCGCTGCGACCGGTGCCGTTATCTTGACTCTGATTGGCCAAAATACTAGAGACGTACCACCAAAGATGTAATATTAACAAGAGTGTGGTTTTCAGAAACGTGGTTGGTCTCCGGTTTCTCCGTTGGCCACTTACAGCTAACAGCTAGCTAACAATCGTCAATCATGGTACAGAGGATTTTTTTTTACTTGCAAAATTGCAAGTTCAAATTATTTTTACTTGCAATATCAGAATTTGTCTGCAAATTGCAGGTAAAAGGGGGGTATTTCGCACCCTGAATTCTGAGCCTCAAACAGAAGGTCACTGCCAAGAGCTAAGATCAGACATCATCAGCGTTGTGTAAGCTGTTCTGTAGGACTTAACAAATCAGTCCTTAAAAAAAAAAATGCTTAAACAGATTGATTTTTATCCTTCGCTGTTGGATCACTTTACACATAGCATGTTTGCTTGTTCAATTATTGATGAAAATGTGCATGAAGAGAGAAGCCTGTGTGTGTGTGTGCTGTTGGTGAATACAAAATGAGGATGTTGCTGCAGTTTCATATAACCATAGATGCGCTAGATAAGTGCAGTAAAAACGTTTTAAAAAGTCACACTTCGGGGGAAATGCCACTGTAATCATTGAAGTCTGGCTTTAACTTAAGATTTAAGATTGCTGGAACACAGCCACAGCTTTTTTATATTTATAAAATAATACAATGCATTGCTTTAGCCATTCCAATGTGTCCTTGCAGAGAATAGTTTTCGGAGTAATCGCAAAGACATTGATCCTGTAAAGAAAACATATCCACAGCTTTACAGACAATAAAATGGAGCAAATGATGGAAACCTACCTGAAATGAGCAATAAGGCCTCCCATTTATTTCCATTATTTCACAGTGGCCCTTTTAACTGCTCCATCTGGCTGTCCAGGCAGTAAAGTGGCTTAATAATGGTAGAAGGAACCTGTCGGCTGTTTCTTAAATGCAGCACCTGTGCCACAGTTAATTTCCTGCTGCATCCGCCAATATTTTCACATATAGATCTCTGTAATGTAAAAGAAGTCACTTGCACCGATTAACCCAGCTTATCTCTTGCTGAGCTTTTTGATAAACTCCAAAACATCATCAAAACAATTAATGACACCGTTCACAACATTTTGGAACAAATAGAAAAAAAAATTGACCCCAAACTGGCCAAACTGTAGGCCTTTGTGCAAAACAAATGGATTCTATTGATGTGACGCTACTGGATCCCCAAAGATCTGGTGAATATATTGCCTTCATCATAGACTGTATATATTAGTGGACGGTCATAACGTCATACTTGTTATGAGCCGCAGCTAATTGGCTCAAAGTGGGCAGCACCCGCTGTCGTCATGTTGGCAGTATCTGACTTCTTGTCCAAGCTAATCCAAAAATGGGCATAGAGGTGGAGCAGCAATAACCAGGATGACCTGAATGAGCAGAGACCAACGAGAGTTAACACAGTGATGGCACATCTATCCACTTGTCACTAAAAAAAGTTATTCCGCTCATAATTAGAATGCTGTAGGTGTTTTTTTGCACTGGGCTGTAAACATGTTTGTTTCTGCTTTAAAGTTGGGCACTTTAAAGTCTATGGGAATTGACTCACTTTACAGCCAGCCTCAACTTCTGCTGCAGACTTTTGAACTTCTGCATTGGCCTAGTTTTCAGACCCAGAGGTAGCCTCTTGGTTTTCATGAACAATAATAAGTGCACATCTACAAAAATCAATTGCAGATTTTAATACACCACAATTATAAGTTACTATTTATTTGTGTCACAGCTATCCATGTTGCTTTTTGTCATAGCTATTTACCAACAGGGATCTAAACTTTTTTTTCTTTCTCTGGATTATTATTTTTTTTCATCTTAAAACAAAACTGTGTATGTATGGGTGTACCCTGTATGCAATCTAAAGTTGCCTATGTCATAAAAGAATTTGGGAGCAAAGACTGATGTGGATACACAGCCTGTCATACATCAAGAAAATGTTCAGCCTATTGTTGGGAAATGCACTTATTCACATTCCTGTCGGGAATGACATAGGAAGATCTACACAACATTTGTTTAATTTCAAGTCTTTGTCCAAACCTAAGATAGGGGCATATGGCTTTGTTATAATTGGCTTTGTTCTGAGAGATAATTTATACCTATTCTGTATTTTCCACTGTACCTCAGTTCATATGACGCACTGTATATCCTTGAATGGTCTAAGAACTGTAAGATAGAATAACCAGTCAGAACTGGCTTGTACTACAGGGACAGATGAAACTTCTCTATCTTGTCAAAATATGTCTATAGCCAAAACAACACACACACACATACCTTCCAAGATTCCTGTCCACGCCACTGGTAACTGGCCAATTATATTTGGTCGTGTGTAAGCCCAACCTCTGTACGGGGCAGGCCCAGCCCAAGAAGATAAATGTGAGCCATTCCCGGACATCGGGGAACACTTTTTGCCCAGCGCTGCTTTACTTTCCATGTGACCATAATAAACCATGCAGTTGTGAGCTGAAGATTTCTCCAGATTTTTCCAGGTTGTTCTTGGGCTTCCAACTAAAGACCGGGCGCATTCTAACAGCTTCATATCTAATCCAGATGTAGAAAGAAGCACAGCACTAATGTCAACCAAAATTACATAATTGCCCCTTCTTAAATTGATGCTTCCAGTGCTCCCTGACCAGCTCTGAACGCCCCCTGGAGGGCACTTCCTCCGCCGTTGAGAACCCTTGATGTAGAGATTAACCACTATGGGGGACACTGGCTCTGCTGCGGTCCTGGGGGCTGCTACACTCCTGGGGACTTCACCCCACCAGGACTAGGAACTGTGTAACCTTGCCAAGGTGCCTGCCCGAGTCCGGTGCATGGGAGACCTGTAACCTACTGGGGGTTTACGACATCAGGGAGGTACTAATTAGCAGTTCCGCACAGCACGTTAGCATGCTACAAGGTGGATCTGACTGATCTGACTTTCCCGGAATCGAACCTTGAGCCCATGGCGTTAAACTGGAAATAAGTTGTGGTCAGGCAGAGGTCAAGAAAAAGGCTGAGGCAGAAGTCTTTTCTATGTCCTGCTCACTGCTTCGTTGGTGGGGATGCAAGTGAAAAGAGAAGTGACACCGTAGGAGTCTAATTTTAGGTCCTTTGTTTTATCAGCAAACTCCTGTGAATTCTTTATTTGGTGTTCCGTGTTGCCCACCAGAGGGGCTAGTATTGTGGCAAGGTGTTTAGAAATTTTATAAGTAACAGAATAGCCCATAGATGCATGGAATGGTGTCCCGTGGGTAAAATCTGTAATATTATTGTCGGTATATAACCTGGTCTTTTTCTAGATGTTGCAGGCAAGTGATAACTTTCTTTTTGTAGCCGCTGTTGGGGTCTCTCTTCAGGGTCTCATATGTGACTGTCGCTCAGAAGGCCACTCACCTTGGTGAACATGGTAGTTTGTTATGTTTAGTACCACTGTGAACCTTGCTATGTGGTGAGGTTGGAAGGCAGTGGCCAACGACCTGTACATTTAATACAATGGTCCTCTAATTAGGTACTCATCCTCTGATTAGCTATTCATCTCACAGAGGATAAATACCTGAACTTTTCCAGCAACTAGTTAGAACTGAAGAAACCTCTCATCCACCACCCATGAGTATATTTCAACATCATTTATTTTCCCAGAATCTTTTGCGAATACATGTTAAAGGACTAAGTTCATGCAATGACCGGAAGTCATACATATTAACTTTACATACATTATCATGGGACTGGGAATAAGGTGAATATAATAAGGTCAGGACTGCATGCATCATCTAGCATAACAACTGCGATCAGCAAATCATGTGTACAATGTTTAGATGTACAGTGTTACAATGTGTCGATAGAGGTGCAGGCTCGACATTAACTTTGAAATGTCCTGTCTATTTTCACATTGTAATGATTGAACTGTTCAAGTAAAATTCTGTTGTATTAAAAAATACACACAATGTGTTCCCAAACAAAAACACCCTTTATACAATATTCAGTTCTGGTAGAACTGCAATATCCACTTTTTTGCAAATGTAAATATGAATGTTTCATTTATTCGAATGTGTAACTGTGCCATAGTATTCATGAACACGGCTCTCATATATATTTAACTCTTATGAATAAGAGAATGCTCTGTCGTCTCTCCTGTCAAGTTTGGTGCTATCGTTGCTGATGTGCGTTAATGAGTGCATGCATGTGTGTGTAGAACGCACTTTAGCTTAATGAGTCAGAGAATAACAAAGATACGGAATACAAAATACAGAGAGGGTTAAATGTTTTCCCTTCTTTGCTTCTAAAAAGGTTAATAAAACATTGGAATAATTATTAAATCATATTATTGATTGATTGATTGATTGATGAACCCTTCAAGTGTGATCAGAGGTTGTGGGGATGGTGGGGCAATGTACTCTCCCATACCTCTGAATGAACCAGTGTTTTAGAAAAGAAGCTATTGCATAATACTAATGCAGCTGCAACTATATCATTCAAACACATTGTGGCTTTAAAAACTGAAAATATGAACGCTGGCTTTTGGAATTACGAAGGATAAAATTGCTCACAGTAAGAGCGAGCTTTTCGAATGATGTGTGTCTCGTTCTACAATGTATAAATTACATTATTTGTCCGACACACATAAAGCTCAAACTGTTACACCTCTAGCTGTTGCGTCGCAATAAGAAACCTGACAAAAAACTGCATGTAGCGCAACATCAGAAAAGTAGGATCAATAAAATGTATCACATATATAAAAACATAACATAACATACACCCTCCCCCTGCGAAGAGTTTTTCTTTGTTTCTGCTGCTTGTATGTGGTGCAGTATATGATTTAATGATCAGTGCTAGAGATAACATTGGTGGTCTCCTGGAGGTGTGCTGTGTGATGTCCAAGCAGTGTCCTTGCTCGGAGTATTTTGTTGCATTTTTTTGTTGTAAACAAAAATCTCTATATATATTATTATCAGAAAGAAAGAAATACTTAAAATTGTTCCAGTTGACACAAACACACGGGAGACCAACAATGTTTCTGAAAACCATTGTCGTGTCCCAATCTTTTTAATATAACATCTTTGGTCCTACATCTCTAGTCTTTTGATCAATCAAATCTAACGTCTTCTTTCTGGTTTTATTGGAGATTTTTTGATGTTTCGGCGGCTCTGACGTAAAAGCAGTGAACGAAAGTGAACGAAAACGTGCAGTGAACGAAACGTGCTTTTACGTCAGAGCCGCCAAAACATCTCACAGGCGGTCAGTCTCACCGTGGCTTTGCACAGCATTCCCTGCAGTGTATAAGGCAGAGAACAACACAGAGCTGATCTGAGAACAGCTGCTGCCAAGGTAAATACCCAGTGAAAGAGGAGGCAGCAGTGGATGCAAACATAGAAAGATTACAGTGCTTGGACATGTATCCCATTCCATCTGATTGTCATCATGGAGTGTAGCTATCCCTAACTTCTCTGGGGAGGTTGTCAACTGGCTAAAAGCAAAAAGACAAGGTTTCACATAGGCTTGCCCAACCTCCTTTAAATACATTTGTTCATCAGGGCCCGGCACTAGAGAGGACTGCGAGGTCCCACAAATTTTGACAAATTGTCTTGTCTGTTAAGGGCAGTAAATAATTGGAGGATTTACCACTTGCAGTAGAGGCGTGCCCTTCAATCAAAAACATGACCAAGTGAATTTGGAATTCATATTTGAACATTAAACATTCAGCATAAATTATTATTTAGCAAAAAGTAGTGCTGGGCAACGATTTCCTGCGATTAATTGCAATTAATTGCATTGTTATGAGCAAAATTCAATAATTAATTCAACATTTATGTATGGCTCACTTCTATTTTAAAAGTAAGTTAGTAGTATGAACAAAAGTGCAGTAACACTTGTAAATCTCAACTTAAACATTAATGAATGTAATCAAATTAAATATAAAACCAGCACATACTGAGCAGTAGCAAGTTAACGTTGATTATTATTTTTTATTTTTTTCCTGAACAGGTACCTTACAAATGTCTTTCTTTTATCAGTGAACAGCATAAACAGTCTATGTTCAGTTGCAAGTGCCCCAGTGGTCAACTGGTTGGTCGTTTGGAGTGGCTCACCTCCGTGTGTGCGCGCCACCCACACATGGGAGCATCGTTACGGGCTTGTCTGTCAACAACACACACAACCCAGAACAACACAATACATCCTCCCGGTCAAATAACCCAAATAACTTTGGGTTTTGGGGAATCCATGCAGGAATAAAGGTGGGTCCTGAGGCAAGTCCAGTTGAGAACCACTTTGTTACAGTGAGGCGAAGTGGTCAAGCAGAAAAAAAGTATACAGCTGGGATTTACTGTGCAGGGGACTTTTAGTCTGTGAAGTCCATGTTTGTTCTGGATTTCCTGACTATAATCTCAGTCAACTAAATATAAATAACACTTTAGTGATGCATGTTGGGTAGTTACACAATGACAACATTAACTGCATTTATCCATTTCTCTGACTTTAAAGAGAAATGCGCTCCGCTCTGACTTTTCCTTCTGTTCATGAAGCGCTGCAGCAGTCTTAGGCCCCGCCTCTCATTGGTTGAGACGCTTCAGTGACTGACATCCCGCCCCCCTTCTTTCTCAATTCTGTGATTTTAGGGTCAGTTTATATGTTAGAACAGGTCAAAAACACAAATTGCGGTTCCACCCACATATCATAACGCTTTTTAAATGTTTTCCACAAGTTGAAGTTTATTATATGTGTAAATTAAGTCCGCAAGTAAACTTTGGAGGATTTTCATGCACTGCTCGATTCTTCCACAGAAGTTAATGTAACGTCTAAATGGAAAAAACAAACATTTTTTTTCCTTTTCCTGTATTTATGTTTTTATTTATGCTTTATTGAATGTGACAGCTTCGATTGCCTGGAGAGACTGTGTTCTCTGACTGTATCTGACTAGAGACCAAACAAGGTCATCTGTCTGGTGCAAACAAACTCCCGAGGCATCCGCCCACCACTATCATCAGCTGACAAAGCTAATGCATTCAGGTTGATGTAGACTTTTCATAGATTACACAGAAAAGTTGTGTCTGACCAACTTCTGAGAGTCCTAAACAATGTAATATAAAAACACCAAATCACGTAGCACTGAACTCAGATTTTGACAATACTGCCTACCATACTACAGTACCGAGAATAAAAGTGTGTAGTTAAGTATTTAAGGCAAATATTCAGTGCTGGTTTGTAGTTCAATATGTGGTTGTTTTACACTTGTTTTAATATAATAAGTATGCAACATTCCTTGCAGTACATCTGCTGGCGTGTGAAGTCTGTTTCTCTTGTTGAACATAATGCATCAATATAATACCTCTGTTCACTACAAAAGTTCTTGCATCAAAATCCCAGCAACAAAGTGCTCCATCTGCCCTACATTTTTTTTTTCTGAGAGAAAATACCATTTCATTGTATGAAGTAAACCTGCATCCGTATGCACAGTGGAATCCCAGCTGGCCACACAAGCATTGTTTACTGTATCATTTTAAGAGGAAAATGCAGCTGTGGTGTGGGAGAATACTGCAGAGGTTGAACGCCTTATTGCCTCTGTTTGTGCTGCTCCATTGAAGAGTGTGTAAAGTGGCGGTTTGTGTTGCAATCTCAAAGTGAGTGCTGAGACTACAGTACCCAGTACTGTACCAGATGGAATACCTCACTCACAGGAACTACGTCACTTAAACTATCTTAAATATCTTCATCTGGAATCTGCATGAGGTGCCCTTCCTTTAAGCAGGGAAACATGCATTTTGACTAGAATCTCATTATGATCATAATTATAGGCATTTTCTAAGTCACTCAACACTGGGTGCAAAGCATTGTTCCTGGAAGATTTATGAGCATGGCAACCACTTTGGGATCCAATGTTTTACTGTAATGCGTTTAAATATTCAAAACAATATAAAGCTGCTCTTGATTAATATTTGGATGCAGTTTATCAGGTGAGAATCCAATTAATGAATTACCCTGCTGGGAAGTTCCCATCATGCCAATTGAGCATTTTAAGATCTCTTTACTCATGTTAGTTTTTTTTTACAGCCTGCACCTTTACTGTTGGTTCAGTCACAGACGGGGGGTGCTTTCAGCCCACTGTCTCCTAAATGCACCAGTACACGACAGACAGACTAAGTAAGCAGCCAGCTGGTGAGCAATTTAGAGCATTTAGCAGCTCTAGTGCCTTTCCCTCAGGAGGAGGCCAAGCTTGTAAAGTCCCTAAAAGGAGAACGGATATAGGACAGGTGGACAGAAACACCTGTAAATGAATACTGATGTAACTCTACGTTTGTAGGACAGATGCATAACAATGCATTTGCAATAGCAACATTATCTGCTGAGAAAATGCATGTATATCAGTGTTTAGTTTACGGCTCAAAAAGAGCATTTATTGGTTTAAAGTTATGACGAAACCCCAGCAGAAGTCTCTCGTGAGCATTTTTCCTCCCTTTTCAGCGCTGTAGATCATATCCTTTAACAGTGCATATGCTCCGTTTGAACTCCAGTATATTTTGTATTCATTGTGTCTTTTGCATAGCTTTCGCTTAGTTTAAACACTGTGATCCATCACAGTCTCCATGTTGACATGTACTTGTAGTGAGGCAGTCCATACATGTTATATGTTTTGCATCCAGTGCTCAACAATCATCTCATAATTTTGCTGATCTTGACAAGAGAAACAACACCTCCGAAAATATCATTTTCGGCTGTGTGTCAGAACAGTGTGTACATCACTTTGTGTAAAATACTCCAATCGCTGAGCTAAAACATTGTTGTATCGATAAAGCCGTGGTGCCTTGTAGAGTGGGCTCATGTGCGATGAGGCAGATGGACCCTCGGACAAGGCAGGTGGGGCGCTAGACGGACAGACTGGAGGGAGGGCCCTGAGCGGCGGCCCACAATGCCTTGTCACAGTCCCTCATGGTATGCTGTGCAAACCCTTATCCTGCCCTCCTCCCCCAAGCTTTCACCCACATGTAAATAGACACACCACACACATACAAACACTCCAAGCTTGTGATTTGGGTGGGAACTGAGAAAAAGGCACCCGCTGCCATCTGTTGTAGACTTAAGGATTACGAAGTGTGTTGAAGTACAGCAGAGGTTCCCAGAAGGCAGAGTAGGTGGTGTTTATTGTTTTACTTCCCTTTTTCCTTTCCTCTTCCTTTTCTTTGATGCAAGGGTTAAGGTTTATGTTCACTGTAGGAATACCTGTGCTAAAAATGCCTGCATTTCTAAGACTGACTTGAGACTCGACGGCAGCTTTAGTACCAACTCGGAGCATAATGCTGTCAAAAGAGAAATGTAGTCACGCAAAAGCACCGACAATAATTCTGGGCTAAGTACTGATGCAAAAATACATCTTTTACGTTAAGAGGGCTCATTCCTGCCTCGTGAGCAGCTCCTGACGTGAGGAATATTGAGGCGCAGGCACTCTGATTTAGCGACGCTGTCATATTACCTCTGAATGTCATGATATTAAAGAAGAGCACTGGCACAATATAGGAGGTGTGATCAAAACGTTCCAAGACTGCACCTATAATGAGCATAAAAAAACCTACCTGTTTTAAATTCCACCCGCATCCCCTTCAAAGTAGTCACCTTATGCAGGAATACACCACTCCCAGTGCTCCTTCTATGCTCCCTAGTAGTCCTGATCAAAATGTGGCGTCGGTGAAGAGAAAGAAGTTATAGTTCTTTATTAAGTTCAGCTGGGAAGTATAACTCTATTCATGCTGGATAACCCCATGAATAAGACAATAGCAAGCATTGAACCTGAACTTACTTTCCATGTAATTCTAATTACATAGGGCCAAACCACAATCTCAAAGCACTTTACGGTAAGGCCGATACCATTCGTCATTTATATAAAGAAAAAACAGAAATCAACATGAGCCACATTGAGCAAGCAAAAGGCGCTGTGGGGAGGAAAAAATTTCCTTTATCGGGACCAAATTTCCAGCTGAACCAGACTCAGACTGTACGGTGCTCTGCCTCAACCGGTTGGATTGAACGGAGAGAGTAAAGAATGACAGGGTGGAGAGGAAGATTTAAAAAGGGGTGGATAAGAAGAGGAAGAGAAGTAGGCATGAGATAAACCGACCAAGGCAATTCACTTCTTTTTTGGATTCTTCCTCGGTGAACAGTGTTCTCTCTTGGTTGAAGACATAGTCATGGTTTAGGGTCAGAACTCTGACACATGACTGTTAGCGCTCACAGCTCCTGCATGATATAATGCAATGTCATGCCATGCTCGCGAGTATGTGTGCGTGTGCGTGTGCGTGTGTGTTTGTCTGTCTGTACCTATGTGTGTGAGTGTGTGGGGGAATGTGGAAAATAGTTGAGTGGGCTCTCTAAAAGTTTGTGCGGAGGCATCAGAAGATACAAAAGAGGTGGCTCTCGAAATAAACTGCGTGTCTGCGTGTGCGTGTGCATATGTGTGTGTGTGTTCATGCAAGACACCGGCTTTTGAAAGCGGGGTGTTAAAAGTAGTAGGGCTGCAGGCAAGGCCATCCATCAGAACAAGGCATAGCCAGGTAACTCCCACTACACTCCTTTCTCTTTTCTCTCTTACTCTAGTTTCCTTTCATCCTGCCCAACATTATTGCTCTATTCAACTCTTACCTTAAGCTGTAGTTGAGGGAAAGGGATGGAACGAGAACGGATCAGATGAGGATATTTAATAGCTTGAGCGTAAAATGAATACATAAACTTGCCCCTATCGCTGGTGTGTTAAATGTCTGGATTAATCCTCAGCATTATAGTTGGTGTAATAAGGTTGTAGGTCAACAGTGGAACAAATGACAATGTGCAATGTGAAAGCAGTCACATGTAAAATAGATGTATGATCTTATTTTGCGCCTCCTTTGAGCATCATTGTGATGGTTTTCCCAGACCCATGTTCTGCTCCCACAACCTGCTGCTCTCAATGACAAAGTTCAGCCGGAGTAAGCCTAGCTGGTGAACATAATGGAGCATTAAGCAGCTTAAGAGCCAAAAAAAAAAAAAAGGTAACTGCAAGCATATGTACCACATTAATATGGAGATATGTGGGCCTGCTGCGTGGCTTTTTGATACTGTGTCCCATGCTGTCGAGTTTTCCCTGCAACATTTTGCAGATTATTTTTTTCTCAAGATGAACATGAAAGCCCCATTCACCATTCACTTATTACTTCTTTAATATTGTCATGTAAAATGATTAATGTTACTGCTTATTTTTTGCACCACCACACCACAGAACATTCCTTGTAGTGAATACTACTAATAATTACTTGGCAATACATATGTTTCTGATTTTGATTCTGATTCAAAGTGACTTGCAGGCAACATGGTCACATCTGACCTAGAACAGAATTTATTTATTTTTTTATTGGCAAAATCTTAGGAAATGCTTAGCTTGTCTAATTATACAAATGTATTATTATACTTTTTATACATTTTAGTCTTGTTTTTCAAAAGTCTGACACATTTAACACCATTGTCAGCACAAGTCCTAATGACGTGAGCATCAGCCCATACTGTATCTGTCTTAGTTTCAAGCCAATGATCATTTTGCAAGAGAAGACCTGGAATAACACATATCATATGCATAACACTGCCTCTGTTAACAGGTACATTTAGTTGTTTTCTATTCATTTCCATCCAATTATTTCACTTTGCTCTGCATTTTGTCTTCAAGTTTATGTTCAGCTGTAGACAAATGACTGACAGTAAATGTTTACTAACCGAGTCCTGCAGCCTGGTTTAATGAGCAATTACACTGAACATCCTGGTTCTTGTTGTTTTTAGGTTTAATGATGTTTGTCTGCCATCTCCACAATGAAATATTCATTCATGCCAGTATTACAATATTTCTTTATAACAATGTATTCTAGTGCAAAATGAAAACACCCTTATCGTAGTGCCATTGAGCAATTATAAGAGTATTGAGTGCAAAAGCACCACAACTGTTTTCTGTGGAAAAAAAAAAAACAGCCTTATTGTCAACTTTGTGTTTATCCTCGACAGCCGTTGCAGTTTTGAGTTTATCGACAGAAATCATAGATTTGTTTACGAATCCGTGAAAGAACCCATATTATTTCCATTTCAAGACAAAACAATAAGACTTGCATTCTGAGTCTCAACAATCAACAACAAAAACAATCCAGGTTCTCGACCACTGGGTCTGTATAATTTTCCCGTATCACATTGTTTTGTTGAATGCAGCACCATAGACATTCAATTGATTTTGTTCGGAGTGTATTTCCACCCTTTTTCAAATCCTTGGCATGAGAATTTCCTTCCTCAAAGACAAGGTTGCCAGGGCAACAGCCCCAGGTTAAGAAGTGTATGCCTTGTGTGTATGCATATGTCTTCTTTGTCTGTTGTTAGTTTGTGTGCTAGCTAGAGCATGGGTATGTACTCCTGCTTCGCCATGTGTTTAATTCCAAAGCTATATTCATATGTATATAGATGTCTTTATACAATGTTGTGTGTTTCAGTTTATTACCAATTCATGAGGCAATAGTTGATATCATTTTGCTGCATCACAACCAGCAGGTTTTATGGGGAATAAAGTCAATAGTTGCAGCAGTCGGATTCACAGCCTGGAGGAGCCTCTAATGCGGCAAGTCTTCATAGTATTAGCATGCTCAAACAGGCAGATTAACCAGAGCCACTGGCACAGTGTGCTCGAGGTTGTGTAAATGTGCAACTATGCAAGTGTTTGCTCCAGTTTTCATCTGTGTGTGTTTTCGTGCAGTCTGTGCAAAAGTGTGTCTGCATTCACGTGAGAGATGGGATGAAGAGAGAAAGGCAGAGAAAAAGATGGCTGCACAAAACACAAGGGTCTCCTGTGTGCTTTCATTTGTATTCTTTTCTCTTTTTTTTGTGCCATACTCGTGTAAAGGCAATTTGTTTGCCACCCCCACCTCCCTCAACACATTCTGGGGGTGAGGCAATAACTTTACATATATCCACCTCAATATGAAATCATGCCATTCAAAACAAGTCTCACAAAGTCTTATAATAGACCTAAGTGCTTTGGAGGGGACAGGGAAAAAAAGTTCTCAGGATGCTCTATCATTATGGCGTTTCATACCTTTTATGATGATTGCATCATTATTACATAGTGTAGAGTTTGAATCTATCTGCCTGTGTGATATGTGTCTGATTTTAGACGAGGTAATTAGAGGTAATTACAATGGAACCGTGTCCTCCGTCGGCTATGCCTTGGCCAGTTGCTCAAGCAGCTGCAGCGTGATAAGCAAAAAGGGACGTTCTGCCTTTTTTTTTGACCCACTAAGATATTTACGAGTAACTCTCATTGGTTACAACATGTCACATCACATTGACCCTTAAGTACGCCAAGGATGTTGGCGTCAGTTGCATTGCCCCGGGCGATTTAGAGCAAACAAAGAAGGACAAGTGTGCACCATATGTTTTACTCCAATATTCCCCTTTTTAAAGAACAGTGCAATTTACATTATTAGAATTGATTAGTCTTAATTACTAGTTAAAGTTATTGTTCAACCACCGATCCAAACTGCAACTAAAGTCTAACATGCTAGCAAAACATCTAGGTACTTTATCTAAACGCAACGAAACGAATGAATCACCAACTTTAAGATGACAAACCATAAAAAGTTGTACTTCTGAAAGCTAACTTAAGTATTCCATGTGAGCCCCACTTTATAACATACCTGCAAAATCACAAGAGGTGAGGTGACATGTTGGGGTGGGGGGGGGACTTCTTGGCGGGTCCAGATCACACTGCACAGCGGCCCGCAGAAGGCCCGTGGGTAGTAGACACCCCCTGCGCTAAGTGACTGTAGTGTAGTGTGAGTCTTACATTGTGCTCCGTAAGTCAGGGAGGGATCACGGTGGCTCTGTGTACGCGCAATTCATTAATTGTAATTACACAGTCACAAGAACAGATGGCGCCTAAGTAGTGTGCCCCAAAGTGATACACCATCTTACACAGCAACAGGTGCCTGGAAGGTTGGGATGTAGAGATGCAGCAACCAACTCGAGCTAAGTGGCTCAAAAGTCGGGCAAATTAACAAACGAGTGCTGAAGTTACAATGCTAATTTTAAAGATAATGGTGACAAACGACGCAGAGTCATCAAACAACTGTCGAGCAGCAAAGACATATGGTGGAGTGAAACATTAAAAGATTATATTATTATTATTTTTCAAATAAAACAAGAAGGGTGGTCTGATAATCAGGGTCGTCTTATATTGGAGCCAATACGGTATATGTTCCATGATTTGACCTCAAAAATACAACAAGGAAAGTGGAATGTCATGAGCAGTAATGGAGATTCGAAATGGAGGGAAAACCATGTTCAAAGAGTCTAGTGTGGTCGGGTATGGTCTGAATCCAATCAAAAAGGAATGTATTCATTCTTATCAGAGGAATAACAGGGCTTACACTATACATTGTATTCTCCAATCATAAAGAATGCCATATACCACCAGCACATGCTCATTGAAGCTGTGTCTGAAGCACTTGTTTTGTTGGAAGGAAAACTGAACTGTCGTGTTCAGACGCTTTCTCTAGCCTGAAGCACATCTTTATACTTCTTATAAAAACAATACTTTAAACAGCATTTGAAACAAACGCGTTGAATAAATAATCTGGTGCAAAAATCAGTGTGTGTAAGTAATAACCCGATAAAGTTTGAAACAACCCTTTTGAAGAGTTGCTCTTTTATTTGTTGACACAAATCTATCTCATCTAAATCTGGATGATTATTACATTTCATAAGAATCACAAAGACTCAGAGGACTGCCTGTATTTGTCGATGTGTTCTCTGCAAAAGCCCATTTATTGCTATTATATTAGCCCTTAATGAAGCAGATATTACCATAAATAATGTTGGAGTGATGTTGAAAGGCATACTAATGGGGGGGCATTGGCAAATCCTTATTTTGTTCTGTGGTTCAGGCACTGCTCCAAATCCCCTCCTCAAATCTGGCTTAGTAGCACAGGAGGTGGAGTCTCCAAAAAGAGGACCAAGAATTTATGACAGCTGGGTAATTTGATTTCAAGAACTGGATGAATGAGAGTAGCACGTCTATGATTGATGCGCTTTAAACACTTTTGAAACATCTTTGCGGATCTGCAGAGCAACTTGAGCCAATTATCCCCGTTTGATGATGAGTGAGCGATGTAGCAATGGAACCCGTCGGTTACTTTGATAATTTCCGTTTATTACCCCTGATAATTGTTTTCAAGCATTCACAGCATTGAGGTAAAGTAACATTATAGTTGTGTCTGTATTGCACAGCTGTGGAATAGATGATCGCAGTTTAGACAAGATGTTTACTGAAAGATCAATCAGCATTTTCCCCTTTAAAGAGACTGTAAAGGTTGGAAACGTGCCTCAGTGCTCATGAGTTCCTATGTATCCATTTATCCATTTTAAGGCTAAAATGATGGTTTACTGTTGCTAAAATTATTCACCATTCCACTGACACCGCCTGTGTAATAAGTTATCACTTTGATTTTATAAATTCAGCTATCACCGCTGGCAATATTTTTAAATATGATGCTATTGATTACAAAATGATCCCCCATCGTAAGATCATCGATGTCATGAGGAAGTATTAGTGAAGTTAGAAAATGACACCACGCACAGTTGAATTTCTATATACAGTAGAGGTATGTCATCGAAATATCAAATGTCAAAAATATCATGTATGATCAAATGGTAGGAATTGTATGACGTTATTTAGTGTAGCCTGTAACTTTTCGTAACCAGTTAGAGTAGAGATACAGCTTACGGTTCTTTAGATAAACCAGTCTAAATGGTGTGTTTCCATGGCAGCCATCATAAACTGTGTATGAAAACGATATGATAAGAAACAGTACTTGTCCAAAATCACTTAATCCAACTTAGAATTGATTTGGAAATAAAGACGATAAAATCACCACCGCCCGCTTTGACATTTATATTTAAATAGTGTAATGTTGGAGTTGGTGACTGTGGCACTGTTTTAGCCTGTAATGAGAGGTACCTTAACTTGCATTTGACTATATTCTCAGCACAATGTTCTTCAGTGGTTTGCTGATACAACTATTCATTGGTATACATCAGACACTTTACTACACTGCTTCCCTCTTCAGTATCACCTCTATTGGCTTTTAGTCTGTTAACATTTACACACATTTTCAACTTCTCAACTTCTGGTCAGCCGAAGCTATCTGATGTTAACTCAGTGAAATATTCACATCAAACACTCTCATATCTGAGGGCACATATCATACCATATTTCGTATGGCTGCCCCAATTCTACTACAACTACAACTAATGATGATGTCTTGTGCATAGTCTTGTAATGCATTTTTCTCCTAAAATTGAAGTCCTAAACATTTAATTTGGCCTCGGATGTTTTTCCTAGTTGCGCAAAATGAGTTGGTAGTGCCTGACCCACCAGCACGCTGCAACTTGTTAGGTGGAAACCGCAAAACCCCCAAAAATACAAATAAACCATTAACTCTGTTTGAAATCTATTCATCACTCTGTTCAGTGAAACAGTTGAACCCCATCATTGGAGAAAATCCCTAAACAATAAAACTTGCTGTTGAAACCAATTCCGATAAGGGCGACTTCATCGAATAACCGTACAGAACACTGTTGAGTTCCAACTTAGACAGACTAACTAAGTTTCAAAAGAACACACTTCAAAGTGGATGGATTTAAAAATAAAAAATCCGACATGAATCAGTCCCTGGAAATATAAAAGTTGGGAGAGCCCAGGGGGCCTGCAGATGGGTCTCCCTTCAGAGAAGTTTCACACCAAGTGCCTGAGATGTGGCTATCCCTCCTGTCAATCACCAGTGACCGTCCACCGAAAGGAGGATGCTTACGGTTAAATAATTTATTCATGACACTAAACTTGCCTTCATGGATTCATGTTGAATAATTAACGGCTATGAATACCATTTGTCTTCATCTCGATAACTCTCTGAGGGTTGTAAATGTAAAGATTAAACCACATAAAAGTGGTTTTGGCAGGCCTGTCAGAGACAGAGGGAATACCTAATTTCTAAACGGCTTCTATTTACGTCCAGGCCGTTGACTCTCGTCATGGCATAATGTTTCGCTTAGAAATGCAAAGCTATTTTTCCTCTCGATCAAATCTTTAAAATAAATCTGTTAAAAAAAAAACGTTTTAACAGATGCCACGCGATGCGCAGTGTCGCTTGAAAAATGTCTGTGAAGCATGTCAGTCATCCAGGTCACTATAGCTTCAGGAGTGTTCCGTGGCAATTGAACTTGAAATATTTTAAGACATTTCAACTTTAATGCATAGGCATCTTTAATTAACTGACTTGACTGATGGGTAGTTTCATTTTTATTTATCCTCTGTGGGTTAAATACCTGTATAGAGAGTTGTCTTATTATTCATCCAAGTTGACTGTCTGACCGGGTTTCAGATCGTTGGCTCAAGGTTGAAGTCTTAAGCCATTTCTCCAGTGCCATTTTGGCAAGGTTATTGGTTATGTTTTATGTAAGGTAAAGTCTCTTCGGTCAGTGGACTAAGGTGTTGCCTTCATTTATTGAATGAGCGTTCTCAGTTAAGCTGAGGTGGAATGATTTTATTTATTAATAAAAACATAATCCCCACTGAAACATCAGTTTGTTTATTCCAGTATTATGAATGCTTGTTTCTGACACTCTTTAAAATATGTCTCCCTGTTTTGTGTCTTCTGCAATGTTTTTTTAATGAATCCTAACTAAAGACTTAGCAGAACAACAGCAGAGTTAGTCTCAATGCATACTTACACATGATATATGCGTAAAAGTTGAAGATTTAAATGCGTATTCATTCATATTCATTCCCATTCATTTCATTTTCTATTAAATGTTTAACTCCAAATGCTACGCAATGTAGTGTTGCTTAAAGTGAAACCATAGCACCTTAAGGCACCCTGTATTGTGTATTGACCCAAATTAGCCTCAATGGGATAAATGGGGATTTAATACCCAAAGGCCAGTGGCCAGGCCTGATAAAGCAGTGATCCTCAAGGCCACACACACACATACGGCATAACACATGGAATAGGGCAGCAGGAACCTCTCTTCCTAATTATTTCCCATTTTCATCCCGGATCTGATTGCAGGGAAAGAGGGATGCGAGAAAAGCCTGCCCTCTTCAAAATGCCTAATGAGCTTAATCGACCATGCTCTACAATCTCATTTAAGCCCGTCTTCCTGGCCATGATTTAAACTATTACAAAAACCTGCTTGAACTTAACTGGCGGCTGCTTAATCACAGCAAATTACTCTAATCCTGCATGTTAGAGTGAGGGAGAGTCTGCAGAGGAGCGGTGCCGTGTACTGCCTCAGTGTGCCTGGGAGTTTCAAATGTTTTTACAAGGAGCCTGTGTTGTGTACAGTAGTGAAGGAAGGGAGCTGGATTTCTCTCTGGTGGATACAGCGTTTGTTTTTCTGTTTATGTCCCCTTCTTGCTCATCATGTCTCCTCCTTTTACTCCTGCAAGTTAAACGAAATGCAGATCCCTCAAAAATCAAGCATGCATAATTGTGTAACACTAAAGTAATTGTTCTATTGATTTGATTGCAGTCCTTCAAGGTAAAAAGTTCATTTTAGTTTTTGGCATATTTAGTCAACCTTGCCCTTAGTTTTTAGTTGATTAAATATCAGGATAATTTAATGTTATCAGAAACTGTTCAGCTCATTTCAGTCACACTTCAGCAGACTGCATAGAAGAATTCAGATAAGATTTTATCTCACTGATATAAACAATTAGGTTTGGGCAGATGCAACAACTTTAGAAAATCCAATGCAGTAAATGCCTTGGATTATGAGTCAGAGAGTCTCTGTAGGTTTGTGAATCTTTTCCCAATGACGTTGTATCCATGGGGCCAAGCAATGGATGACACTAAGCACACTCTGTTTCTCTCTCTCTCTCTCTCACTCTCACTCTCTCTCTGAGCGAATGGCGGAGTGAGTGCGGAGCTGAGAGCTTGGATTGTGTGTTCGACCTTTTTCCTTTTTTTTTTATTTTCTTCTCTGTTGGTCAATGTGTTGATTTATGTTGTGTTAGTTATTACAGTGTTTGTGGTGTGGTGTGCGAGTGTGGGCATCGTGTTTTGTTTGACACGATGCCGGTGCTGCGGCCGCCGCGGAGTTTGAAGAGGTAACCCGGCATCATGCCATCCCACTCTGCCCGGTGGGGCAGTGGTCGGTGGAGGAAGCCAGGCTGGCCGTAGGAGAGGTGGCGGGGTACGGCTCAGTGAACGGTGCCATCGCCATGTTTTTGGAAAGCACGGCTAAAGCTAGTGAGGTGGTGGAGAAAGGAATTGTTATTCAGAGCACCTTCACCCCTGTTCTGCCCCTTGTAAGCCCGGCCACAAAAGTCGGGAAAGAAACAACATTAAAAATGAATAATGAGCTAAAACCAAAAGATAGTGAAAACTCTGAAAATGAACAAATTAATTAGTCTGCAGAGGGGTTCACAGATGCCTGATGATGAGTTTTTAAAAATGTCCCAGATGAGAAAATCTTCTGACCCCTCCATAAACAGAGCCAAGAGCTCCATGACCACCTGGTCAGAGAGTGACAGTGTGACTTTGAGTCAAGAGGATCATCACAGGCCTTACTCTGCTGCTGACATAAAGAAAGTCCTAGAGCTCACCAAGGGTGCCAGACTCCCAGAAGTGGCAGATCATTTTGATGACTTCAACGTTTTTATTCAATCAGGGAGAGTTCTAACAAGAAAATCAAACTTTAACAGTTTACTCACTGAACAGGAGATATACAGGCTACGAAAAATGTGTCAGGGTGAAAGCCCAAATTTTTGAAGATGCGTTTAAAAAAGATTCTATGCTTCTTTTACTGACCTGTCATTTTTTATCCATGTGTAATTTTAACATCAGCTGAGTGGAGCCCTTAGTTAAAAAAAGTTAAAATGAGAGCAGCTCTCTCTGATTTTAAAAGAGCTGCTCTTTTTAAACCCATGGATTAAAAAAAAAAAAGTGGATGTGATGTTTTTGCAGGAAACCCAACGCACTGCTGATAATCCTGCTTCACCCTACAGGATCCGACAGATCACTGAAACTCACCAGCTGTCGGATATGTGGAGGGTTTTTAAAAGAAACCACAGGCAGTATACCTGGGGCCTCTCGAGAGGAAACAACATCTCCCTGGCTAGGCTGGACCGCCTGTATTGTTTTAAACGCCATTTAAACATTTTGTAAATGCCTAATGGCATTTTAACAACTCCCTTTTAAATGACCAGGCTTTTGGAACTGCTTTTACGTTTTTTTGGTCCTGCCACAGAGAGAGCAGTCCTGCATTCAGCAGTGGTGGGATTTAGGCAAAGCCCAAATTGAAAAAAATCAAAACAGCTTTGCCAACAGTTCACTTGCAATGTCACCTAAAGACATAACGCGGTCCATGAAAGATCTGGAGAGTCAGGTAGAAGAGCTGCAAACGTTAGCAGATTCTACAGGAAATCGGGGGCATTTAGACTCCCTCAAATCCAAGAAAACGGCTATAGCCAACTTGCTGGGCGTAACAGCGCAGGGAGCTCTGGTCAGGTCTTGCAGATATGCAGACATCTCGCAGATGGACGCCCCTCTTGCTTTTTCATTGGGTTTGAGCAAAAAAAATTGAAAAAAGGAAGATCGTTCACTCTTTACGTACAGGCAGTGTCTCTGTAATCTCGGACCCCTCTGAGATCAGGCATTATCTGAGATCTATATACTGACATCGTGAGCTTCCTGAAAATTAATGGTGGCCTTAGTGCGCCTTTTAACATTGAGAGAGGGGTAAGGCAGGGTTGCTCTCTCGCTGGCATGCTGTACTGTGTAGCCATCGAGCCTCTGCTCCATAAACCCAGGAAGAACCTGAGTAGTGTAAATTTCCCCCAGTGCCCTGTGTCTTTTAAACTATCTGTTTATGCGGATGACCTCATTGTGATGGTAAACCATCAAAAAGACATTGACTTTTTAACTGAAACTGTAAACCTTTTTGGTTTTATTTCATCAGCCAAGGTCAACTGGCGGAAGAGCGAGGCTGTGATGGTGGGAGAGAGGCTGGGGAGTCAGCTCAGGCTGCCTGGTGCCTTAACCTGGAAAAAAGGGGGACTCAAATACCTTGGAGTCTTCCTGAGCGACGAGACCTCTCAAAGAAAAAAACTAGGAAGGCCTATTGGAAAAAGTTGAAGTTCGCCTTAACAGGTGGAAATGGCTATTGCCAAAAATGTCATACAGAGACCACACACTGATCGTGAACACCCTGGTCTCGTCAGCCCTGTGCCACCGGCTGACCTGTGTTGACTCTCCAGCTTCTCTCCTATCCCAGATACAGAGGGTTTTAATTGATTCATTTTGGGATAGGCTGCACTGGGTCCCACAGAGTGTCCTATTCCTTCCTAAGGAGAAGGGAGGGCAAGGCCTGGTCCATCTGGCCAGCAGAGGCGCTGCCTTCCGCCTGCAATTCATCAAAGGTTGCTAACTGGACCAAAGGACACTCTGTGGAAACCCTTATCGCGCCTCGTCCTGCAGCGTTTTAACAGCCTGGGAATGGATTTTAACCTTTTTTTAATTAACACAGCCAGCATGAGCACATCGTCTATGCCAGGTTTTTATAAGAGTGACTGGTACCGGTCCGTGAGTCATTTGGTACTGGGCCGCGCATAAATAATTATTAGGACCATATTGACCCAAATATAAGTGTTTTTTTTTTGTTTTTTTTTAAGTCTGAAAAGAGGGTTCGTCTTATATCCGGGGTCTAAACTTTACAATGTAATGACATCGGAGCATCGTATCACTCTCTGCGGATACACAGCCACGGAGAGCGGCCAGTGCGAGACAGCCGCATCCGTGCTGGGTTGTGTGTTCAGAGAGGGTGTTGACACCATGAGGGAGTAGCTGGAACAACTGCATGGATAACTCCCGCAGGTGCGTCCTTGCCGACTATTCCCTTAGGGGAAATCGGCGAGATGCACGGGTTGCCGGGGAGGGAGGCGGAGGACCGCACCGACCTAGCGCACATTATTTCAATTGATTGATTATCAGAGATTGAAAAATATTTTATCTTGAAGAATTACCACTTCTCTCCCAATTACATCCGTCTGTGCGTCTTCACACGTCAAGACGTGTTGCACATTTGCATTTGCATATATACTTTGTCGGATTTTTATCCGCCACCTTTATGACAGGTCCGTGAAAATATTGTATTATATTCAACCGGTCCGTGGCACTAAAAAGGTTAAGTGTAAGTGCTCTACTTCTACTTCTACCTCCCAACTGCTTCTCGAGAGGAGGCATCAGGAAAAACATTTTATCAGATGATGATAAAAACTCTCAATCAACACAAACTGTCAGAGAGACCAGACATTCCCTGGAGGAGCCACCTGCACCTCCATGCTGGAGCCCGACCAGCATGGAGGTTGCTGTACAAACCACCGCTCTCCAAAAGGCATGGGGACCTGCACTGGAGAGTGCTCCACGGAATAATTGCAGTGAACTCCTTTTTATCCAGGATAAAAGTTGCAGTGGAGGACAAACGTCCTTACTCTGACAAAAGAGAGACTGTCTTCCACTGTTTTTATAGGTGTCATCGTCTTTTAACATTGGTTATAGCTTTCGTAAACACACCATATACAGTAGGTAAAGCACCCACTCTTTTATTTCTTTACTCTGTATACATGATTTACAATTAAAAAAGCTAATTAACTGAAATTGACAATATCTGTTCGATTGTTTTTCCCCTATCACCAATTACAAGGCATTTTCCACAGAGGAACATAACAAACCCACATAGACATAATACAAATACAGGAGTTTGTAAAAAGGTGATTTCCATCATAATAATTCAAAATTGCTTATTATGAAATGTGTTTGACTCTGATCAACAACAAAAAAAAAAACACATTTAAAGTCTTGTTGACCTTGAATATGGCTTGTTAGTTGTCATGTCAAGTTGCTCGCAAAATACTGTATTATTCAGTTGCTGTATCAATAGATGTTTGAGCTTCTCATATCCCCCCAAACACAATCACAAATCCACTGCGGCAAATGAAACAAGTGTATAAACTGATATTATTGATGCAGGAGAGGGAGGAATATGTAGCCAGAGCATGAGATGGAGGCTCCCAATATGCCATATTTCCTTGTGTTGTTTTTGTGAAGTGCTATCATTAGAGAGCTCAGGAGACTCTCAGTCTAATTAGGCTGTTTAGTATGGGGCTGGGAGGATAAGGGCTCGGCCGAGTCGAACTCTGCCGCTGCCTCTGAGCCCTCGGAGAGATGCTTTTAATGAGCTCCAGGCTGAGTGTATACTATGAGATCTCTCTCCCTCCATCTCCAACTCTCACACTCCCATCTTTCACCTGCTCGGGCTTTTCCCTTTCACCTCTCTTTGTATATCTGTGTGTACATGTATGCCATATTCACAACAACATGGGCTCATGCAAAAGTAATATTTGCCGGCATTAAAAACACAGTTGAAGCTGCTTGTACACGGCATAATGCCATCTAACTCAGTAAAGCGTTACAATCGCTTTCTGTCGAGACTGTAAGAGAAACAGCTTGAAATTAAAAAAAGAGCATGCAGCTGAAAAAAATCACAACAAAAAATTGAACATTTTAGGCTTGGTGCACAGCTATTAAATTGCAATACATTGTACAGGTTCCCTCTTCCCTATCTATGCAGATATGCATTATACATAAACACCCGACTCAGCCTTTTCCTTTTTACTCTAACACATACACACCCTTCAGGCTTCCCTTCCCCATGCACCACTGAACCTACTTGCTACTATCGCTATTCATTGGACTTTAATTTCCAGCTGTGATCGACCACATTTCAACACCGCACCGCTGCTTCTATTTTATAAGTGTGCGGAAAAAAAGTCAACTGGGCTCTGAAGCGGCAAGAGTGGAAAACTAATCAACTCTGCATTCATTAATGGTGGTAAAGGGGCTTTTTAGTGACTCGGGTTTTGAGGAGAGTGTTTTAAAGCTGAGTTGAAAGAAGATCCTTGTGAATAGAAACTGCAACCAGTTCAACCCCTGAATTTGAAGACTATATGTCTTGAACTATTTATATAGTTCATGGTTGGAGAACTTTGGAAATGTTGATGAGGGTCACACTAAACTGTTTAATGAAAATAAATAGCCTCCCAACCCCTGTTTGTTGTATAAGAAGGATGGTGTTGTTTTAACTTTTTGCCACAGTAAATTGAACATATAAGTTGTGTCTAAAATGTCTGTATTTCCCAAAAACAAGCAAAGGTTTGCAGTGTTTTCAAATTAGGTTCATTTAAATTTGCCACAGCTCTGCGGCACTAAGCTTAAAGGAACACAATAACCCACATTTGAATTTCTATCAAATGTGCTTTTGTCCCTCTTCCTGGTTTGGAAGAACATTCCTGGAACAGATTAATTATTAATCCCGCGTGTAGGTTAATGCTTTAGGGATTCAGCAGCTTGTACAAGGTAGTAATGGTTACTGTTTTAAGCACTGCAAGAAAAAAAATACGGTGTCAATATTCTTCATAGTCTAACCTACAATTGAACTGCTCTCCCCATCAAAGTCAATTGAGTTTAAATTGTGTTGTGCCAAATTATGACAGAAGTTATCTCAGAGTTTAAACCTGGTCTATGTGAAAAGTTGCCCTAAGATATTAGTCCAGAGGCCCAATTTTCCCTCAAATGCAAGCATTTGGCAACTTTCACAAGAGAAAAATCCCTTTTAAACTGGCAGAAACCTTGACAGACAGAACCATGGTGGGTGGCCATCTGTCATGACCTGTTAGAGAGGGAGAACAAGTGTGTGTGTGTTTGTGTGTGTATATATAATAAGATATGAATAGGACCAAAACATTGAACTATTAATCTCACTAGTCGTGACAGTGATAACACTATTAATTAAAACATAGATTAGTTCTAGTATTAAAATAATTGTGGCAGTGGGTGTTGAGGAGGATCGTGGGTGTAGTAGATGATTTTTTTTTCGCAGATCCAGATGCAGAAATACCTGCAGAAAGTAACAAGACGTGAGAGGGGAGGGATAACAATGTGTATTAATGGATAATGAATATGAATGCATAAAGAGAGAGATGGAAAAGAAAATAGAAGAGCTTGGTGCATCATGGGAAGGTTTGACCTAAAGTAGGATAAGTAGGGCATGGTTTAAGACCACCCAAAACTGACACTAAAGATAAGATTAATTAAGTCTAAGATTAAGTCTGATTTTGGTTGTGGGCATCATCATTGTATTCTCCTGCTGGTTTCGTCCTATAAATCACATGCGTGTGTGCGACACACACACTGTAAAATCCAATTACTTAACCTTAAAAGCATACAAACCGATTGCCTTCAAAAAAAAAGTTTTTAGACTTAAGTATGAACAGGTCTTGTAAGTTGCACTTACACATCCTGATTTAGTCTTGTACACTTACACTTAAGTTGGAGTTAGACTGTTACAACCTGCTTTGAACTAACTAAATATCTGAAGAATACATTATGTATTTGTTTGTATGTATGTTGGTAAAGCCCAACATATCACAGGCATCCAACAAAGTTTTCACTAAGGGACTTACCTCAGCTGACTCTCAAAATCAAGGAGGTTTTTTAAGACTCTTAAGACGCTTTGGTGGTAGTTTGTGCTGGCCCATGCCAAGCATCATTCTCTGTAGAAAGCAGATTGTGGTCTTTATTGCTTTAGGTTACTATAAGTGTAATGCATAGACAGCAACCCAGCAGTACTGTTGCCCAGGCCTCCTAACTGTCAGTATCCTGTGGTAAAATAAAAAAAAAGCAGCAGGGTAATGTTGAGAGGCATGATCTGCTGTTAGCTACAGCAATAGACCACAAATGTCTTGACATACTTAAAAAGATTCCCTACATCTAATGATAACTGGATGAACCTAAGCATGCTGGCAGGATGCTCATTTATAACCATAACCTTTCCCCATTTAGCAATGTAAAAGGTATTATAGACTCACACTTGAATCAATTTGCTGCACCAACTGAGCCAATGTCTCTAACATTTCTATTCTTGGACTTAGTTGTGACAAAGTGTGATGTGTAGTGGTCCAAGGCATCAAAAAAGTAATTCTGCAGATTTGTGGTGGCTATCCTGAGGAATTATGCAAACACGTATTACATACATAACATGGAAAAAATACTACACAAGCCATGGGCCAGTGTTGAAAGTATGCAAACCAAAAACTGAAATCTCAGTCTTGACCGCCAACATGCCTAAACATTTTCTAAGCTTATGCTATAATGCTAGCGTTAGAGCTAATGCTAGCTAAACGTTTGCTAACTTTGACAGAAAACAGCGCAAAACGCCAAATTCACATACAGTTTATTTCTCCCTTGATAACTTACATAATTTTTTCATCAGTCTGACTAATTGTACACTTTAACATTCAGTTGCTTACCCTTGAGCTGAGTTGAAGTGAGTCCAGGTACCTCAAGCTCTGCCACATGTGCAATACACACTTGGAAATGCATGCTGGGACCACCCTTCCTGCTCATTTTCTTCTGATTAATTTGCGGCAAAGACAAGGCCAGCGTTGCTAATTGATGGTTTTAAGTTAGCTGTACTTAGAACATTAAGTCAATTGTTTTCTTTGAGTCACCATAACTATTAGATGTTACAGTGCAGTTGTACCTTATGATATGAGCAGCCTTGTCAGCAGCTCACTAATTTGTTTTCACCATGGGGACTGTCAGAATTGACGCTCTCATTTTGTTTGGTCAATGCTGCTATGCATGACTTAAAAAACATATCACGATTTCTGCAAGCCATTAAGTTCCTGCAGATAGAAAACCTAATTCAACTAGTGAACATACAGTTGTCATCTGCATGCTGTTGCAGGATAACACAAACTGATTGAATCCACCATATGTGTATTAAGCTATTGTCTCATTTCAAACAAATTACGCCAAAGTCACTCCTAAACAGACCAACTGAAGCTATTTCACTTTTGGCATTTAAACATTTCATGTAAAGCACAATAAAGCTTTCAGTTACTAAAATATCTGGATTCCTGATAGATATCCTGGACTGTATATATTAAGAAATATATGAGAAAATGAGTAAAGAAAAGGGCAACCTCTCGGTTTGCTACAGCCACTAGCTATTTTTAAACTAATTAGCAGTCGGTTTATGTCATTGGCTGAGCACAATAAGTCACTTTGCCTTGTCTGAAGGTAAATTGATTTTCTGAGTTGTATTGTAATGACCGTGCCATGAAGCAGGCATGTTGGCCTGGGATTGTTTCTCTTTATTCTTTTCCTTCACTATTTCCTCTTGGTACTTTTAACCCGCCAATTCCAACCTCTGACTCCTCTACTATGCCAAGAAAACTGTATTTTATTACATTCATACTACACTTACAAGCTCGGTGGCAAACAAGCAGCATATGGGCTGAAAACACGAACTGTAGTTCAACTAAACCGAAACACAGTCATTTCTCCGTCCGTCTTTTTGTTCTGTTAATGTTCATCTCAAGTGCCACAACAAAGAAAACAATGCATTTGTATAAATATTGTCAGTTAACATGGTTCTTTGGCTTCAGAGGTCAATGGGTAATTCTCTGTCTTCTTGTCAACCACCCTCAATAGTAATTCCTCATGAAGAACACAGTTCTTCGCATCTTTGTCTTGTCTCCCCCTCTTTGTTCCTCCTTTTTACCTTTTCTCAACCTTCTCCTTTTTTAGTTCCACCCTCAAACCACCCTTCACCCCCTTTCCCCTTCTATGCTTTCCTTACAGTCCCCTCCCATCTCCCAATTCCCCCAGCTCCTTGTTAGGGGCCGGCTCAGGTGGCTCGCGGAGGCTGAGATGGATGAGGTGTCTGGCCAACGTCGACCCAATGGCATCCTCAAAGAGCAGCACCGGCAGCCAATGTCCCGCCCGCCTGTCAGGTCTGGGCCCATGTCTGGTGACAGCTATACACTGTGGTCACTTGGCTTGAAAGAACATTGCACTGCTGCTGCAGCCTGAGGCAGACCATACAGGCTGGAAATCCCAGCAGAGTAAGGGTGGCGAATGCTCTAAAAATAGGGCTTTGACATTGAATTAATGTTACTTACTGTATCTGCAGCTTACTTATTAAATAGAATGTTGCTGCTCTAACTTATAGACCATTTGAACCCATGCATGTATGCCATTCATATGAAGTTGACGTTACACTCCACATTGTCTTGCATAATTCCCCATGACAAGTATTGTCAGCGTCAAAACGTTTTGAGTGAACTCTTCTCAAGTCTACGTTTGGAGGAATTGGATTGTGAGCAATTACTTTGAAAAATCAATGCTCTCTTTTGTGAGTGATAGATTAAAAGCCTTTATGTTGAAGTTTTAGGACGAGCAACCTTTTTTTTTTTATAATTGACATTGTCAAGGCTCTTCCTCACTGTTTGTCTAAATCCGTCCCTGCATTTCTACCCACCTCAATATTTTGTAATTCGCCTTGATGCAAACGTAAAATCAATGTTTCATTTTCCACTGTAGTGCTTTTGGACGGTTGCATTTTATTGTTAATTAGCGGCAGCAACAAAAAAAAGTTTCAGAATGAAGAGGCAGGAGTAAAAAAATGTTGCCAACCCCACTTCGAGAATGATGATGTTTAACCTCCCTAGAAACCACCAGCTCTAAACAGCTATTGATCTGCTAATTGCCTTCACTTTCAATTCTATTGTTCCTTAAGGTGGTATTTAACCCCTGTGACATGCCGTATTTACTGAGAAAAGAACACTCAACATCTCAGCCCCCAAGGACCAGCTTGTTTAGGTTGGAACTGCAATGCAGCGTTGATGATGGACTGAACTAAAAAACATAAATATAATACATGTATGTGTTTATCTCTTCGACTCGTAGACTATGTACACCTTGCTGTGCGCTCCTTAAGACAAAGGTATTTTATCTTTTTTAAATATTCACACTGTGTGCAGCTTAATCATACATTACCAGGTTGTTGAACAGGTAATGGGTTATTGCTATGTAACTTTTTAATAATAATGAGGCCTTGTTATTCTTCAATTTAATTAGCGGATTTATGTCAGTGTATAGTTTAAACTCATATTGGGGTGATACAGACAGGCATTTCAAAAAATGTATTTCATAAATTTTGTTCTGTGAGATTTTGTTATAATTTATAATATAATAAATATATATAACAAAACAAATAACGGTACCGATCTCACACCGAGAAAAGTGCAGGGGGGTGATGACTCCACATAAAATGAAGATTGATCTCATTACAACAACTCATTTAGAGGCTAAGACTTAATCAATAGTAATGGTTTAGTTCAAGGCTCCGGTAGCCTACAGGCGATTTGGTGCCTTGTCCAGCACATCATAATGTTTGTCTGGTCATGCTTCCCAGTAAGGTCATGTTTGTTTTTATTAAATATTTAGAAAGGTAACATAATATGAAAAGATGTAGAATTTCTTGGTTTGTTAATGCCAAATGCTTTGAGAATGCAAGACTCTGGGTTATGGGGCTGATACACATAATAGCTTTAATTGAGACATTTTTATTTAACCTATGCCTTTAGTTCAACTGTGTTAACATCTCTGTCAGTAGGAAGGACACCACGCAGAATAATGTGTGTTTGGTCAGTCCTTGCACATGTCATGATCATTTTGCTAGCATAATATTACATGCGGTGCATGATATGCACTATTCAGAGCAATGTCACACGTAATAGCTGAAATCATCATGATTTCAATTAATTTTCAAAGACTGACCAAAAATACCTTATTTTGCTTGGTGTCCTGAATGTTGAAATCATGATGAGTTCAAGTATTATGTGTGACACTGCGCTGAAGCATTTGATACTATGCCAAGAAAACTCTATTATATTACATTCATACTACACTTACAAGCTTGGTGGTAAACAAGCAGCATATGGGCTGAAAACACAAACTCTAGTTCAACTAAACCGAAAACACTGTAATTTCTCTGTCCGCTTTTTTGTTCTGTTAATGTTCAGCTCCAGTGCCACAACAAAAAAAACGATGCATTTGTATAAATATTGTCCGTTAACATGGTTCTTTGGCTTCAGAGGTCAATGGGTAATTCTCTGTCTTCTTGTCAACCAATAAATGTGTGTACAGCTGTCCGTAGGAAGGCTCAAATCACAAATAGTATTTTTGACAGTGATGGCATAAATTACGTCTCACACCTGTGTACCCCAGAGCAAATCATACATTGTGATGCATTTACAATCTATCATTAGTTTATAAAAAAAACAACAATATATAGGATTACCGTCCAACCTGGTTATTCTGACTTTAGGCAACTCCTGTTTGAGAGCACTGCAGAGAGCTTGGATGCTTAGCAGGCCAACCAGGGGAAAAATACAGAGTCGCACAGATTAAGGGGGAGGAGATGTAAAAAGATGTAATTATGTTGAGGGACGCACAGACTCCAGACTAGCAGTGCAGCACGCCTCTGATCCTTGATGCTGATCTGCTCACAGCATCCGTAAAATCACAGCAGGAATTTAATGTGCGGCACGTGCAACAAAGTAACTTAATCAGGGGCGTGTCGTATCATTAAGGTGTTCGGAGTAAAGTTTGAATATTAAGTAAGCTTTTACATTCTCGTGGTAGCCAGCTCATATCTTCATCAATTTTACGTATAGAAGTGAACATTGTACATTTTTGGAAGAAAGAGCCCTGTAAGTTTGGTTCTGTGCATCAGCCGATACTCTAAGGTTGGATTTAAACCATATTCCTTTTGATACAGTAACATGCAAAATTCCCTAACACCTTCTTGCTGAAATACAGAAGTTGCCTAGCAACACACATCTAATCATAGTCCACCTTTCATACCTTTGGGTTCCTCTGTGTAATTACACTCACATCATATCGTTCAATATGTGCTCCTTTGCGACTTTCAGGCCAAAATTATCTTCGGCGGAAGTAGTCATTGTGTCTACATTTTGTTTTTAATAACTTAAAAGACTCTTCCTGACTTGGGTCGCAGCTCCGGCTGTGAGCCCATGGATCCGTGTTCACCTTTCACTCCACTGGAGACAGCAGTGGGTGGGAGCTTAAAATGGGAGCAGCATACTGCAACTGCAGAGTGTGCTTTCAACCCCATGGCTGCCTGATTCCCCGTCTCTACCTCCCCCAGTGGCCTGTGTCTAAATCTCATGCATGAACCTCACTGCGACCCAGCAGCTAAAGTTATCGCACGCAGCCCCTCTCTGAGTGTGTGTGTGTTTATGAGAGAGGAGGGTGGGATACAGGCCTGCTGCTCTGATCCTGTTGGCTTGAAATGGATTTGGAGCCTCATGCTACAGCTGGCGCACTGGCAGGCAGTCTTCTGCCAACAGAGAGTTTGTGTGTGTGTCTCTGTCTCTGTGTAGTTGTGTGTGATCAAGCTGCTTCACAACTAGACTTAAAAAACACCTCGCACTGGAGCTGTGTGTGTGTGTGTGTGTGTGTGTGTGTGTGTGTGTGTGTGTGTTTTTACTGCACACTTGCCCAGAAGACAAAAAACAGCCAGCCACCAGCAGCACCATGGGATTTATTTCACTATCAAATATTCAGACCTTCAAACATTCTATGTCTGCCATGTTAACGTAAATCCACAGTGCAGCAGTGTGAAAAAGTATATAATCTTGCTGCCACACAGTTATTTTCACTAACATTCAAATAGCCTGATCTCCACACACAGTGAATTCTGACTGAATATTTAATGTACACATGTATAAGAACTGCTGTTTCTAAGGGCTGAGGTCTTTCCTTCCTCTAATTTAAGTGCGATCCATTCATATGACTCCGTCTTTATAGAATGCTTATAATAATGGCTTTAAATATGCATTTCCAGGATATATACGCATTAGGTGATGTGATGTCTCAAAAAGGGTAAAGAGAGTATTTTGCCGGACATGTTTGCTGTGATTATGTATAACTCAAATTCATTGAGTGATAATATTCCGGCAACGATGCGTATAATCTGATCAGGCAAATACAAACCCCCAAAGCTTTACAGTTTTTACACATGTGTTACAGTCTTGTAGCACAAACATTTTATGGTTCAATACCCATCCTTGACCATTTCATTTGCATTGAGGCAGGCAGGGATATTCTTCAGTTGGATGAAAGTGTTTTTTTAAAGCCAACATATAAAAGAAAATTACAGTCACAAGCAGCCGTGGTCTGCCATTCTTCCACATGTCCATAATCAGGGGAACCCCAGGGGGACACCCTGTTGATCTGTAACCCTGGTTATTCCACTCTAACCCTCAGCCACCTCCCACCAGCATTCAACTGGAAACCTCAATGCACCGGTGTAATTATGGCCAAACAAGTCCCATATGTATACACACTGTGTGTGTGTGTGTGTGTGTGTCACACAGATATTCATTCATCATACTCGCTCAAGCATATGAAGGCACACATACAAACACTATAGTTGGTATGGATGAATATGCAAACACGCACCGTGTGAGGGGTGTAATGACATGTTAATCAATGCAAAGCTCTCGATGTGGTGCAGCAGATGGCCTGAGGATGTGTGCCACAGGACTGACAGGTACATACATTCTTTCTACATTTTCTTTCTACAATGTCCTCAGCTGAAATGTTCTTCTCTCTCCAAACTCCTCATATTTACTGTAATCTGTTCTAGTCTCCTTTGAACTTTATTTTCTCTCTCCACCAATATTTTCCTCCTCTAATCTCACTATTTCATCCTCTTTCATCACTACGCCATTTCACTTTGGGGTTTTTTTTCTTTCTTTCTTTCTCCGCTTCACAGGGTTGATATGAATAATCAACACCGTGTGCGTGGAGCAACTGAAACAGTAAAGTGATGTCTGATGTCTAGAGGTTAGCTCTATGGTATGCCAAACTGGAGAGCAGAAAATGGAGGGTAGCAGCAACAAAAAGAACAAGAAAAATGAGTGAGCTCTGTTTGTGCTGAAAAAACACCTACCTCTATTGACATCGACATATTACAAGTTTCTTCATTTTTACCAATTCACTTTCTGAATTTATTAAAAATGAAATATAAATGAATGGGGTTTTAATTTGAACAACATGGCTTTTATAGGTGGTGTGTTTATTCCACAGCTGCCATATGACTCATATTATAAAATGTGACAGCATATCATAATGATTGTATATATATATCAGTCTATATATCTTTCTCACCCTTAATTTGTAAATCTATCACATCCACCTGCACTTTTCCTATTTTTCCCTCTACAGAAATCACTTTTGACTGCACTTGCATTGCAAATTAGTGGCCCTCATTTTTGGATTTGTGCAAAGTAGCATGGAGTTAACTGTGAAAATGCTTCTCAAACAAATACAAATATGTTTTACTTTCTTCAACCAATGAAGGGAAATTTCCCCCCCGACTTACACAATGAAGCAGGATGATGAATCACTGGCAGCTGACTGATGAATCAGAGATAAATGTGAAAAGAAAACCATGTGATTCAACTGATCATTTACATATGACTCTATTGAAATTATGCATGTTTGGTGGCTTCTGCTAATTAAAAAGGAAGATTTGGTGCAAAAGCATCAGCACTTCCCACAATACAGGATGGCAAAAACACGGTGACGAGATTCATCACTGAATCTGTGCAACCATTTAATAGCACCCTTACCGAAGAGCCAATGCATCCTTCAACAACTCTTTATTCAAAATGATGGTGCAGCAATTCAAAATGAGCACTAAATATTGCATTGCAAATGTATACGGGGTACTTGCATTATAATCACATAATGTACTATTAGAAAACTTTAAAACTTGAATAATCACATGTTTTGCATCTATGCTTGTCCTATTTGATTTCATGGGGGGGGGAGCTCACCACAGTTCAAAAAACAAAATTAAAAGTTAATGTTATCATATTTAAATGCAATATTCCAAATGACCTGAAGAAAGTACATGTGTTATTATGTAAACTGGGTATCCAACTTCAGTTCTTTGAAAGTACAAATCTCAAAGTTTTGGTTTGGTTACGAAAAAACATCACTCTGTTGCGTATTAAGTTGCTTTGACATTAAGTTCATATCTGACAACACCACATCTCATAATCGAATCCCTATTTAATCATCTTTTATCAACAATAACGGGAGATGGATGCCCTTTATGTAGCAAGGCAGAGAGGGTGTGAAGGTCGGGATGATGGCTTGACATGTACCATGTCTGACTTTGGCTCACAGTCCTGTCATTAACAATTACCATTTGATGAACACCAACCACAGTCCTTATAGAAACGAGTGTTAAGAATCCATACCCTAGGCCATAACCACAGTCTCTCCTCAACTATCACTTATACAGACTGTGATGTGTTGTAATGTGTGACTTCATGTTGCCGTTTGTTCCACTGGGACACTTACTTTTGTAAACTGTGAAATGTATGAAATATACTGGCCTCGAATCAATAACTTGGCTTATTTGCCTTGCCCTCATAATGCAGAGGGCAAATCTAGTTTGAACATTTGCCTTGGGCATATAAACTTTTTGTCCTTGAGTGCATGCAGATTTTAGAAAAAGTGGCTGTCATCTTGTTTTGTCCAGTTAAAGGGCTGCGATAAACTGGCGGATCTTTAAAACAGGCTGGACAGTTTCCATATTATAGTATTCAGGGTGACTTGAAAGTCAGGACTGGCAAGACAAAGGGGAGCTTTAAGGAAGCCCCCTTGAAAACAGTGTTTCATTATAAGTTCCAATCAAAATGTACTAAATTAGTTTTAAGTGAAGAACATGACCTATTTATATTTTTGGAAATTGTGCCGTGTCTCATCAGCACATGATATGGTCCATTCTCTCTATAAATGGGGTTTTTTTAGACAGTCAATTATTTTCCTAACCTGTCCCCCATCTGTCTTTCCTGTCTCATGTCCAGGGGAGCAGAGCGGAGGTGTTTGTGTATGATGTATATTATTGGGAAAGCATCTCAGACTCCACACCAAGCTGGGTAGATGACCCCCACCCATCCAACACTCACGTGATAAAAATGTAAGCAAGATCTCTAAATCCACGCACTCTCCGGCTAGCAGACGGAGCCACTTCATTATTCAGCAATCTGCCATCAGAGCAAGGAATAAAGAACCAGGAGATGAAGAGATAGACTGAGACCGGATGACAGGCAACTTGTTTATATGCCAAATAATTAAGGAGCCATCAGTCTATGCTGGAGCTCCGCTTTAAAGAGGGGGAGCACAGAGAGGAGTAATGACGCCGGCTGCTTTACATTCTTTTAGAAGAGATAAAATCTACATGACTGACAGAATCAACAGCGCAGCCCAGACAAAGACGGATTTTTTTATTTATTTTTTTCTTTACGAGCAAGTGTTTAATGCCACACCGGTGAGCTGGATGTACTGAGAGAGCTCCAATCAGCCCAATTCTTTTTGCAGTGTGATGTGACACAGTAATCACCAGCAATCCCCTCTATCATTGTATATTCAGTCGCTGTGAAAGGCATAATGTCACTGTCACCTTGTTTGTCCAAAAACGTTCTCTGGAAATCTAGAAAAGTGAAACATTGTGAAATTTAGACACATAGTTATAATACTTGTTTTTACTGAAATATTTGTAAAACCAACCGCATTTGTATTCATCCAGCAGTGACAACATGTAGTGATATATAGACATTTTAAATGTGTTTTTGTACATCCGAGATACATACAGACGGTGGTCTTACACCGGTGCATTGAGGTTTCCAGTTAAATGCTGGTGGGAGGACGGCTGAGGGTTTGAGTGGAATAACAGAGTGGAAGTGGGTTTGAGTGGAATAACATCTTCAATCCACTCTCTTACTGTACAGCTACCAACGTCTACGTTAGATAGGAGAAACGTCATCTCTTTGACGTGTTACATGTTTTATTACTACTGTTCAGCATGATGAGCTCAACATGTGTTTTGAACACATATTTGCTCTGGCTTTCACTTCTCAGGCTACATACGTGCTGTCCTACCTTGTTGGTGGGATTTGTTTGGGCTGGAAACCGCCTCAAATAAACATTTGTGGGTATTACCCAGGTGTTAAAAGTAATGACATCAACATATCCTAAGGACTCTTCACTCAGTTGCATGCTCCTCTCCGGTTGAGCCAAACTGACAATTTGGAATGACTAAAAGTATGCAGCAGAGAGAACGGGGTGGAGGGACAACTGTGTGTGCGTCTTCATATCAGAGCGTCTATGCTAATCAGCTGGCTGGTAATGTAAGGTCGAGCTGCTCGGGGCTCTCTGGGTATTTGGACCACGTCGCTCTGCTCTCCTGGCCAGTTGAGGCCCGCTGCCAGCCCCGGGCTCTTTGCCAAGCTGGATTGGATATGTGCTGCCTGTGTATTGGCACCGGGCATCGCTTCCAGTTGCCACATTAACCTGTGGGTGCTGCTGTGAAACAACACACACAATGTGCGGGTAATTGCAAGAATACAACATATTACATTTCAAGCCTGTGATGTACACATATGAATGTAGACTTGGAGTGAGGAGGTAAATATAGAAAAAAAATAAACAATAGTGATGAAGTGCATTTCAGAAACTTCCACAAAAAAATGGAATTGAGTATCGGGCACAAACTAGCAAGAGAGTACGAGATAAAGCAGCTAATCGCTTTCTGAGCACAGTCAGTTCATGTAGATGTATTTGAAGGAGGAGGGGCTGAAAGAAAGAAACACACATGTGCTTCCTTAATCAGTGATAAGTATAAAGCGAGTAGTAGCAATTAAGGGCTATAACGCGTTGGCTGCATACCGCATAAACATTTGTTGTGAAATGCATCAGTGACTCGTCGCGTAGCTAGTCAGAGAAACTTCTGCCACTGTCTTGCACAGAAAACACAGAAACTGCACAGAAAACACAGAGTACAACCAATTCCTGAACAGTTTGAACTGCTTTTGTTGCGTTCTTTGTGTTCACAGTTCTTTTATCTGTTTGCTTTAACAGGGACCATTACGTTCGAAAAACGCAAAGGTTCTGAAAAAGATTAGAATCGACAGCAAGGTGTTGTGAGAAGTGAGCTATGTAAGGTTGTTTATGTTTAGTTCAGTTCGTTTCTTGTCCTGTCACTTCATGTTTAGTTTTAGTCACGCCTTCCCTTCTGTGCCTGGTGAGCACTTCCTCCCTTTTGTATACTTTCCAGCCAGTGTGATTGTTTGCCCCTCCCTAATTGTGTTCACCCGGTGATTGGGTTCCCTCGTGTATTTATAGTCCGTGTCTCCCTTTTTTCGTTGTCTGATCGTCTCGTGTACCAGACTTTCCAGCGTTTTTGCACATAGTCATGTTCATCGTGCTCTTTGCTTTTTCATAGTCATAGTTCAGGTAAGATTCAGGTAGTAGTATTTTTGTAGGTTTAAAGTTAGCTAAGTTTAGTGTTAAGATTTATTGCGTTTGTTTGTAACTTTGTATTTGTGTGTCTTACTGAGTGTCTCCAGCAGAAGACAATTTGTTGCACTCTACTTGGTTCTCTGGCTCGTGCATTTGGGTCCTCGCCATCGTACAGTCCTCACACAAGGACTGTGGACGACACAGGTTGTGAGAGAAGCTCTACAAGGTGTGAGCCAGGCAGGGTGAAGAATAGTGTTAAACAATTTAACGAAGGAGAATAGGAATAGGGCCGGCATACATGCTCAGAGAATAATGACATGAGGACTGTTTGGTGGAAGGAGAGCTCAAGAGATCCAGCTGGCACAAACACTGAGACAAGCGGCAGTAGTAGGGTTTGGAGCGACAGGGAATGGTAATGCAGCGACTACAATAGGGAGGGGCTTAACACACCCTGCGCAGAGGTGGATGACAGGTCAAATGACATCACATCACAGAGATGTAAACATAACACCTGTCAGAGCCGCTGCAGTAAGATACTGTGTTAAAAGCAGGACCCCAATCTTTGAAGCTGGGACTGAGCATTCGTGTCGGCCGTAAGGGGAAGGCCATGGCTTAGGGCAACCTTTAAAACGGGGAATTGTCAGTATACAGTATGGCAAGTTCACAAGGCTGAGTCCAAAGTTCCGAATAAGCCTTCTTCATCGTTCATTAAATCATTTTAACACTTTTTAAAGTATTTCTTGTATTATTGGAGGCCACATCCAAGTGGACCAGCTGAGAGCACTGAATGTCCATTACTTGCTTGTTTCTCTATTATTGAAATGCGTGTGTAATCATGCAGCAAACTGGAAGAAATATAACTCCTATCATAATTTGTCAAAACTAAAATCTGATTACGAATTCTTTCATCTCTTCAATAATGTTATGTTAGTGTTTCATCATCATCTCGCTTTTGTTGGCTGAAACATGTGATAAGAAACAGATATTTTCTTCATCTCTCTCCTCACAGCCCTCTACTTGTCTTTTACCGTCCTCTCATTCATTACATTCTCTGACCATCACTTCCTCTCTCGCGTTTTATGACTCTCTCTTTCTCTCTCTCTTTCTCCCCACTTCTCTGTCCCTTAACCAAACAGTCGTAACTCTGTAATTGGATATGCTGGGATCCTTAATGAAGCAGCTGACGGCCTTCTGGCCGTCCTGTCGTCTTCCGCTATAAAGAAATGTGCTGACGGTGTGACACCGAAGTTACGGTGCAACTTTTGTGAGGCCACTGTAAAACTTTGGATGTAACTCATCCAAACGGCACACTGCAGCGTGTGTCACTGGCTTTTGTTCGTGTGACTGCGTGGGTGGAGCATGTGTGGCAGTACGTTTGAATATCCGTGTTTTGTCAGTGAAAACCTTGTCGTTTAGCAACTGCCGTGCTCTCAATTAAGTTTAAGGACATTCTGGTCTCCTGTGAGTTAAAAGAAATACAGCCTCTCAGGCTCGCAAAGCCGCTTCAAAACCCATTAAAATGTGTCAAAAACGTCGTCGTTAGCTTTAAACACCTCCCTGGATGAGCTGAATTTAAGGTGATTCATGGTTTTCACCTGACAACTGCTTTAAAAGTCCGGGCGGTAAATTACTGTCAGAGGTAGAGATAATTAAAATTCTAATTACTGTGAATGCAGTTGACATCTTGGCGGCTGCCAACCCCCGTCAAATTGTCAAGGCTCATTTACAGTCTGACGACATATGTTGGTATTTTTTTCAACTTACTCAATGACACATTTGTTGAAGCTGGGACATTTACTGGCACACACGATCTGATGTAGCTCCCACTTCTGTATTAAAAGAGGGTCTGATGATAAAACCTGACCTGCATATTAGTCAGGTAGTGTCATTTTGTGCGATATTGTTATATCTCCCTTTGTCCAGGACACATCATTACATTCAAAGGTTTTGCCCAGGCTACTTGTTGTTGAAAAACGACAAGCGTTTAAATTTAAATGTACAATTTTTGCATACCAAAGGTTTAGAAGTTGTTGTGTTGATAAAGAGCAAATGTGACTACGTGCTTCTGGCAAGTTACTTGGTGATTTATTCCCGCGGCTTCTACTTTGCAAAGTATAAAAATGTCCTTGGGCAAGACGTTGAAACTTACATGACCCCTGCTGGTTGTGATGTCCATGTGCAAATGTATCAGCGATTTAAAAAAAAAAAAAAAAAAGTGCTGTATGAACTGGTCAGTCTGATTAATAGTGCTGAGTACTTTGATTCATCTTTAAGAATAGAGAAGCAAGTTTTTAAATGCAATCAATTTACCAACATGAGTCATTACATATTAAGATCAAATACAATATTCACTTTACTTGGGTATGGCAGGGGGGGAGTGATCTAGTTCAAATATATTGGTTGAAATGCATGTTCATTATATATTATTGTTGGATTATCCTAGGGGAGGCTGGTAATGTTTGCATCTAAATGTAACACTGACCCTGTGTTGACATTCCTCATGGACACACAGGAAGATGAAAAGACTGTCAGTCTCACCTCAACTTTGATTTGTGGCAAGACGAGGACACTGAGAGAAAAAGGAGAGAGAAGGTGATGGAGATGAGGGAGGAAGAGGAACATCTCCCTGTCCTCAGGATAACATTAGCATTATGTCCCTGTGCTGTTATACTGAGTCCATTTTGTGATGACTGGTTTTACCATCTGCTGAATCAAGGTCAAGACTGAAGTTGCCACCACATGAGATGCCCTCAAGGACCGTTCTGAATGAGATTAATCATGGCCTGATAGGGGTATAATATCACATTACTCCTATTGCATGGTTAAACCCGATAGATCATTTGCCAATTTCTTCTAAAATGTTTTTATTTTATATTTTTTATTTTAAGTCTGTCCTTCAAACATGGGCCCTAGAACAGCTCTTTGTTTTACTTGGGGTGCACGATTCAGGCACTTCACAGACCGGGTCCTCCGAAGAAGGCTGTCCCAAAGGTATTTGTCTATAGTTTTAACGAATACTTCTATTCCCTGCTATATCAAAGGAATCTCACCAAAGAGGGTTATTACACAGGCTAGTACAGGAAAACACAAGTAAAAAAGCGAAGGATATTCAGCAAGTTCCTCTTGACGGCGTCACAGGTCCAGGTGTTTTCATTCTGTACAGAACAGATGGAAGTTCGAGTTTTTAGATAAAGCTGAAAAAAAATGTAGATATATTTCACCAAGATAGAAAAAAGAGAGAACATTTTAAATCTGACAGTTATACATGTTTTAATGTAGAAAGGCCAGCGCAGCAGACCATTGTTAAACTGCAGTAATTCAGTGACTCAGATGCTGCAAATTTCCCCACTGTGGGGCAATAAAAGAGTATCGTATCTTATTTTATCTTATGCTGTGGACATAGGCGACATTTTTGAAACAGTGGATTTCCAGAGAGAAGGTTCATATTGTTTAATGTTCTTGAACGTTCCTTTTTTAAGTGCTGTTCATTGCGATTGTTTTGCTCAAAAAGCAGGCATGCTTTTTCTGAATGCTGCCCTAATGATTCTGAAAATAACAGGCAGGGGGGTTGGTGATCTGAAAGAGAAATAGCTGAGGCAATTAGCACAGCAGCTCATAGAGAAAAAATATGAAGTTTGCACTCCATGTTTTTTTCACGTTAGAATATACTGAACAGCATCTTTCATTTTACAAGCTACAGTAGTAGAGGAGGACGAAACTTTCCGCAGCCCTATTGTAAACACAATACTTCACAATTCACTTTGCTTTGTGGATTTGTTCTCACAACTGCGAAAACTCTCTTTTACAACCAACACAGAAAGGTCTCTTTGTGGTAATGGTGCTTGCAAAAAGCTTAAACCATTGTTTCCTAATGATGATTTCCCTTCTGAACAGCACAGAGCAAAACGTTCCGAAAGTTCTCACTTTCAGACCATTGCTTGCCTAATAGCTTGCTACCATCAGTAAAATCAAAACAGTGGTAGAAATAGAAGAAAAATAAGGGTTTGACCATTGGAGACTGCTTATTGTGAGTTAAGGATTAGAGGGTGGATGAAAAATGATGTGAACTAGAAAAGCTCATTTGTGAGGTTTGATTACTTTGTATGCTGGATTTCTTGTTATGTCAAGGCTACCTAAACTCCATGACGGAGGGAACGCTAACCACCTGTCGAGCACGTAAGCAGAGTGTTTAATATTCTGGTGACCATGTAAAATACTGTGCTGTACAAGGAGAATTCGAAGGGAGTGTGTAGCTTAGGTTACTATTTACATGTTTGTCAGCTGCAATGTTCAAATCATAGCTTCGCCACGTGGTCACTAACATCACCTTGTGATGTAAGGATGCAATTGGTGCAAAACTTAGGCCTTTTAAACACACATACACTACGTGCAGTTTGCACTGATATGACATACACATAGATGACATGCTCACTCGTGCTTTTCACTGAAAACCTCTGCAATTACATAAATGTAAGTTGCCCACTGAACCAGCGGAGCTCTTTGAAAAACTCAAGGGCAACGACCACACACACACACCTAAAAGTGATTTTGCATTTTGCAGTGCAAGTTTTTCATTTCAAGGCCACTTGCTCTACCTTTTTTGCGACCTCCACATCCTGAAAATCTTCCTGTCAACCCTTGCTACAAATGTACATTGATTTCTTTTGTCAGCTGCTGTCATTTGTCCCTGTGCAAAGCATTCGCCCATGGTCAGAATAAGAAATGACACCAATCAGTGCACAAGTTGTTTTGCTGAATAAGAGGCATATAAAGGCTTAACACCAAGTGGCTGGCTGTTGATTCTTTTTTCTTTAGCATGATTGTAAGTGCGGGTTTTACTATGGCTACCAATGAGCAACATTCTTATTCCACGCTCATAGTTAAGCTTTTTGTGAACCAAGCAAGCATCAAAGTAATGTATGTGCTGATTTAAGTGATACATTTTATTATGTAAAAATCTGTCATCTATGGCCAATGAACCATTAGTTAAGGTCAAATTAGAATATGGACGGCCACTATAGTCCAAATAACAATGTAACACTAATTACAAAACTCCATGATGTCTGCTGCACTTCAGTGCTTCTTGCACTGGCAATGATGTGAATCAGATGTTAATTGTGAGGTGAGGAATCTAGTATGGACATAATTGCAAAGGGGACTGAACTGCGGGATCAGTCATGGGGGAGAAAAGCCTGATTGGTGCATACTTGCTCCAATGTATATTTCCCATGTCCGATGTAGCAGATTGATCGAGTGACATTGTGACAAGATCCGTTATGGTTTATACACTTAATTTTGAGCAGTTTGTGGTATATCAATCGAAAAAGGAATTGGTTCAAAAAACAATAATTTGGTTTCCCAGCTGTAAATATAAAATAGCATGTTACCATTGAAAATAATAGAATCCCCATGCAGGTACTGTTTACTGTTGTCCTGCATTGTCCAACTCCCTCCTTATACAATATACAATAATCTGTCCTCAATTGAAAACGGTGCCACTCAAATCTACTGGAAATTCAGGCTCGTTCAGTGGGTAGCACAGAGGTTGAAAGAATCCCTTAAAGACTCAGTGTTAGAATCAACAAACTTAGTGAAAAGGGTGTTTCAGTGCCACTAGATTGATGTAATAGCAATTAAAGCTTTGGTCATGTATTCTCTACAAAACTGCTGTGCGGCATCAGATGTTTTCCTTCAGGGATAATAAGTCTTTCAGTGTTAGCATTTTCATAATTGTATTACTTCCAACATACTGCACCCCCCACACCCCACCCACAATGCCATCCTTTATTCCCTCCCAAATGAGATGGGGGTGACGGACTCCTCCATTACATCAATGCTATCAAGGGAGTGGTTAATGAGAACGGATAAAGCTCTCCCTATCAGTTAGCGGACCCATTATCGTCCCTTATTGTGGCAAAATCTCATTTGACTGTGTTTTAATTAAACAATTCTGGCTAAGCAAAAGGCCGCCTCACATTCAGAATGGCTGAACCCGGGGCACAGCAGAAGCAATCATTTGGCACAGGTAACTTTTAATCATCCTGCCAACCCATACACGGGGCTCACCCTCTGCTGTGATGTGGAGGCAGCTTATTAGAGGCCCTCTTTTGTTGGCTGCCCCCAATTGCTCTATTTGAAGAACACAAGAAAAAGAAAAAACCTTCCCATTTCAAAGCTTGCTCTATGGCGTGGCACAAAGGTGGGGGAAAAATGTGGGGGAATAAAAGGTGAGCTACAGTAAAAAGAAAAAGAAGAGAGGAGCTCAGTGAAGCGGAGAAGCAAACTTGGCTTTAATCACCCCTTTGCACACCTAAAGGTTCTATAACAAATGCACCTCTGCTGTGCCGCAAACCGTCTGGCTGAAAGTGAAGTTTTTCTGGGGTGCTGCGCAATCAGGCTTGGAGGACGGAAAGTTCTCCTGATGAGACAACGCAGAAAGAAGAAAACATCGATTTCAGGGTGAAAAGCCTATGAGGGCGAGGACATGGTAGAAAGAAAAGTGAAAATACAGAGGAGAAGGGGAGAACTATTTGAGACAGAAGAGAGGGGTGGAAAATCGAGAGCATGTTAAGAGGGCAAGTGAGACTGGAAGGAAAACTTTCTCTCTTTCCTGTGTTGGCCTGGCTGCCGTGAAGACGGCCCAGGGGGGACAGTGAATCTCTCCGAACGACACCAAAGCCAGGGAGCTACGGCTGGGGATGAAGTTGCTCGCATCGCACAGCCACCCGCTGCTCGGAATCAAGAGCGAGAAAAACTGCTTTGATCTGTCCTGCCTTTCTCTCCATTTCTCCATCGTCTTTTGCATCTACGGCTCCCTCCATCCTTCCGCCTCTTTAATGCCGTCTTTAACGTCAGCCTTTCATACCAGCTGCTCCCATTCTCCCTCTCTGTAAAACTTTTCTCAACATGTTGCCGGCACGCTGGCTCTCGATCCAATTCTAATGGTGGGTGCTGTTCTCGGGCATAAATCTCACATCATATACGTGCACCTCAGTCATAAACCAAATACAGTGTGTTGAGAAGGGGATCAGGCAGATCAAAAGAGCTCCTAAAGGAGGGTGTTTATTTTTTTGTAAAAATAACTAGAGTAGTTAACATATTCCAAAAAATATATATTTTAACCATGCTCATGTTTGTGAATAATGCAGCAGCCTATTTTCTATTCCAAATCTAACACTTTCTACAGGTTCGCACTAGATAGGGATTTCAAAGCAGTGGTTGTAGATGGGGTGTGGGGAGGGGTGAATTATACATCAGGTGTTTAGGGCTTGTCAAGTGAGAGTAGTATTGTAGACTTCATATGTACTGGATTCATGGGTGGATGGGAAGGGGAGGGGCAAAGAGCAGTGTGTATTCATATTTAATACCCACCATCTCCTTCCTTCTCATCTCTCAGTCTTCCTCCCACACTATCTCAAGTTTCATCTTAAAAAAACAGGTCAGTGAAGCTCTCTCTGGTTCAAGCTCAGCAGAGATCTCAAGTGCACTGTTTTTACTTTGTGTTAAGGATAACCCTGGTTTATTACAGCTGGGCCATGGCTGTACACAGGGTTTTAGGAATAGCAAGTTAAAATAACAGCTTTCTTGGAGGTGTTATTACCCTATGTGATATCTGCCAGTATTCTATATACAGTAAATAAAACATTCAGTTTCTGTTGAATGTGCATGACCGTGCTGCTATTTGAACCTGGTTCTTATTTTGCCATTTATGTGGATGTAAAAAAGCAGTAATGACAACAAAATAGTACCACTATTGATTATTGAATTCTCTGCCAAGTAAAACTGAATTTTTTTTCTCAGCAGTGACTGGTGTTCTGGCTACACAAGCATCTTCTTCTTGTAACTAAGAACGCTTAAGAACGCTTAAGAACGCTTTATGAAGACTTTTTTTCTATTCATGTCTCACATGTCATCACACACACACACACACACACACACACACACACATGGTGAAATTTAGCCTCTGCATTTCACCGATCTGTGGTCAGCACGGCAAACAGTCCATCTTGGCCACAGAGCAGTGGGCCGACACAGAGCAGATGTTGGGGGGATAAAGTGCCGTGCTCAGTGGCACAAGGCGGAGTGACTTTGTGGGACAGTTCCAATTCGTGCTAGTCCAGGTCGCTGTAGTTTGCCGATTCGGTGGGACTCGAACCAGTGATCCTCTGCTCGAAAGACGGTCGCCCTCACAACCTGAACGTGTCGTTATGGCAATTGTGTTATTGCCTGTGTAACACAATGAGTTGTAACAGAAAACACAATTCCGCCTAGAATATGTCCAAAACGTTGGTAAAAAAAGGAGAAGGGATGTAAACCAACCTGCGCGCAACAATGGTGGTAATTGGGTGAACTTGGTTCCCCTGCCATGTCTATGTCGTCCACATAACAGGACGACAGAACATTGCATCTCCCTTCTCTTCAAAGTAATAGAGCAGAAAACAGCACCAGCACCTCTTTGATGTTCTCAGAGCAACCGCTCAGCTCTCCCCACGTCACTTTAAGCTTTGTTGCGGACTCTAGGAACTTCCTGTTCTTGTACACACAAATCCTCTTCATGTAGTGCATGAGCCAGTAACCCTGCAGATCTAATCCCTGTGTAAAAGTTTCTTAAATCCCTCTTGCAGTTAGTTCCTTGACTTCCATGCAAACCAAAACCACCCCTCTGACAGGGGTTTATCTTGTTCACCTGTTTATAGTGTGTGTAAGAAAAAAGAAAACAACCTTAGTGGGTTTTTTACCATTGTTTGATTCCATTTGACCTTGTAATGCTTATTACATGCTGATTGATTTGCATTGAATTTCATTCAATTTTTTTCCTGGAAATGTGCTATATTGCTCCATTGTTTCATTGAAAACAGATATTGATGTTCCTGGGGAAATTGTGTACATGGCGCCATCACCATGCAGTACCAGTTCATAGTCTTCTTACCCTACTGTTACACTATTTATATGTTACTTGTGTTTCCCTGCTGTAGACAAGGAATCAGAATCTCCTTGTTTCTTTATTTCTAACCATCTCATTAGAGAACCATTGACTTTTGTTTATGCAACAGAATTGGTATTCGTTAATTGTAAACATGGAATCAATTAAGGGTTAAATCCAAATGCTTTACGGGACGAGCCCAGTGGGGTAAGCAGTCTGGCTCTTGTCGGCAGATGGTGCGGCAGGCAGAGGCCACGGGGGAGACCAGTCCGAGTAGCCGGGCTGCACCGGTCAAGCGCTGTTATGCTAGCAGGTTGTTAACCTCTAGACAGGGGAGCAAGCAAAGAGACGGCAGGAGTTGACAGGAGCAGATAATAGTGGTGGCAGAACGCCACAGGCAGATCTGACAAGTTTACAGTAAGTTTTGTGGTTAAAAAAAGAATAATAATCAAACAGTGGAGATCTGAGATTCAGGGACGTAGCGGCTGCTAATGTGTGCCATCTTGATTGATGCAGTGATTGGATGGAAATGAGTTTTTTCACATGTGAATGAATGAGTTTAACAACTGTTCTCTCTTCATCTGCAGACAATGTTTGGTCACCCTTTTTAAGACATTTACTGGCCTCACTTAAAAGCGGACTTTTTGGGGGCATTAGATGAGTGTTTGGTCTAGGCTTGAGAGTGAACTCGACGTGATTATGATCCTCAGTGCGGTTGGCCTGCACACAGAGATCAAAGGTGGGAAATAACTCATCCCGCTGCCCCTGCCACCGAGATGTCTCCTCCAATAGCCTCAGTAAAATGTTATATACATATAGATAGATAGATACAGATAGAATTCTAAGAAACTCAAACAGTGTTGATGATTGTTGCTCTTGCTATTTTACTTGTGGAACGTAAAAAAAAAATGGTAGGGGGATACAATTAGCCATTATAAAAAAAGGTACATAGAGGTCAGCTCAAGTTAATTTAATTACAATCATAAATAGGCGTATAAGGCTCATATTTATTGCACAAAATGTCAAGAATTCATTCTAAAGATGCTGAAAAACTATATAAAAAAAAAAATGTATTTTTAACATATTTAAGAAGTGAAGATTTGACATTTCCATTTAAAGCTATGGGTTGGGCTTTTTAATAAGATTTCTCAAGTGAGCAATGCTGTGCTGGACAGTCTTGACAAGGGTGGGTCAACACTAAAGACATGAAGACATGACTAAGTACTGCGGGAAAAAACAGTGATCCTTAAATTCACTGCGCTCTAGTCACCAGTTCAGCTACATTTGTGTCGAGCTAATCTGTAGCTTAGTTTGGTAGAAGAAACTCATAGCTTGGCTCAGATCGTCCACCAAGCATCACCACAACAGCATACTTGATTTGTTCTAAGGTTCCAGTGGAAGGACATGTTATGTATTACCTAAGGTATACCCTTTTGCAGCCCAACACAAATCAAGAAGTTGCAAGGAAAAAAAAAGGGTATGTGCTTTCCTCGTCATCTTTCAGGTGTTACAGCTGCTGGCATCCTTTAAGTAACATTTCGTGCCACGATCAATTTTAAAATCAATTATCTGTCTATTATGTTGCTGCCCTTAATGTTCTTTTAATCCATTTAACCCTGTACGGACACACACACACACACACACACACACACACACACACACACACACACACACACACACACACACACACACACACACACACACACATTCCTTTAATCCTTTTGCTGTTACACATTCTGAGCAAGCATTAGAAGGTTATCAGATATTGACCATCCTGTGAGCTGACATTTCCTGGGTAAAGCCCTGCAATGTTGAGATACCAGCAGCATATTTATTATAAATATTCCATATTTAAACAAGATTGGGTGAGATGTCCCAAAGGCCGTCTCTCATATTCAGATCTCAAATTCTTACCACTTTTTTTCACAAAGTATCTCGGCCAGAGGTTTGTTTTAGTTCAATGCAGTTTCATTGAGTATCCAGAAACTAAAGGCACAACAGGCAAAGCACGTTTCGAAGGTCTTTACTTTGAAAAGCTTTCATAAGCAGAGGTGCTTGAAGTGTCCTTTAACTGTTGCTAGGCAACATTGCAAAGTCAGCTGCTGCCAATCACGTAGCAAGTAAAGAGTAGCATTAAGTAATAACTAAAACCATAACATCTTTTTCAGTCTCAGCCCGATGCCCTTGATTTTTTTCATAATCTCCTGTATTATTTAAACAAAGGTTATAAAGCCAACACAGCTGACTTTTCTTTTCTTTTTGGTCACACTAGAAGTGATAGAACATAAGGTATGCTTCTAGTTTCACATCATGGGACAAAACACCAAAAAGTAAAATCATATTCAACTCGAAAATGCAGGTGCTTCCTTTTGCCTAGACTGCGAATGCAGAATGCAAAGTGTTTCAAACTCATTCAAAGCAACTACAGAAAGCACCCATGCCGTTAGAAGTGCATCCTGTATGATTACAGGCCTGAAGCAGCTGCAATGTGTTTGTCGTGAATGAGCATGCTTTACGAGCTGTCTCCTGTGTGTGAACGATAAGGCCGATTCCCATCATAGAGCAGATTTCTATCTTCTTTGGCCTTTTTTGGGGGAATTAATACAATGCAGATGATCTGTCAGCTGTGGTCACATGGGATAACGGAGCTGAAAGTAAGAGGAGTTTGTAAACAAAGGTAGACTCTAGAGCAGGGTTTCTCAACCTTTTTTGGGCCAGTGCCCCCCTAACCACTATCCAGGTCCCTTACTGCCCCCCATCGAATACAATGTAGGAATAAATGTCTCCTCTGATTTTAACGATATTGTTCTATTTGCCTTATTATGATTAATATTCTTAGTGTTTATAATTAATATTACATATGAATTAATTGTGTTTGTATTTAAAGTCATACATGATTTTACTAATTATTAGGCTGCTATATAATGGTATTATAATAACTCAAATTCTCTGAGATTTAATACTTTCTAAATATCAATTCATATTCTGTATTCAAAATAAACGTATGTTTTTACCAGCATTTGCCCTCATAAGCTTTACCCAGGGAGCAAAAAAGCCAAGAAAATGGAAATATTATTCAGGAGTGTTAACAAAACATCAACATTAAGAGGTTTGAAATTCAAACTTTAATTGGTGTCACTGGCTGCAGCCAATCTTGTAAATAAGCATTGATGAGGGGCAGAATTAGTAATAATAATTAGGTAGAGACACTCAACAGAATAGTGGTGGACATTATTGACTAATTTGCATCGATTTATAATAGGAAAAAAAAGCATACCTGTTCTTACACATGGTGCACATCTAATGCAAATACCAAAAGTAACTTCCCCCAAAAGCATACTGAGAAGCATCTTCTACCAATCTCAAGCATGTATATCAAAAGCTTATAGTTGGCAACCCACCAATGAGAGCTTCTCATGCTTTAATATATATGCCTCCAACAGCGCACCTGTTTTTACACATGGTGCACAAATCTAACACAAATCCCAACATTAACTTTGTCAAAAGGCATGCTGGGAAGTCTCCGCCCACACACAGTTCTCAGCATGCATATTATAATCTCAGCGTTGGCAACCCTGACCTAGAGCATGTAATGCTTGACGATATATGCCTAATACTTGTTCAATACTTCAGCAATTATCTGCACTGTTACATGGCATAATATAGGTAGCACAGACAGACACTATACTAGTTCATAATCTAAATTTGGGTTTCATCAACATAACAACCTATAACACTAACGTCAATACTTCCAATGGGGGCGGTAGCGCCCCCCAGGAGGTGCCCAGAGATGTTCAGGGGGCCCTGCCGCCCCGGTTGAGAACCCCTGCTCTAGACCCTGCAGGACAAACATGGAGTCGAGCCAAATAATTACCTTATAGTGATACTGTACAGCCAATGGTAGAGTGTGAACAAGAAATATATGAAAAACATCAGTAGGCTTAATGGGGGCAAGTAAATAGAAACAACGTTTGTCAGTGCCAACACAGCTCAGGTATTGAGAGTGATTAAAATATTAACTTAGTAATCCCAGAGATGAATTAGAGATGCCCTGAAGATAGCCCACCATCAGACAGAAGGCACAAGGGGAGAGATTGGTGACTCTGCATGTCTGTAGCCTTACAGAATGGAGCGGAATACAGCACTCTCAGAAACCACCTGACCCGAGTTTCAAAAAGCTGGCCTCCGATGACAACTGAGCCGTTGATGGGGCACTTCACAGAATAACAGCAGCCATCCAGCTCCGCCACCAGGAAGCCAAGAGGGAGGAGTGGGAGCACTGGCACTAGACTTGGAACCCCAGACATGTTTTGTTTGGAGGCGGTTTGATGATAGAGCAACATCTCCCAGCAGTTGCTATGCTGGGAGTTGGATCATGCCCTGAGAAGGCTCTTATCCAAAGAGCTGAAGACCCACTGTAGACTGAAGACCAAGGTTTCAGTTTACCCATGACTTATCAAAGTTGTGGCAAGTAGACTGTGTCATTGTGGAACCATCCGTATCTTTAAAAAAAAAAAAAAAATTATAGCAGCTCGGCGGGTTGTTTGTAAAGGTTATACCCTATATCAGTCATTTTTGACCTGATGCTGAAATGTTGTGGCTGGGCTGAACTCTTGTAGGCTTAACAGGCCTATGACCTCCGGTCTGTAGCCCAGCATGAAAATTGTCCACCAGCCGCATGTCAATCACTGCTTTGTAGCTTGATGCTTTGAAAAGGTTTCTGCAAATGTGTTGGAAAAGAGATATGTCCTATTTTGACAAATGGACAGTAGCCACAGTGTCTTTATTTGTGCACAAGTAGTGCAGTTTAGGGACATTTAGGTCTTCTACATTTATACATTTATATTCAGTATTTTAACGATCCTTATCACACACCTCCAAATCAGTCTTTATAGCTGCCCTTCATTCAAATTGATGTCCCCTGGGTGATGGTTACATCTTCTGACTGAAATTGGTGCCGGTGGTCAGGTCAATAATCCATCTAATCTTTTGCCTGACATTCTCTGGTCAGCCTGTAATATGGACAGACAACGTGGTGCTACAGTTTTGCAGACTCTGGCATTTGTCGGTGTGCTCAGGCAGTTTTAATAAAAATCGTCTCTAGGGTGAATTTAGATGAATATTTGATCTAATCTGAATAACCCTCAGCAGCACTTGAAGTCTTACCTGTGATGAACCATCAACGGAGAGAGCCAGAGAAAGAGAGAAGAGATGATTGGCCTCAAGCTCACCCTCCACTGAAGATCAGCCTCGTTTTTTCGGTAACAAGTACCTTTAAAGTATGATTAGTGAGCAGTTGAGATCGGGTAAAAAAGAAGCAATGGGAACAGAGTTGACGATGGGCAGAGACAGGAAGGAGAATGTGTAGGGGAGGGGTTGAGAAGAAGAGACAAAGAGGAGGGGAGATACGTTGGAGCAGAGACAGAGAGAAGAATGCGAGAATCATGGTTTTACAGAGAAGGAGTGTTGGTGCAGTTGGAGATCTGAGGCAGCGCATTAAAGACGGGTTGAATGATTCAGAAAGGGGACACGCTGTCAATTGGACAGTGGAGACACTATTCTGGCCAGTGCCCTATTAGTTGACACAGTTGGCACTAAATTCCCTCAGTTAAGAATAAATATCTTTCAGAGAAATGAAATGAGAGCAGCACTGAAAGTGCAAAAGAAAAATGTGAATGAGTCAGAAGATGGAATAGCAGCTTTTCCACCTGTTTGCCATACCTCAGTTATAACCAGTCTTTATCAAGTAAGATTTGACTGAAGTACAGATTGTGCCAGTGCCTCGCTAAAGGCATACATAGGAAGACTAGGATTAAAATATTTGAAATAAATAATTTTATGAAATTTATGAATTAGGTTTGTACATGATAAAATACAATTTCTATCAAAATGTAAAAAACAGAGGTTATATGTATTATTTATATGCATTATGTTAAAATAAAATTGCTAGATGAAAATAATAATAGTGATAGTAAATAATATAAAATTCACCAATCATTTTTCAATAATATGCTATAGATAAAACACTGGAATAAAGAAATAAATTCATAAATACATAAATAACATTTCATTAAGAATATATATAAAAAAAAACATTGAATAATAATGTCAATTATGAGTACAACAAAATGTGAAAATGAAATTTGAATTTGATTCCATTATCATTATTATATTTTCACATAAGACTTTGAAATGTGTAAACGCTGTATCTCTGAGGTCTGTTTTTGTGTGTTGTAACTCACATTTCCGCTGTCATATTCTGATGATTTTCCCCCTGAAAGATATTTATTCTTATCTGAGGGAATTTAGTGCCAATTGTGTCAACTAATAGGCCACTGCCCAGAATAGTGTCTCCACTGTCCAATCGACAGAGTGTCTCCCTTTATGCTTTCTTACCCCCTTAGAATTCCATCAGTGATGCTGAACATCTGAGTAAGAATCCTATATGTGATTCAGTTCATAGAATGATACTTTCCCAAACTGCTGAATGACTTTGTTCTGTTCTCTGGACAGTTAATTATCTTCCTTTACTATTTTTATAATGCATAGTAGCAGGCCTACAAAACGCCTACGAACATGACATTGAATCAGTATCATTAAACTGCATCAATTTTCAGGTATTTGATCATATTATGCTTTAACCTACATTCTTCATTATTTTAAAGTTCCATTCTGTTGATTGTAATATTTTTCCGTGAACATAAAGGGTGGACATTGAGCCGCCAATAGGATCATAACCAACCCCACTGCCTTAACCCCCTCCATAATGAGTCTTCCTTTATTATTGTAATATCTGACTATTGTACCTTTGAGCATTGGTGTGACCCCACTCCAACGTTAAAGAAAATATTACATTATTATATTATTATGGGGGGCAGGAGTGTAACTCTACGAAGAAGTCACGGTTCGGTTTGTACCTCGGTTTTGGGGTCATGGTTCGGTACGAGTTCGGTACAACAACGATATTCCAGTGTGTTGTCGGGGGCTGAATCTCATCATGTGTGTAGATGGACGGGCGTGCAGTGTAAGGAATTCTGCCTTGAGTGACCAACTTTTTTTATTGTTATTCTATTATTCTTCGTCTGACTGCATTTCACCGAACCGTGACCTACACCGAACCGTAAGTGCTACCTTGAACTCTTCATCTGCTACTCCTCTTCACCTGGCTGTGTAAAGCTGCGACTCACAAACTAATCATTAGCTAACATCTCCCTCCTTCTCCTCCTCCCACCCATGGCAGCATCTGTGATAATCAGAAATGGGCCGACCCTGAGGTGACCCGGCCTTGCAGAGGGCTGACGGGATGAGAGGCACTGGAGTAGAACTTACAGGGTATTTTCACACTGTCTCGCTGTCTCCCCCATAGACTATCCACATCCTGTAGTGTGGTGTGACGTTATATGCATTCTAGCACATGGGTTACATGCCATGATATTACATAACATGACATTCCATTGCATTCGTGAACAATACTGGTACCATTTATTTCACAGCACTCTCACTGTTAAGGCTGCTAATCTGTGACTACACAATCACTGTTTGGTGGATTTAGTGAATGGACAATTACACATAGAGGAGTTACAGTAAACAAAATAAAGTAATAGTGCTCCACCAGGTCATTTTTACATCTTTACTTTTACAATGATCAAGCTGACCTGTTGTATACTTTCATTATAACGTAGCTTTTCTTATTCAGTTTCTCAAATACAAAGTCATTATTAGAGGCAATAATACAAAGGCTTACCACTATAGCTTAACGAGACGTTTCAACTAGCTAGGTGAGTGATGGTGTTACAATGAGTTGGGAAAAGAATGAGAGGGCGAATGCAAAAAGAGTAAAGATGAGATGGGGGAGTTGGAGAAAGGTGTGTTTTCATAGTCAACCTCTCGTGTCAGAGCTTTTTTTTTTCTCATAAAAAAAAGAATGACTAAATAAGCACATTTTTGCTTTGATCGTTGAACAAAGTATAAAGTTGATGAGGTTTTTGCCACAAGTGAAGTCATTATCAGGAGGAGTCTATCATCATTAATGAAATACAACATCCCCAATGTATATGTTGGTCATTTCACAGGCAAAGCAATTTTCAGAGGTGTCTTTTTACATACTGTTGCAGCTCTCTGTAACCAACCAAGATCGTAGTGTCAGGACCTGCTGTATCATACTGAAGTTGGGAAGCTTTCGTGGGGGAATGCGCTCGGCTGCCTTTCTGTCTGACCTGCGGGCGCGGTGCACTTATTGCGGATGAAGAATGGGTCCCAGCACGCTGACCGCACCACCGAACGGGACGTGTAAGCAAGGCCAGCATCTCTGTCACTGCAAGGTAAGATCACAAGATTCCCCATGTCACGGAAGGATATAATCTACGCATTTGTGTAGAAACTTCAGAGTTGGATTGGGCAAGTTGAAGTGGAGAGGATTGCTAGGTTTTCTGAGCTCAATGAAGTCGTGGATGAAAATTAAGAGTCTTATTTTAACAAAGAAGTCTCACACTACCCACCCCTGAGCCTGCCTAGAAGCCTTTTACCATTTTTTACCATACAACATTTTAGGAAACAGCTAAGGCCGGATACGATCACCATTAACTGTATCAAGGGCTAATCATCTCACATCAGGTTGGAGCATGCATTGGTTGAACCTTGGCTTGAAGAGGATCTCTAAGTGGCCACATCTTACATTGAAACACAGACTGGATCCTTTTCTTTAGGTGAGCCTTGTGCTAAAATAAAAGTAATGAGTAAAATTCTGCAAAACGTAAATCACCCTTGGAATTTTGTCAGTATTTGTCTGTTGCTCACTCTCGTTTTGTTTAGTTCCCTTTCTTTTTCTTTGTTCTTGTAATTCCAGTGTTTGAAGATGGCCTGTTTGTTTGTGTGGCTGTGCACAATGGTCGTATGCTTTAAACCCCTTGGATAGTGGAGGTCGCAAGATAGAAATTCACTCATGGTTAAAATTTGTGACATGAGCACAGCATTGATTGTTTCACATAGGAAACAAACAGCAGTCTACTGTGTGGGACCATGTTGGCGATTGGCTACTCCAAGCCATCCACCTCAACCTCCACCTAATGCTAAATTCATCGCTCCACACACTGCATAACAGTACCTCCTCGTTTTGTCCTGAAGTTGCCTTATAAAACGTGTAGGTGTGGGTCATAATACGTTGAATGTCACACGGCGCTGTAGCCTGCACAGAGGTAGATAAACTATTCATAGACCCAACATGTAACTTGGTATGCATATGTTTTTTACTGAGCCAGACAAGCTGTTTGCTCCTGGCTCTACTCTTGAGATCCAGTGCCAAACAAGTTATGCCTTGCAAAATGTGTCAAAATATGTAATTCGAGTCTGGGAAAATTACCCACTTTTAATTTTGTGGTGGCAAGTTTCACTGGGCAATACAAAGCTGCGCCTTGGCCACTGGTTATGATGGGGGTGCACAAAGTGTGTTTTTTCTGTGTGTTTTTGTCACATCAGCAACAAGATCTGAGAAAGAAAGTCAGGAAGGGAGTAGTAAGAGATAGGCTGCATTTGCAAAAAATGTAATTAAATTATTCATCCCACAAAAATAATAAATAACCAGTGCAATTCCAATGGGTATCTGTAACATCTATATTTTATGAATGAGCAAAAGATTTAAGGAGAAATGGGTTCATTATCACGCACACACACAGAGACACACACTCAGAGTAATTGGTATGATTGGTTCCCCAAACACCCACAGTCGAATCCATCAAACAAAAGTCTTCATAGGGTCCTATCCAAGCTAATCTGTGCCAGCTACACAGATAATGTCTTTGTTGCTTTCCGCTTTTTCTCCTTCTGTCTATTGAAGTGATTTTATACATATGTACAAAGGCTAACTCTCTGGCATTTGCCCCGGTGAACCCCCTCGGTGAATGTCTGTGGCAGTGTGCAGTGTGTCATTGTGTACCGTGCAATAATACAACATATGGAAAACATGTCACTGAACTTAAGACACAAAACTGACTAGGACTTCAGGGTTGGCTGATAGACCGAAAGGTCCCTAGAGAGATGACACGGGGAGAAAAATAGCTCTGCTTTCACAGCCAAGAATCTCACAGCTGCAGCTGTGTTGGTAGCTCAACCTAGTTCCTACCCAATGGGGGTATTCATGCTCATGCTTTTTTTTCCCTTTTGATTCAAATTATAAATCTCTAATAATGACCTGCTGTCATCATGCAAAATATATATTTATTTATTTAGATAAAAGTATACTGAAAAAGGATAAGACACCTGCAGTATCAATTTATTTACCACAGGAAGTGAAGTAAAAGTGTGGAAACTAGCACCTTTATTTTCCTTCTGATTAAATGGACTAGCACAAATCTAAGAAATGCTCATATCTGCAATGCACAATTATGATTGATATGCACTGAGAGCCATCCCTAAATGATATTGCCTTCAAAATATACTGTCAGTCTTTATCAGCAAAATGGAGTTTATGGTACTGTGGAAAATACGGCGCCATAACAAACAGATGATTCAGAGATGGTTTCTGCTATTTTACCGTTAGTAGTTGGCATAGTTACAAAGTTATGCAATATCAAAATTGGACAACTGTCCTTTATAAGTATTAATTAGACTACTAATTAATCTAGGGGCACTTGCTCTTCACTTGGAGGTCAGGCGCTACTGCAGAAGAGAGGAGAGCTGAGAAAAGTGACATAATACACGGGAACATGTGGAATCATGTCTGTCTGTCCAGATTTGCAACTACTGGATGGATGATCTCACGAAGAGAAAACCTACAGACTTTTGGTAAACCCCAGACCTTTTGTGCCTGTAAGGATATTGGTCATTTTAACTTTATTCAATTACGATAAATCACAATAATCTTTTTCACATTGCATCGTGAGTTTTCATTTTTTCCCATTTAATATTGTAACAACGCTCACTACAAAGTATGTGAAAATGCAAATGCAAATTGGATTATTGTATTTTCAATTTAATTTAGCCTAAAGAAACACTTTTAACGAAACACATTTTTAATTTTCAAGTTTAGATAATCATTTGAATTAAGTGCACCAAAGTTTTTCATATAAAACTTTAAAAATGTAATCTCATTTTGAGTGGAACTGAGTCAGGTATTTATACATTAACTTTCTATTTCTACAGTTGCAGAGTTTTGAGGATGATTTAAAACCCTGAGGAAGGACGCTTACATGTCTACAAAGAGTCATCTGAATTATTGAACAACATTAAGACTGCTGTCTGTCAATGTATCGATCTGTACACTGCTTATATTATTATTCACTACATACAGTCCATTTTCCACTGCAAAAACACAGGTCACTGTATATATTGTATCTTCTGTACTATATATATGTTTTTCTACTTTTGCACAGCCTTAGTTTACTTTGTTCTGTACCTGTGTCTATCTGTGTTTGTATAGTTTTACCTCTGCAGCTGCAACGCTGCAAATTTCCCCATTGTGGGACAATAAAGGTTTATCTTGTCTTTATCTTAACTTATCTTGTACAGTCCACCCCCTCACTGCACTTCAGTACTTCCAATGTGTTGATTTTCTGCAATAAGAAAGGTTCTGTGTGGTTAAGTTGTCCTTGAAAAAGAGATCATTTGTTTGCATAAGTATTTTACAAAGTTTTGTTTCAGGAGAAAAAAAACATTTAAGCAGAGTCAACACCAAAGAAAATGAAGTCAGAAATGAAGTATAAAGTCAGTGGATCATTAGAGGCAGTTCCGTTTTCCTTTCTTTTTCAGTCAACAATAAAGCAACATAACTCATATGGAAAAGATTATTACAAAGTACTGAGGGATGTTTTTATTTCTTTTTCAGAGAGTTCTTAGAACACCCCATAGCAGCGCACACCCAACCCGCACACAGGCAGAGCAACAATGATCAACAAAAAGCCCAACAAAATACTTTTGCATGAAAAAGGATGACACACCCTATCTGGACATGGGTGATCTCTACATCACCAAAGGCAGTAATGGAAGATGAGATTATGGGACAAAGATGTGGGCTCGTTCACACTGTCTGTTACCATTGCAGTATGATGAAGAAATTGACTGACTGAATGATGGAGTCGTCATGATCCTACCTGCTGTGCAAGTGAGTCACTAAAGGAGATTCTCTTTTCGGCTTTTTATGATCTCTGTTTATTTTCCGAAGTTTTAGCAAACATAACATGTAGGGCTGTCAATTTAATTGATTCATTAATTTCATTGATGGATTAATCACAGGAAGAAGAATAACGCAGATTTATCGCAATTCCGGCCCCTTCACCGCATACATGCTGATTGACTGTAGGTATCAGACTGTTAGAATACGCCCTGTCTTTAGTTGAATGCCCAAGAACAACCCGGAGAAATCTGGAGAAATCTTCAGCTCACAACTGCATGGTTTATTATGGTCACATGGACAGTAAAGCAGCGCTAGGCTGAATATTTCAGCCTTTCATAATGCATTCTGCTCTATTGTCTATTTAAGGTCTCAAAGTTAGCAATTCTTTTAGCTTTATATGAAAAGGAATGATATTCTGGAGTACGTGGAGTGTGTGGCTTAAATGACTGGGATCCTTTACTGCACAAAGATGGAAAGTGATGTCTAAGAGGGAAAGGTTCTTTGCTTCACGTTTAGCTTGTGCCACTGCAGCGTCTTCGGACTCATTGCCTTCCTGGTGCACAAGGACAAGAGTGTAGGGACTCCGGCCTCGGCTCCCAAAAAGACAAAGACATGGAAGGAAAGAGTGGGTGGGATAGAAGGAGGGTGAGTGAAATTGGTGGCAAGGAACTACAGCGGAGATGAATGGGTGTGAATGAGGCTAGGGGCGATGAAAGGCAGAGAGGTGGGAACAGCTAAAGGTGAGAAACAGAATGATTGTGGTGAGGCTGTGAGAAGGTTAAGAACGGAGAGTGAGATAACCCAAATGAGGGTAAGGGGAAGTAACAGGAATAGTAGGGGGCGGAGGCTGAAAGGTGAAGAGAAGATGGGAAATTTTAAGTCCCAAGTGTTGGGTTGGGAAAGTTATAAATAATGTTCACCCGTCAGTCGTCATATTCCACCAGTGTAGCTGCAGGTACAGAAAGAAATAGCACTTGTTCAAATGTTATGCTTTATAAATAGACTTAAAGGGATTTTATGTTCATTATTATGGAAGACTGTGATTCCAATTAGACTGTTTGTGCCGCCACAGTTTTGGATTTTCTACAACCTGAACAGAGAAGGACTATGAACGTGTGACTGTATGTAATTCCTTGAAAAGTCGTCACATCCTTGCTGTCAATTGTGTATTTTTTTTTACCTGGTCTCTTATGATACAAATTGGGTGTGTGATTAAAGTGTGTGTTGGTGCGTTGTTGCACAGCCTCTATCTCATTTGAGAGAAATACACATTACTCTTAATTCCCGCTCTAATGACTGCAGGTATTTGCTATACTTATAGGAAAAAATGACACATGCACAAGCTGTGGGAAACAAACAAAACCAAAACCCTATATTTAGTGTTGTATGACTTTAGTAAGACTCAGCCATTGCCAAAGCTGAATTAGTAATACAATAATTACAGATAGTTTTGGGGTGGTGTGTACGTGTTCGTGTATGTTTGTCCACCAAGTATTTGTGTCTTTTTGTTTTATTCTCTCTAATCTCTATGAACCAATGCCGATGCTGACAAGTGGAGTAGGGCCTAATGCACCAGACCATGTTGTGTGTGCAGAAGAAGCATGTAAATCTTAAACAGCTACATTTTTCCATCAGGCAGTTGCCCCAAGGCAATCATGCGTTGTAGGATGGAGATGCAAAGTGACGTGGTACTGATTACAGTTTAATTCATAAATATTACTTTAAAAATGGGGCATATGCTTTAAATTGTTTCTCACCGCAGAGCACATAAGTAGCTGCAAACAGGATCTCACATGTAAAGCATCATTTTTATTTGCCAAATCTCTGCTTGTGTAAAGTTGCCTAAGGCCTTCGAAGCAACAGTTATCTGGCATCTGCGTATACTGCAGCCTCGGGTACCAAAGATACTAGCCCAGACAGATGAAATAAACTGCATTTAATCTACGGCCATTTAACATGTCTGATTCATTTAAGCAGATAACAGGGAGCATCACTGTATTGCTTATTTCCAGTTTAACTTGTGTCTTGCGTCAGTGCTGTGTGGAGTACAGTGGTAGCAGGATAAGACAAGCACTTGGATACATCATACAGCTACACCAGTCCCACAGTGCTCAAGCTGTCACTGCTGGGCACTCAGATGTACACTACACATAAAAGGGAAAGGTATGTGCAATAAATGACTGGGGTTGGAGCCAATTCATTGAGGCAGGTAACTATCACCTTCCTGTGGCTTCAAAATTTATTTTTTTATTATATCTATCTATTTGTGTGTGTGTGTATGTCTGTGGGTTTTTAAATTAACTTATCGGTATCACACCAGTTGGTATCAGTGTGTCTAGCGCAGCGAATGCAAATGAAGTTTTCAGGGGAAAGACAATAAGATGCGGCAGGCTGGGTTGTATTGTTGTTGCGCTACAGATTGAGCATGTTATTAAGAAAGATGTGGATGCTTGGAGAAATGCTGGTCGGTGAGGAACGGAGCTGAAAAAGGGAAAACCCTGAAGTTGAGATGCCTCAGTAACGCCGATTAATTCTGTGTATTTTGGAGCTTTGCATTTGCAAGGGCTGGAAAGGTCAATATGATCCAGCATTGAATCTTCCCATTTGTGTGCACTTGCGTTGTTGTTTGCATGTGGAAGTCAGCTACGTTTTATATATATATATATATATATATATAAATACACAAAATATAATTAATGAATTAAAGCAACAACACGGCAAAAATAGACATGGAAGAGATTTAAATTGTGATGCTGTTGATTTTTGATGTATTCCTTTTATGTAAAAATATATGAGCACTAATAACTAATTGTACATTTAAATCCCCCGGAATGCTAGACATGGATATTTTATGTGGCTATGGAGGTGATGGATGACAAGAAAGATCATCGGAAAGTTTCTTCCCCTCACAGACAAACCGTATTTTGTAGGGTGTTTGTGGGGTAAACACAACTTAATTTGGGTTCTGGTCTTTGTATAGGTATAAAACGGCTATAAACAAAGATGATCACAAAGGAAGATCCAGACTCCAACAGATGTCCAATTTCACCACCATAGAAAATTAAAAATTCCGTCAGATTACTCATTTTACTCCGAGGTGCTTTAAACGGAAGACAAGCATTAACCTCCTGAATGTATTTGTTGAGTATGCTGAGGACAGTAATGATGAAAACAAATCTGATACAGATGGTCTCTCTCTCTCTCTCACACTCTCTCTAGTGCTTATAAGATTTACATATCAAAGTGTAGCATGGCGCTCTGCACAGGCAGTGTGAAGTCGGCTCCGTGTTTCCCAAGGCTGAAACGCTCGCCTGTAGATTTCCTCTCGCTTCAAACCCAGAAATAAAAGCTATTCTTCCCAAAACATCAGAGGTCCATGGACTGGGGTTAGCATAAAACCAGCACAGAGACTGGCTTCCGCATATGGTTCTTTTATCCAGAAAAGGGAAACGATATCTGATCTAAGGGGCTCTTTGCCCTCTTGAATTGACAACACCACTAAATATTTGACCAATCACTCGATCTGTGGACCTGTTAAATTGTGGGAAATGCAAGATCGTTGATTATATTGAACATCACTGCATTGATGTATTGTTCTCCTGAAAATTCAATCTTAAAGAACAAGTAGACCAGCAAGGCTCTTACTTTCATTCACAAATACAATCTATAAAAGTCAAATACGTCGATTACACTTTGAAATCTTGTGTCACAGAGATGTTTCTTTCGGGGAATGAGATAAAGCTGAGTGGAATTAGCCCTGTTTGACTAGACACCATTATTGCCAATACCATCTTCTCTGACAGGGTCTGTCCAATTTGTCACATTACAGTCCAAAAAAATGTTAAGAGTGAGCTGAGCTGGATCAGGTGGAATATTGTGTTGTAAAAAAAAAAAAAAAAAACCTGAGCGGGGACATAGGTTACACGCACGCACATATGCGCACACACACGCACACATACACACGCACACACGCGCGCACGCACGCACGCACGCACACAAATAAAGGGCTGGAAAGGTCAATATGATCCAACAATTACTGCCACTCATTACTCGGAGCAGAGAGAGGGAGCGGAGGATGAAACAGGTTGGCCAAAAGAGGACAGGTGGTAGTGAAACGGTAATAACACTTGAGATCAATTTTTCGTCTTTCTCACCGTCACGCGGTTCCCTCTTGCAGCATCGCTCCTTTCTCCCCTCACTTGATCTATATGTGAAATCCTCTTAAGCGGTTTTACTTCTTTCTCCGTCATTTGTTGTTTTTTCTTATCTTTCTCCTTTTCAGACCAGAGGAGGAGCCACCGGGCCGCCATTGTCCCCACACCACCTTTTCTCCCCTCTCATTTATTTCAATTTGTCATGCGCTGCTGTCCTCCCTCGGTTCAGGATGGAGAGGTGGAGGGTGGCTGGAGGAGGAGCGCGTCGGGCAAAGTGAGAAGAGATGGGCAACGAAATTGGTATCTCCACTTTGGTCATAATGAAACATTTAGATGCGGCCGCAGCTAGGCCCCCCGCATTATCGCATATGGCTTGCGATGAAGGAGTGGGGTAGTCGGGGGAGGAGGGAGGAAGGGGGGTGGGGGGCAAGCAGCCGGACCACTTCACCTTAATAACCCTTGAATCCGGGTCCGACATGAATACCTTCAGATAATCAGTACTGCAGCATTCCCTCAATGAGCCGCTGTCATGGCTGAAAAAGGGTTTGGTGCTCAAAGACAAGTGCGTGTGTGTCTTTGTTGCGTTTGTGTGCTGGTACTTATGTCTTTTGGTGTATTTTAGGATAGAGAAGATGTTTTCACCTGTCCTCGCGATTTCAAATGGCTTTTTGACATTTTGGTTTGGGTCAGGGTTAGGTTTAGGAGTTATGGTGAAGGTTTCGAGTAAGTCTCCAGGACTGGACGTGTTATTGTACCCCGAGGTCATGGAGAAATGTGCGTGTGCATGCATGTGTGTGTGTGTCCCTCATTCTTGTTCAGGGAATCTCAGGTGTCATATTTTTCCTTGACAAGAATGAATATTGACATTTTTCATCTCGACTTAAATTGGGCTGTTAGCAAACTTCCTTTACATTGCTGCCGAGGAATAAATCCAAGCACATACCCTCCAGTGATAAAGGGGGAGATATTACCTGGAAATGATGATTGAGTGTCTGGATGGACTCCATCACGAAAGCCTTCATGTGATACAGAGAGTGGAGACGGAGACTTCATCATTTGCTCCACAAAACAGCCCTTGAGAGCACAAAAACCACAATACTTGATCCCACAACATGTTTCCACATTATGGTCTGACTCTGAAGTTGTCGAGCTGTTGCAGTCTGAAGGCCTCCCACAGTTGTGTGGGGCTCTGAACTGAATTTGCTGCGCTGTTTTCACAGCTCATACATTTTTACAAATTAGAAAAGACCTATATTGACATAGCTGCATTGATAGCGGGCCGAATTCAAAGGTGCCTTGACATTTTTTTGTCTATCTTTTAAGTCTTTTAGTGAATTTCCAACAAGCCTGCAGACGGTCACACGCATGTGTCTGCAAGGAATCTGCCCTCAACGACACTTCATTCACTTCAGATCTATCAGTTAATGTGTGCTGGTGCTGCTCTGAGGCTCTGCGCTATTATTTATTTCTGGCCAGTAACCGAGTACGACACATAGAGATAAAGGCACACCCGTATGCAGTTGTGTTAACACAAATAGGTTAGATCACACACACGTTTAGATACACACATAGCTAATATATAATCTCCTACATAGGAGCAACATTTGCTGTTTATCCTATAAAGCCACATCAATATCAAATCACAACAACATAGAAGAAAAAATGAAAATACACTTAAAAGGTGTCTTCCATTTTAGTAATATCAAGTAGAGTTTTTAATATTAAATACACTATAAGTAGGTTTCTTCTTTCTTCTTTCTCGGGATCATAGGTAATGATTATCTTACCCACAGGGAATTGTTTAAAAAAAAAACATGTCACAATGAAAAACAATTAATTAAATGTTCAAATACAAAATAAACAACGTGGCATTCATTTAAAATTAGTTAGATTAGTTACTTAAGTATTTTGAATTGTCCATACACTCCAGACAGAGCTATATACTGTATGCACAACTTACATGTATTAGCAGCAAGTGCAATGCTGATCATACTGTAACAACAGTGATATTTTTTCAAATTTGACTTCATTTAAAACCCACTGGTCCTGCTAACATCAAACACAAAGCAGACAAACTCCACTTGATTCCTCACGGCCTTGATTTATCAGATATGAAACAACGCAGAATGTTTGTTTTGTCAAACTGAGCCCCTGTGAGTGAAAACTAACATTAGGAGCGACGGAAATGTCTTTAGAGGGGACTACATTGCGCCTGGGGGGGGGGGAGTCCTTTTCTTTAATGAATGCCTTTTTAACTTGTCCTGCTTCTTCTTTTGTCACCCTCAGACACACACTTTCTGTAAGATAATGGCTGCTAGAGCCCAACGGCCCGCATAACTCTTCACAGTCTGACACTGTACTGTCATATCCGGCCGAGGCTTCATTAATTCCCCATTCCAGAATCAATGACTCGCCTTTGTAACGGATTTGCAGTCTCAGGCACTTTCTTTTCCTCTTCCCTTGCCCTCTCTTCCCCTCTCTCTCTCTGCCTTTCTCTCTCTCTCTCTCTCTCTCTCCCTCTCTCTCCCTCTCTCTCTATCTTTGTCCCCCACTCCATCTTTCACTTTCTCTTCCTATCTTCACTCAAGCCTCAAGGGAAGAGATGTAAAGATGAATGACAACAGGGTCATTTTACCACAAGCAATTATGTCCTACAGATAATGGAAAGTCTATGTTTGTGTGTGTGTGTGTGTGTGTGTGTGTGTGCCCACTTCTTTGTGTGCCTGTCTCTGTATTCACATACGTACAATCTTTACCACGTTATGGGACCCATTTTTGTTGTTAATTTCATATATTTTTTAGTTCTGTGTGTGTGTGTGCAGGTGTCTGTGTATGTGTTTTTTGAGCCTGTGTTTTGTCATGAATCGAGGGTGACATCTTCTCAAACAGCGCCGCGGCCTTCAACCCCACACTGACACTTTGCATTATAGTCACTATTTGGTGATCACATAACGACGGCTCTCTCCGGAAATTTTCCATGACCTTTTGACTGAAATGTCATTTTTAGTTTTAGGTCCGATGTTGAATTGCAGGCCCTGACTGTTTGTATGCGAATTACTTCTCTGTATTTAGCGACCGACAGACATGCACTGGATGTCTTGCCTTGAAGGACTGATTTTGATGTTTACATGTTTAAACATGTTGCATTTATGATCAAGATAATAATAAATATTTTTTCCAGTCAAATTTTTTAAAAAGAGAAGCTTTTATTTTCCTTGCCTACAGTGATATTGTCAGAGAGGTCATAATAAGTCCATTCAGTAAATGTTTTTCCTCATACTCTTGGGATGATTGAAAAGCTTCAATCGTGATCTTTCACTCAGAAACTGAAAACAACAGTCAAATGATAGTTTGAATAATAAAAACAACAATGCATTTGTTTTCATAAATTAGGGAAGTCTTTTATGCAAACTCAATAATATTATTTCTACCAGTAGCAATAATAATAGTAGTTATCATTACTGCATTTACATAGTTCCTCCATGACAATAAGATAAATAGCTTACCATTTGAAATAAATCAGACACAGACTAGGACAATTAACATGAAAAGTCTTGTTTTTTGTAAAGGAAACATTATATTATTCTTCCAGTACAAGCTTTAATACTTTTTGAACCCTCAGGAGGCTGTTTATTTTCATAATGTTACGTATTTTATTGGCAGTTTAGTGGCAGACACTCCAATTTTCAAGTAATGTACAAATGATCTACATGTCATTTTACATACAAATCCAACAAATTGTTATTTACACATATTTTCACAACATAGAACTATAAGCAAACAACAATTTACGTTTTGGTTGTATTTGGCTTCATATACTCAACTGAGAAGTGTCTCCGAGCCTTGCAACAACGTTCCCACTTCTATTTAAAATGTTTCACTCTATGAACTAAAGGTGTGAGCAGTCAGGTTGTTATCCTGGAGTCCAATAAATCTCAGCTGTTAGTCAACCATCAAATCCCTGTTAACTCTCGTCATCCCCACCATAATCTGATTCATTTGCTACCAGGATAGTGAAATATTTTATCATTTTTTCTCCATCTAATACACTCCCTCTCTGGTTCCAACCTGACTTAGCACTTATCAATCATAATGGGGGAGAGACACAGGAGGGTCTTTTGTCTCTCATTCCAAACTTTGTCAGGAGACTCAATCAATGTGTAATGACCATAGATAGATTTCATAAAAAAAAACAATTCAAAGGGCCCTCTCAAGGTTATCCACATAGTTGTGTTATTTACAAATATGAAATGGTTATAAATATGGCTGCTACAATGGATGGGGCCAGCGACTGATGAACATGATATATTTCCAATTTGCAGTGTGTGATCCATGCGGACAAGTCGATGCGCATAAGAGCTTCTTGGACTGTGGCTAATAACACTGATAATAAAGGTTCATGCTTGAATCTGGCTGTCAGGTAAAACAGATAAGAATCCTTCATTCTAGAATCCAGTCATTCTACACCTCAGTGGTTTGAGTGGCACAGTGTTATTTTATTTAAACACTCGACTCAAGGTGTGAAATGTTTAACCAAAAAAATGATATTGATGGATGAAGAAGTTCAAAGTGCCATAAAATAATAATAATAATAAAAAAATATGTATTGACCGGCAGGGAAGCCTTTATATGAGAGAGAATATATATTAGAAAAATAAATTTCTTTCTTATTTCTCTCTTTATTTGTATGTTTCAATGTTGTACTAAATGATATTATTCATATTGTGCCTGTTTCTGCTATGGAGCTGCTACAACCAGACTAGTATAATTGTCATACCCCTGCAGAGCAGATTACTAATATGGTTGAGGTTTACAGTTTTTACCTCACCTGCAGTAAAGCACCGTTACCCAACCAGTCATTTTGCTCTTGGGATTACTGCTGAATTTGGTACAACTGAGTATTTCTTTATTGGCAAGCCAGGCAGAAATGTACCAGAAGTGAGAGGGGACATCCCGAGCTCCGGGGCACAAGGCGGAGTTTCTTCGTTGGACAGTCCTATCCCGGGCTTTATCCAGGTCGTGGTAGTTTTGGTGGCTCGGAGGGACTCGAATAAAGACATAGCATCAGAAAGGTTCAGGTGATGAATGTGTTGGCCTTTGAAAGATATGTTCCCCATGTTATTTCTAAATGCTAACCTCAATTTTCAATTTTGCTTGAGGGTCCCCTTGACATTAGCATGCTAATAGGAGTGTCAGTGTTTGTAGTTATCATTTGGTAGGAAAACAAATTTGGCCAACACCGTTGTGAAAATAATGTTTTAGTTGAAAGAGCGTTGAAAAGAGAACACATGGTGAAACAGAGTGGCAAAACTGAGTGACTGTGCTGTAGTGGATGAATTTCACTTGTTGGAAAGGTTGTTATCTTTTGCCATCTTAGATTACTTTAATCTGAGATTTGGACAATATTTATACGCCAATTAATAGACAATACCAGCTATTCTATTCTACTCTACATGAGCAATGATCCCACCTGAACCTGACAACCCCAATTTGAACCTTTTTTTTTTTTTAATGAAACGTTTTCGGTTCTACCTTGTCATGTTCACAGAGCATGCGACTGATATCCTTTCTCAACCGACAGTGCTGACAGAGGAGAAGCTGACTGACAATCTCAGTCTAGCGGTCCTTTTCAATACATGTTTTCTTCTCCTCCTCCTTTGACCTCCTCACCGGCTAAAAAAGGGAATCTTATTCCCAGTTATCTATCAGCTGTCTCCGCAGACAGTCTCAGTGAGTTCGACTCTCCCATCAAACCCCTCTGCCCCTCCCCGCTGCTCCCAACCCACCGTGTCACTTCATAACCTGCCCACCTGCAGAGACACCGGACAGCCCTCCGGGAACCATGTCAATCCCAAGTCTGTAAGTGGGTGCTTGACGTGTTTCTCAGAGGGGCAGCCTGCTCCCCGTTGCTCCCCTGCTCAGTGGAGGATGAAATTAGCCAGCAGTGAACCGTCAGCAACCCGGCAGTTGTGCTTGACCGGGCCTTCAGCCTCGACACTACCACTGAGCACCCAAAAAAGCTAGACCCACGGCATCACCCTACAACATCGGGCTCCTCGCCAAAAACGCCTTGAACCCCCCCCCCCCATCTCGCCTCACGGCCTTGACCCCCCCCCCCCCATCTCGCCTCACGTCCATCCTGCCATTTTGCCCCTCAAGGTAAAGCCATTTAACCCCCAAGCAAGGGGCAGAAAAGCAGGGGCACAGGGGTTGGAGATTGGTCATTTCACGTTGAGTTAGAGTTTAAATCAAAGCCTGTTTGGTATTCCAAACAGGGAGTGTGCGCCTGCTTCTGTCACGTCGCAGGACTAGTGCTGCTGTAGATGAGCTCCGAACGCGCACTGGATGCCGGAGGATACTGCTTTCATCGCTTTGCTGGAACATTGGCCTCCTTATATTTCCTTGCAGATTTCTTTCATTTTAGTCAATGATTAAGCCACTGTCCAGCTGTCTCATCTCAATGTGCGCACGAAACCTCTGAGGTCTGTATCTATTTCTAAGAGAATGCAGTTATTTGACAGCACTCGAATGAAACTCTTGTGTAAAATATGCAATAAGGAGCTCCCCTCCCTTGCATATCACTGCTTCAGCAGTTGAAACAAAAATAGCCACGCCATTCAATTTCCTCCAACTCCTCGTCTTTCTTGAGGCGCCCGTGCCAAAAGTCCCCAAAGTTAACGGCGCAATTACTGTGAGTGTCTATTAAAGGGGGAGGTGGGGGGTAAGAAATGGCTGAGCGTGATTCAGCGCTACATCAGAAACATAAAAGGAAACCAAGATCTAAAGGAAGAGGTGCAAACGCCCATCTCAGAGCAAAGGAGGACAATTACGCCAAGGTTTTAAAGGATGAGATAAGAGCTTGTCTTTCGAGTCTATTTGCTCCAGAATGAGCTGAGAGTGAGGAGACAGTCAGGAGAGTGAGTGGGGCAATGTGTAGTATGATAGCAAGGTGCAAGGTAAATGACAGTGATTTGCTCTTCCTCTGGGTATCGGTTCTCCTTTGCAACTAATTCTAACTGACATTTTTTATCTCCTTTAGCTAGTCATCTTTGTAGCCGGTTTAGGGATGCCAAATGGCACCCTGTGGTCACATTTTTTTAACGACACAAGCTAGATCCTAATATGTCCACAGATTACACACGTTACAATGTGTGACTTTAGACTTGCCTCTCAACACACCGTGTTCCCTGGGTGAAATTTTAAGTAAAGCGTGCCAAAGACAAACACACCTGCGCCAAAGTTAGATGGCAAGAGGATGCCGGTAAATGCCAGCGGTTGTCACTTTCAGTAGACATCACAATAAAGACGCCATCTTTCAGGGGATGGTACCTTGAAATGTCAGGGCCATGCTCAGGAGCCTTGATGGACAGCGTCTGCTTAAAAGCAATATTGGCCGTAAACATTCAAGGCGAAGGCTGTCTATCTGCCTTTGCCATCAGAGCGTGGTGGGGGATGATAATCGCTGTGGAAGAACGGCACCTGCAGGAGTTGAACTTTACCTTCTTCCCATTTATTACATCTCCTCCACTTCTGAGTTTCTGCTGTGCTGTGGTCAGACACAGCTCTTTCTTTTCTGGAGGGATGGTGGCAGACCTTACAGTTTCTCCTCCTTTTCCATCACAGACTGTGAAGTCTAGCAGTACTTTTACGTGGACATTTTTCATGAATGTGTGTTGCTCCAGTTTTCTTTGTTTGACCGATAACAGGAGCCACCAGGTCTCTCACTGCAGAGTTGTCACATTTTTACAGTCCTCCAATCTGGTGCTTATGAGGGCATCTTTACTTCTGTGCTGTTATTGTATTCTTATTCTACCATATTATTACTGGGAACGGTAATACTGAGTCGCATGATTAGATATGGTATCACAGATGGGCATTCTCTAGCACTCACATGTTTTCTGAGTTTATTTGGCTGGGAAATATAGGGGTCACAGTGGTTCTTGGAGTTTGAGCCATGGTTGAGACTACAAACCCAGATAGCTTTTCAACTGCTGTTATCCAGTTTTATTTGAACGTTTCCTTTGTTGTTTTTGCTTTTGAGTCTCAATTCCTTTCCTCAAAAACAAAAACACATGACATGCTAACACGTCTTTCATCTCCACTTACATATAAGCATCCATTCCTGTTCGCGTCAGCAAAAAAATCACCTGTCTCCTCTCTTCCAGATGCAACAGTAAGGGGGTGAAGGTTTAAGCTGTACCAAATTGGGGAGAAGAAACAATTGGGAAAAGAATAATACGATGCAGAGAGCTAAGAGAGGAATTTCTCACATTGAGTGTTTCATTCTAGAGTGAAAGAGAGTAAACCTTTGAAACCACACTAATACATGGGCTACTGCTGTCAATCACAGCAGTGTGACAAAAAGGATAGATAAAACCCCCACCCCCCCAATAAACATGTGCCTGATTGCTTTAAAACCACACATGTTTTGTTTGCACACATTTTGTGGCTAATTGCTCAGCTTTGTTTTCTGCTGCTAGAAATCTGTCAACACGTGCAAAATGCATACAGCTCTTTCCCATCGATGCAGATGTGTGCACGTGAATGGCAGAAGCTCTTCAGACACAAAAAAAAAATGGTTGGCTTTGCCTCATAATTGCACACTATTGCAATTATACCAATTATTTTTAGAGGAGGTGTTTTCTTCTGCTTCTCATCCATGCATACTTTGCCTGTCCCTGAAGCTGACCTGGTGGCACAGCAATCTCACTGTCATAATTATCATCATCACGATCACTATTATCTTAATTGGCCTTATCTACTCGTTAGCTGCTCGTTAGCTAATTGACTCAGAGAATATCCCGCCAAACGCTTCGCATGGAAAGACAAAAGGCAACAGACGGAGATCAAGAGGAGACATCTGCCTGTTGAGAGGAGACAAAAAGTACTATGAGCTGTGGCTCATCTGTCACGGTAATGACTGTCTCAACAACTGTACACAATTATGTGGCGGGGAAGCTACTGCTGCAGCTGCCACCACATTATTTCACAGGAGAACATACACTTGCAGAAAATACACAGCCAGACAGATGCTTAATAATATGTTCAGATTGACCTTAGAGCACAAAGAACTATGAAAATGAAGAAAAAAACTATTATACACCATGTAATATACGTTGCCAAATGCACATACATACACACACACTAAAGCGCCTGTGTGTCAAAATGCCAATTATAGGACATTGAAAGGAGTGTGAAGAAATACTGCAATTTCATGGTGTAATCCATGTGGAAATTAAGAAGAATATCATCAAATAAAATAATTATAATTTATTAAGGATTGTAAACGTCAGGGCTATCCATTTAATGATGTGGTGATGGCTCAAGAAAAACTAATGATAGAGGGAGGAAGAACACATTTTTGCAGAAGAAACACATTTCAGGAATAATTACATTTTCCATGCATCTGAATTTATTCTTAACAAAAACAAATGTTTTCTCAACTCTGTTCATCTTATATTATCCATACTTGTTTTTCCTTCTGACCTCCTTCCATTGCTGTCACTCTACTTTGTATTGTTTCTCTTATCCTTAAAACATGATTTGATTCAGGAGCCACCAGCTTCTTTTCTTCTCTTTCCCATGTTCTGCTCCTCCTCTGTCTTTTTTGTCACGCTGCTATGCCCTCTCTTTCTGCCCAAGGGCCATTTTCTCTTGCTTCCCCCACTCTCACTTACTTTCTGTCTGCATATCATCTTTTTTATGTAATGCTCTGTCTTTCTCTCCCTCCCCCTCTCTCTCTCTCTCTCTCTGTCACTGTGCGTCGCTTTAAGGTTATGGAGCCTAGTTGTGCCCCTTGTATTAGTGTCCCATTGGGGCTCGGTGCACTATTGCTTAGGTCTGAGAACTGCCTGCATAATATGAAAGGTGGACGCTAGACCTACTTTCAAAAAAAGCTCAGAGTCTGGTCGTCTTTGTGTGTGTGGGTATGTACATGAGCTGTTACATGTTTTTCAAATTATTGTTTAAACTAAGTCAAATGTACACACAAAATACATTCCAAATAAGTTGCAGTAGATGTAGTGCTACTGCACTTTAAATATCTTGGCCTTTCTTTCCCTCCTTACCCTCAGGGTACCTGTGACTTCTTAACTCCGATGCTAAATTATTCAGTCCAGCTCTTCCATTTTCATTGCAAATGATAGCGTGTTTATAATATTGTATTTGTATTATGTGTTTTTGTGATTATTTATTATAATAGATTATTATTATTAATGAGAGTGTATTTTATCCTTTGCTCTGACACCTCTTTTTTTATTGACTTGAGTTTACCTGTGGCAAATTAAATCAATTAAATAAACAAAAGACTAATAATTTAGAACATCATCTTAAACAGTGGTAAGGATCCTCCGGCCAGACAGATGTTTTTTTTTTAAATAACATGAAATAGTAGACTTACATGTCAAGTCCCTTCTGTTATCAGCTCGAGAGCAGACAGTGTGCCAGATTTGTCACCAAGAACCATTGAAGAGCAGAATATTGTTATGGAATACACAAACAAAAGAAATTACAAATGGACCCTGAAAGAAAGTTTCAGTTTTTTCTTTCTGGCCTGCGGTGAAACGATAAACAATAAACACTTGTCATTTTGTTTGCAGGAACACTGCAGTTTGATACAGGGAAGATTTCGCTGTTTTAACAAGCATTGCGTGGTACTACCACCACATTCAGAGATTTGTTTGATTAGTTTTGACTGAAGGACGAGTTTTGACAAGCAGAAAAAGGGTGAGACAATGAAGTCCGCTCCGAAGACCTCTCGGATCAAAGCAAGGATTTCCAAACTATTGCTTGATAGCTTTTAGTTTTCATTTCAGCAGCACCCCAATCAATCAGGCCTTTACGTTAAAGCGGATAGACCTTTAAAAAAAAAGCATATATGACAGCCAACATATTTCAAAACCTATTTTTATGGAATCTTCTCATTGTTTTGGTTACATTTGTATTTGCTTGGTTTAGTTATACTTTTGAGACATTTTAAGGGAGGTTAGACGTTCAAATCATAGTTTTCAAAAACTTCTGAAACATGTTTTAACTTGGTCATTATTGTTCTTTGTTGTCAAGTTTGGATCGGTTAGTCAGAAAATAAAATGTGAATACTTTCTGAAGCTATTTTACATGAGTATTTATGGGTCAGCATATTAATAACTCACAATGTTTGCCAAGTGCACTTTCCGTGGTACTTGGCTGTTGACTCAACTCGTTTATTCTCCAATATTAAAGAAGAAAGATCACAAAAAAAGAAAAATATTGGAGGGTAAACCAGAGAAAATGAGACAAGGAGATAGAAACATCCTAGGTGCCTTATCTAGTGCTGTCCTACCATAGTAACACTCCACAAATAGTCATTTCTCACCTTTCCCTCCAAGTAACCTCATATTCAAAAGAGATTAAAAGAAAATTAACCAAGGGTTTCAGGAATAACTGTGCACTTAAAATTAAACCACAATTTGACAATATTTGCGTATTATCCGTTTGGTAAGTTGTGGGAAGAGCAAAATTGAATCCGCAAAAATAAACAGACTCGCAATCGACACTTGCAATTGAGCCAGAGAAGATGCCAAAACCATACACATCCTTTTCTAACTAAAAGCCTTTAATTACAACTCTCCCAAAACTGAATGAGACTTAGGAGCAATTTCTGGTGGGTGTACACACCAGGAGGCCCAACCCGTTAAAAGACCTCCTGTCAATATATCACTTTTCAAGCAAAAAATATTATTAATATAAAGGAGGAGTCGATGGGAGAGGCTCCCCACTGAGAGCCTTTCATGCCCAAAAAATGAGAGAATGGAATGATGGTTCAGGACAACATTTTACAATGCAAGCCCTTAAACTATGTATATCAATTAAAAAGCTCTCCATGAGAAAGGCCATCCCTTTGATAATTTGTACACATTTGGTTGCTCAGAATCTTTTTCCTGATTCTACAAGAACACCTGCATTTTCTTCATACCATTTAAAGCTATAATATTTAACCTTCCTTAAAATTTCCAAAACCAAAAAAACTCAACCAAGCAAATACATTTTCTTGACTTATTCCAAACTTAAACAACAACCTTTTTCCTACCCTAGAGAGATTCATACATCTAGCATCATGTACCCTTTGCACATTTCTCAGTGTCACGGTTGCAGTTTTTCTTTGTTTACACCTACGTTTGTATGGTATTGGTCATTTTAATTTACATTGATTTACATTAATTTACATTAACCGGCATACGCCGCTCTCAGAGAGATAGCATTGTACTTATATAGACTTCCGTCTGGCCTTCCCTTTGACACTCCAGTCAGGTTGATTGTTATTTCCAATCTGGGAACAGGGTAGCTGTTCTCCCTCTCTGCCTAGAATCGCAACAACAGAGGCAGGTGTTGCTATAAATGACTCTCAGGTATGCATACACACTCACAAGGCTAAAAACCTTTAAAGATTGAAGACAGGACTGTGTCGCAGTAGCTGCTACACTAAATAGTCAACTGTGCTGGTGAAGTGAGCCTCCAACCAGCCTGCCTGTCTTAACTTTATGCAGGAGAAAAAGGTCGGAGAAGAACTGTGACCCTGTGTGCGGGGAAGTGTGCTGTTGTAATAACAGGTCCAAGCGCTACCCCACTGTCACTGAGGTTTTACACACACTTCCACAAGCTTAAGAAACCATAGCATCTCTGTCAGGCTCTACTTAAGTTACACAGTGTAGACGGAAATGTGAGCATCCTTTAGGATTTTAATCATAAAAAAATCAAATCAAAATGTTTCTGTATTTCATAAGCGTACAGGAATTTGAATTTTATTAAGATATTGTAACATGCTGTGAACTACATGTGTGACGGCGGGGTGTTCCCAGCATGCCTCTGGGCAGCCTAAACTGATGTTGTTTATTCTGTTGATTGTTTTCATGTTTGTATTGGCAGCGTATGTTGTATTATGATGATGTCATACTGTTTATGTAAGTGCCTGTCATGTTTTCATGTGTTATATGGCAGAAATGTTTTGTGACACCAGCAGCTCCAGATTCTGATTGTATATTTCTATGCTACCGGAAGTAGCATGAAAAGGCCCTGTACAATTTGCAAATGCATGCACCTGGTTCTACTGCATGACGCGTGAGCGAATCAGGTGTTTTCCAGGAGTGATGTTCTCCCTTAGTGCCGTCCACTGCCCGTAATACAGGATTAGATACAGGAATTCCAAAAAAGAAAGAAAGGAAGCTTTATTTCATTTAATTCATTTTTCTGAGAACATAATCCCATTTCCTCTGTGGGCTTAGTGGTGTATCAGAGGAAACAATGTAGCAACAGTCTTAGTGCCACCGAGCCTGAGAAGGGTCAAGAGTCCTGAGGGTCAGGTGGGTTATATCACTGCAGAAGTCTTATCTGACAATTGTCTTGGGGACAGGCTTGGCGAGATAAATGGAAATGGCTTCTCACCCACCTGCATTTTCCTGTCTATTTACTTTACTAACACACACATGCACCTCCTGCACATATACCTTCACGCACTTAGTGTGCGTTGAAATTGATCTGAAAGTTTTGCCTTCACATCTCTCATCATCTTATCTTAGCATAAAGTAAGATGCCCACTGTTGGCATTTTAAGATGACACCAACCAAACAAGCATATACAGGATAACAAGGACAACTCCTCACTGCCACTCACAATGGCCCACACGCAGTCTGTAAACAAAGTGCATGTGTGAGAGTGGGCAAAATAAGGGATACTTATTTGTGTTTAGAGGCTTGCATTGGCTCAGGTTGTTCTTATGTTGTCCTTATTTTGTGTTTGAGAGCCAGAGTGAATCATCATGTACTGTATAACAGTTTGTACTTATTTCAGTGTTAATGCATTATTGTGTTTAATATCTTCAAGTACATGATGCACGTGTGTGTGTACGTGCCTTCTGCACATGTTTATTATTTCTTGGCATGTGGCTAGTGCGAGCGTTTGGAAGCGCCGATTATGCAGTAATGCTGGGGTTGTCAGGAAGCCAGCAGGCAGCCTAGGTTTAGCCACAGCAGGAGGGGGCACCATCATCACCAATACACCAGCCTCCGTTTCAAACTGAGAAATATGTCAGCCTGGACAAATGGGTCCTTTCTACACTTGATTTTACTCTGAGTGGACCTCTATATGTTTAAAAAAAGGATGTAATTTTAATGTAATTGCCATGGTTAACTGTTTTAATAGTCAACATTGAGGTATTGTCACTCAGTACAGACTCTGTTCAATGCAAAAATGCTTTTCACAGAAACGATTTGACACTGAAACAACATTACTGGGTTGGTTCTCAAAAACAATCAAACAATAGCACTCAGTGTGTTTTTTTCTACCCCTAAAGATAGTTGTGGCTGTATGCTCCATGAGCGCTGAACATACTGCAACCTTAGAAAACACACACAAAGGCAAAAAAAGACACCTTCACCTATTCAATAACACAGGCGCATTTAGGAACGAATACCAGGAAAATAACAACAAAGAAACACATTGAGCATTCTACGACACGTACACGACACCAGACAAAGATAGCACAAATACAGAAACGTGCCCACGCTGATTGCCAGTTAATGGTGTTTATTTCACCTTTCACTTATGCCACTATCACACTGACTTACATTCTGTCTGCAACCCCATGAGCTGCAACCATGGCAACAACTTTGTGCATCCTCCTGTCCCTTTTTGTCATTTTTTGTACAACCCCAAACTTTCCTTGCTATTTAGGAAAAACATGTTAAATGCTTTTGTGTTTTTGCCTTTTTAAATGTTTTGCAAAACAACAGTCAAGCTAATTCTATTTTGAGTCCTGAGTGATTAAATGTATTTTTTATTTTCTTTTTACAGGATTCAACAAAGCAGACCAAGAAAAAATTATGAAACAAGTTCAAAGGCATTTGGCGATCTGTCAAGAATACCACTAAATGCATGCCCCATGGAAAGAGCCCTGCAGAAAATGGAGAGGGGAGAAATGCAGAAATTTTAAGTTTTGTTTAGAACTGTATTTTACGTTGCGAAGAGTTGCGTCCGTAAGAGTGCCAAGGATTTTGGCACGCTGGAACTGCAGAAGACCAATGGAACAGCCCATGCTGGGGAAACGTACAATAATGACAAACAGGCTAAAGTGTTCACGCACTTAATTTATAAAGACGTGGAGAAATCTTTCTCACAAGGTTAGCCTATCGGTATGGATTGCAACACTCTCCGATGGTAGCACTGACAGGGGGAGTATTGAAGAAGAAGTTGTCCATGTTAGATACTTGGTTGACAATGCAGTACCTATCACAGAGTTTGTGACACTAAAGGATGACAACGTTCACATTCTGGCCAGAGAAGACAGATGGTTGGAAAGAGGAGTAAAAGAAGCCATCTTATACAGAAAAAACATCTCTTAACAGAGGTGAAGGCTTAAGACACAATCTTTCAGCCACTTACAATGCTGTCCTTCACTCTCTCCCCAGGAAGGTAAAAAAAAAAATAGCAACTCAAAGAAACTCTCACGTGAACAACCCTCATTTACACCTAGTTCTGGCGAAACCCAAAACCTGTATCTGCGCCAGATGGCCAATGACCTGAAAGTTTTATAGCATGGTCCTCTAATTAGGTACTCATCCTCTGATTAGCTGTTCATCTCGCAGAGGATAAATACCTGAACTTTTCCTGCAGCTAGTTCGAACTGAAGAAGCCTCTTGGATGAGAGGTGAAACATTTTCAAGAAAATCTTCAACCAGTCCAGTTGCCTACTTTGGATCACTCTTGATATGTGGCACTAAAGGTGTTACAGAGAGGTAATGCGGCTACTATTACAGAAGCCATGACAGAAGTGTTGGTGATGGATTTGGACTTACCTGAGGTATCTTGGACAAAACAACTTGTGGCTGCATGCATGGATGGAGTCGCTGTGAACATGGGCTGTAGAACATGTGTTGCTGCATGGCTAATGCAGAAGGCTCCTTGTATGATAAGCCTATATTGCTGTTCCCAAAGCCTTGAACTAGTGATAAAGAACATCCTGGAAGGAGTGCTTTCAAGTTGCTGAGAATACCCTCATGTCATTGTACAAATTTTACCACTACTCTCTCCTTAACCTCTCTGTAACGTGGCAATATTTCTTGCCATGTAGGTCGGATGCGACCGAGGTGACCCAGGTTGTCTCTCCTTGAGAGGTGTGTCCGTGTCCTGGTACATTATTATTATTTTAGTAGTAGAGTAGTTGCGGCCATTTTCCCTTGGAGATCTTAGCCGCCACGGCCCTCTAAATAGCACTTCAAATAGCAGTAGTCGGCCTGCTAGCATAAGCTCAAACTTATCTCCAACACGCATTGCTGAGGAGTTTGTCCCTGTCCCTGCTGGGTTCTGGCTAGCCCTGTGTGCCCACGGCTTTCTTCCATCTCTGCCGGCGAGGTGGACCCTCACACGCTAGTAATAGGGATCCATTACCCTAAACGTGAAGCCAATGCCGTCAGCCACTGTCTGCTGCTTACCTGGGGCCAGAGCATCCAACATTGAGGTGAGCCTTAGGTTTACGGCAACATGTAGTGATCGGGATAAGACAATAGGGCCCGCAACACTAGCTATAAGAACATTGGATTTCATGCCGGCACAAATGATATACAGTAGAAAGGGTTATGTTTTTGTAAATAACTGGTCATCCTTCTGGTTCCGTTCTCACCTGCTGAGAGCGGATGGCCTTCATCTTACTGGAGAGGGCTCCGCAATTTTGTCCAGCAACATAGGTGCCCAAGAGCAGTTCTGACATTGGTCAGTGCGCAGGAGGAGGAGGCATGTAATTAGAGAACCTGCGGTTTGGAGTCAACTAATTTAACTAACTTACCTAATTAACTAATGTATATATTTATGTCCAAGCAGGGACCAACAGAGCAGCATCAGACAGGCCTAATGTACAACTACAAGATGGATCTTAAACCCATAGACACTGTTTATGGTCCCCAACCTCAACCCCTATCCTAAATGTAGTTATAACTCCTTTGAAAGGCTAACCCTCACCTTTCACACCCAAAGTGGAATTCAATAAAACCACTTATTATGGTTACTGTCTACTGCCCACCTGCACCTTACTCTGAATTCTTGTCAGATTTGTCTGAATTCTTGTCTGAGGTGTTGCTGAAAAGTGATAAAATAATACTAGTGGGTGACTTTTACATCCACCTAGACATTGAAAAGCGACAGCTTCGGCTCAGCATCACTGATCGATTCAATCAGTTTCACTCAACACATTAAAACAACCCACTCACTGTTTCAACTATACCCTAGATCTTGTGCTTACTTATGGGATGGAAATTGAAAATATACCCCCACAATAGTATTTTGTCTGACCATTCTTTAGTAACCTTTGAATTTACTATGTTAGATATTACAACATGTGGGAAAAATCCCATTACAGCAGGATTTTTTTTTTAACCCTTTTGAGGGTTCAGGGCAGAGAATGTCACAAGCTGTACAGATTGTAAAGCCCTATGAGGGAAATTGTTATTTGAGAATATGGGCTATATAAACAAACACTGATTGATTGATTAACTGGGCCCATTTTCTGGAGGCTGGTCAAACATTCAGCATTGTCATCTTGAAACCCAAGAAAGACAGCGGTACTTGATGGCTGCCCCCACCATGACAGGGCTTCCAGGTGAATGACACAACAGTGGAGATGGTTGCTACAAAGACGTAGGCCTTGGTTAAATCACTGACAAAGCTGCTGACAGATGAGCAAAAGAAAGACACAGTAATCATGGAGGAGGATGGAGTCCAAGGTGCCACATGGTTTGATACAACACTTACTCCCGTAAGACCTCAAAGAAGAAACAAGAAGTTCATTGAGCTGTGGCCGAGTGTCTTTAGGACCTACCAGCGGGAAGGCCGATTTGACAGTATCTTTACAGTCATCCGTCTGTTGCTGACTTTACCAAAGAGCACCAAATCCGATTTACTGACACTTCTGACTCAGAGGCTGATAGGGAATCTGACTCTGACACTGTGGTGGAAATTTAGTTTTGAAATGCGGAAAAGGGACAAATGATTGGTTTTAGGGGTTGTTACAGATATGTTTTATTAAAGGTTGTTTTGTTTTAGATAAAGTAGCTTGATTTGTTAGACTTCAGTTGCAGTTTAGTGGTTGAGCAATAAACCCCTGTTGACTACAGACTTGTTTCACCTGTTTCTATTAATTTAGGCAGTGACAGACCAATATCCCTATCAAAAAAACAGTGTTTATTCATGTTTATTGAGAATACAACTTGATGAGAAGATGTTTTTCAGCATCAAAAATATCATATCGATAATTCGTACCTTTGAAAGTGCATTCTTAAGATTTACAAAGCTGTGTATGTCAGTTTGATGATATGATAAAGGCTTCACCAGAGTAAGAAGGTTGTGGTAGGGCAGGAACATTAACATGGGTACCTGCAGGCAGTTTTTCAAAATTGCAGGTAACATTTCTGACAACTTGCAATATTGCAGGCAAAAAAAAAAAAAAAAAGTATTTCACCTGGGCTTATCTCCCTGTTTGGTAAACAAGCTATAACTGCTACTTCTATTCCAGCAGTAAAAAAATGTTGACACAATAAAAATATAATCAGCAACTAAACAGTAGTCAGTTTGAGGAATCTCAACTGCCATGCAGATGTCTTAATCATGTCTTATGTTTTGCAGTTCCAAAATTGCAGTAAACTTTATCTTGAATTTAAGTTGTGATGTTATAGACAGTGTAGCAGGGACCATCACTTCAAAACATCTGGGTTGGATGAGCACATGCCCCAGATGTTCCAAGCTCAGCCCCGCACACTTGTTTTGTTAGTATTACATTATTAAAGTATTAAATACAAATATTAATGACTTCTTCTTAGGTGCTGTGGTATGTTTTTCTTATCTTTCCTGTTAAATTAAGGAATAATGGTAGACCATTTTTGCCCAAACATATTTTACAGAAAGCACTATAAAATAAGTGTTCGCTGATGTCCCAATGCCTTAACAGAAAATTGGACCAGGAACAGAAACATCTATCAAACAGTTAAGAAATACTGAAAAGGAAAGGTCTATTAGGGCCGCGGTCCTCAACCTTTTTTGTGCCACGGACCGGTTAAATATAATACAATATTTTCACGGACCGGTCATAAAGTTGGCGGATAAATACGACAAAATATACATGCAAATGTGCGACACGTCTTGACGTGTGAAGACACACAGACGGATGTAATTGGGAGAGAATATGGCCATTCTAGATAAAATATCTTTCAATCTCTGATAATCAATCAAATGGAAATAATGTGCGCTACGTCGGTGCGGTCCTCCGCCTCCCTCCCCGCCAAGCCGCACGTCTCGCCGGTTTCTCCCGAGGGAGTCGTCGGAGTCGTTTTGGGACGCACCTGCGGAGGTCTGAGGTGGGGGTCATCCGTTCGGCTACCCCCTCGTGGGCTCGACACACTCTCTCAACACACAAACCACCGCTGATGCGCCGGTCTCGCACTGGCCGCTCTCCACGGCTGTGTATCCGCAGAGAGCCATACGATGCTCCGGTGTCATCATAGAGTTTAGTCCGTGGACCGGTGGTTCGGGAAGGCTCTATTAGGGTACCAAAAGAGTGCAAGTATGAAATAGGTGAAGAGGCAAAGGTTACGCATATGTGTGTGTTACATTTTCACCAAAGTATTTCATTATGTTTCAGGGAAACCTTGGGAAATGGAGTGCTCAGAACTTGAGAATCTTGAAAACATCCTATTCCAATTCCCCAAGGGGATTCAGTCATCCAACACAGATTTCCCTGATATAGCTTGATAGATAATTTAAAAGCCCAAATGCAGGGAACCTTTTCTCCAATAGGTCATGTCTCATTCCATGTATTTTTTGTTTACCTGTTTGCCTCCCTACCTTTCCTTGCGTGTCATGCGCTCCCCTCTTTACCTGCTCCTTCCCGAGATGTGTTGCATCTCTTTCTGATTGTCTCCTCCCCCTCACAGTATATAAACTGTGTCCCAATGTAGTGGTGGCTGATTCTGCATTCAATTAGATTTCTGCTCATAAAACAAAGGCGATGGCTAAACACAGCAAGAAGACACTGAGATGCTCCATAGAACTATTAGGAATTGAGTATGATTAGCTTTAGCATGACAAGCAAATTTACTTACAATTATTAACGTGATCCATTCTTCCCATCTTTTGTATAGAGACACCACCCAACATGTGCAGCTCAACTAACACAAACAGCAAACAGCAAATGCTGTAAAACTAAATTGAAACTAAAAATTACAATAGGAAAGATAATGAGTAAACCACTCAGGCAGCAAATGTATATTGGAATTAACCCTTGTTGAAAGCCAGCCTTTGTATTTGAGCTTTCAGGACACAGAGTATAATGATCTTGGCGGTACATAGCAATTTTCCTCTGCGAATTTCACCCTCGCTGGTTCTTCATTAGAATTGTCTGTACAATAGAATGCAGAATGAGTGGAGATCAACCTGCATCTTGCTTTCGCTGTTCGTTGTTGTGTGCAGCTTGGCACAACTTCTCACCTTTGAGAAAAAAAAGTTTGGTTGTTCAAGTGCAAAGGGCATCCAGCGGCACGGACAGAGACGGGCAGAGGCAGGGATGTTCCGGTTTTCAATAACAGAGCGCCGAGGGGAGAAACAAGAGCAGGACCGGGAGAACAGTAGCTGGGCCAGACAGAACAGAGGAGGCGGCTGCAGCCGGTCATTAATAGTCAACCAGGATATACCGCGGGGGGATTGCAGACCGTGGAGCCAGCTTGATAATTCAATCTGTCAAGCACACACTACAAGCTAGGCCAATTAACTGGAGAGGAGGCAGGCCTGACCCCAACCTACCTCCCTCACTGCCTCCCTCATCCCTTTCCAACTCGCAACATCCCTGGCGTGTGTTAAACCAACATCTATGCCCGTTAAACTGTCAGTCCTGTTGAGGTCAGAAAGGAAGTGTGTGTGTGTGCGTGTGTGTGTGTGTGTCAGTATGTGTGTGGTTCAGAGCATTTAGAATCACTTCATTCTGATGCTACAGTGTCTGCTCTGATAATGGGGAGATGTTGCATTTATGGACAAACAATCACCGCCGGTAATTGACTGCTATTTGCACACTGGACAAGAGTACAAGCTTTGCGACAAATGAAAGTTGAGTGATTTCTCTCTCTCACCTTGCTCATGTATACTCATATCTTTAACTTTTCTTCCCTCCACTGCACCTGTTACCTCTCATCACAAGGGATCAGGAGTCCTCTCTCCACCTCATGGCACACACCCTTTTCTTGTGTCAGGCCGTACGGCGGCATCCCAACGTTTCTAATGAATTATACAAAAGCCAAGCCAAATAAACGAACCACTTCAAGAAGTCAAATCAATGTTGTGCAGAGGTGTGTGTGGGTAGCAGGCGAAGGTGAGAGAGGAGGAGCAAACAATTGGGAAAACATCTTTTCATGCTCACAGAAAAAAAGTGGAGAAGGACATGGAGAGCCGTGAAGTTTGAATGAAAAGTGTAATGGCGTGCTGTTAGCTTGGCTCGGCAATAGACTGGGTTTATATTGTTGATTATTTGGTGGTAAAAAAAAAAAGAGAAGCGGAGGTTGTATCACAGAATGTCTCTTTTATTGAAACGTCAGAAATGCTGAAATGTTTTTCCCAGCTGAAGGTGGACTCATGTCATGCATAAATGTTTCCGCTGTGAAAAAAATTGAGTTTTGAAACCCGGCATACGTAACACCTACAGAGAACCATGAACACCAAGTGAATGTTTAAAAAGGTTTGAGGACAATAACAATTCCGGAAGCAGGCTGCCCAATTAGAAACATCCCTGCACTGTTTTGCTCTAAATCCCCCTGTAGGTGGGCTTTGCATGCATATGCAATGTTTCCCTTTCTTTCCTTCTAAGGCAGGGGTCTGCAACCTTTACCATCAAAAGAGCCACGTTGGCTTCCTGCTCCACAAACTAAAATGTATTTGGAGCCACAACCCATATTTCTTGTTAATAGTTCAACTGAAACATTAATTTATGTACTCAAATCAAATATAAAATCAAAGCTCTTTGCCACCCAGGGAATTCACGTTTTATCTAGTTTGTCTAGAAAATCTAGTTACCCTCAGACTCCAGAGACACAATGATTACATCGTAGCAGGCATATTCAGAGCAACAGCAAGTTACCATTTCTAAAGCTGCTTTTGCCTTTTTTTTATGTCTGAACAGGTACCATAACAAGTTTTCTTTCATCAGGGACCAGCATAAACAGTCTGTGTTCAATAGCAAGTGTACCGGTTAGAGTGAGGTGAAGTGGTCCAGCACAAAAAAAAAGTTAGATTTACTACGCAGGGGACTTTTAGTCTGTGAAGTCCATGTTTGCACTGGATTTCCTTGAGAGAATCTTAGTCAGAAAAAGAAAGTGATGCAGGTTGAGTAGTTTTACAATGACAACATTAACTGCATTTATCCATTCCTCCGACTTTGCACTGATCTGCCCTCCGTTCTGAGTCTTACGCGTGAGAGCACTGACGCAGTGTGAGGCCCCTCAACCCTCAATGCTTTCATGGGTTGAGACGCATGATAAACGCAATAATAAAAACAACTGTTGATGCACGATATAAATAATTGTTGGCTTTAGTTAATAATAAAGTGATAATAATGCATTAACTTGCCCAGCCCTAAAAGAAAATACTATTTATTTACATGTTTTTATTTTTCATGTTTATTTTTTTTCGAAGCTACATGGAGCCGTATTTAAAGAGCCGCATGCGGCTCCGGAGCCGCAGGTTGCCGACCCCTGTTCTAAGGTGTAATAGACCTCTGCCAAAGCTGAGTACAAAGGGTTATTTGCAGAACTCCAGGCAGCTTCCACGAGAGGGTATTCAAAAGTTTCTGTGAAAGGAGGAAAGAACATTTGAATCGAAGATTCTCCAGAGACTAAACTCTCCGAAGAGCTTCTACAGAGAAGTCCGGAGAGGTTTCGGAGAGTGAGAGCTTGAGCGAGTGGAGTGGGAGAGAGGCAGAAGGAGAGGAGTCGGAGGTGGAGAAGAAGTAATCGAGTGGCTTAGAGGAAAAATCTGGCTCTCCTTCATCAAGAGGAGCTGCCTCAGTGAAGATGACTTTGTGGGGTTAGTGCAGAAGGGACTCCCCGCCACATGTACGCACACAAACAGACACCTGAGGAGACTTTGTACACAGGGTTCCTTTTAAAGAACCCAAGCTGTTTTGGCTGAGGCAGAACCAACGTTAAGAGACGGAATTAAAGATGCACATATAGACGCAAACAGAACACACTGACCTCTAAGCTTGCTCCTTAGCTCCCATACAGTCCGACAGAAAGATGGCAAACCCTAATTATATGAGCAAAGTTTCCAGCCCAGGATATCCGTGGTTTCTCCACGCACAAACTGTCAGGCAACAAACCCAACATTGTTTGATCATAAAAGTTTTATGACATGTTTGCCTCCGCTCCGACTTTCAAATCTTGTGAGTGTCAATTAGCGGCAGCAGATCAGGAAACCCGGCCAACTAAAAACAAACCTTTGTCTCTCTTTTTTTTTCCGTCTGACTTCAGACGAACGAGGATTAAAGGAATAAAAGGAAAAACCAGGGAAAAACAAAGAGGGGATGCATGTTACATTTGCATAGCGAGCATCCCCGACTCTTGATGATTTGTTTTGAAGTGCAGCAACACCGTCAAACCTTCCCTCGCTGGTTACACAAAAACTGTATTTAGACTTAATTTATTCTTGTTCAGTAGTTCCAGAAAGGTCACACGGGTAATAAAAAGGCAATATCTAGCATTTTGTTATATTTTATATTAATAACAGTCACTTCCAACTACGTTTTTCTCAACTCTCAAAATGTAAACTGTCGGGAGATAACAAATGACATATACACGTAACATTCTTCACTCGTGTCGAGTGGAACACGACGGTCAAGTTTATTTTTTCACCATGCGAGTTGTGGCAGAAGAGCGAGAGGACTCTCTCACTTCTTTTGTTCAAAGACAAAGACTGAAAGTGATACATCTTCAGAGCTTCTCCATTTATTTTTCTGGACAGGCAACGGTCGGGCCACAGAGTAACCACACTGTCGGTCTGTGGGCCCTGTGGCTGCAGCCTGCAGCACGCCGAAAATTAACATTATCTGTTTCACTGGCCTCACGTATGAAACGGAACAGCCTGATAAAATCACGCCACTTTGTCATATAAGATAAGATAAACTCACACATAAACACAATTAGGCTTTGTCTACACATCGTCAAAATAGGTAAGTTAAACACTTGTGGTATGTCCTTGTAGTTTTAGGATAAACGTGGTAGTTTGAATTGAACATTTGAACTTTATTTTACATCCATTGGTATATTGTAATAAAGGCAATTTCGTGGGCGATGTTTAAACAATACTGACACACAGTTATATCTACTGAACAGTAAGGTTAATTGGGACATTTTTACGGAGCAAAACATTTTAAATAAAAGAGCCACTTTGCATGGCTTTAATGGCTGTCAGAAGCGCTAAGTAACCCAATGACGCCTTAACCAACCCATATATATTATAATATTATATATATAATAAAATCTTAATCCCTGAGATTGTCCCACCAGTCAGTCGTCGAGCACGATAGGTGAAGCATCCCTGGGTATTTACAACCAAGTTCAGTCACCCTCGATTCAACCCTTCTTCGATAACCATGACCTTCACAGACATTTTCATAGACATTACAAATGAAGAGAAATGATAATGGCAGTCAACACCATCATTCCTCTCCATTTCCCAGCTGTTAGACAGCTAGTCCACTGGACAGCAATGAGATATCACTTTAATTTAAAAGAAAGGAAACAGGGAAGAAAGTGCAGGTTTTACCGTCCATTGTGTCTTGGGGGCTAATAAAAATGAGACTGCTCTGAAGTCAGAGCCCTCCATTACCGCTCACACACCATCGCAGCTTAATACCTATCCTCAACCTTTACCCAAACCTTCTTAACCCTCAAAAAAACCTTTAAATTTGTGAGCCAACCAAAACGTTCTCACTATGTCAAATGTTCTCACAGTGATGGTTTTGTACCAAAATTAGTCCTCACAACATAATAAAGAGATGTGCACACATATACACTCCTGCACCGAAACGCAAACAGACACACACACTTTATTGGCTTAATAATAGAGGATTAAGGGCCTGGTGGAAATAGTTTTCAGAGGGCGGCTGCCAAAAATCAAACATGACCATGTTGGCTTTAGCTTCTCTGCAGGATTTTGATGTGGAAAAAAACACACAATGATATAATTAAAAACCGTCTCCTGAGAAACAAGTGACAGCGTGCGTCCATGTGGTATTAATACTGTATCTACAGTGGCATCTAGGCAGTCTGTTACACACACCCCCGCTACTTTGCAAATGCATGTACACCTGGCCTAGGATTCCTCCTAGCTTTGAAGTTAAGGAGGGCCATTATGATTTAAACCTGGATTTCTTCTAATTGAATAATTTACTCTGCCACTGACATGTGCTCTTCTGCATGGCACCACACTGGCAGGCCCAAAATGCAACCCCTAACATCTGAAGGGCGGCTCAAACTCAGTAGCCCTAGAAACCACATTAAGGAAAAAACTCCTGCTATCTCCCTCCTGACAGCTCACGGGGAAGCTGTAGGTAACAAATCAAACAAGGAAGGCGAAGCCCCAAAACATTTAAATGAAAGTGAGGCACCGTCTCACAATGGTTCTCGCCTTATCTTCCCTCAAACACCTGCCATGTCGGCTGCTACTTATCCTCTGATTACAGCTGTAGCCATTTTGCTGTAATTTGCCCCAAAAAAATATTCCTGAAATAAATAATTATTGTAAGGTTCAGAAAGAGAGTAGAGAAGAGGGTGGGAGTGCTAGAGAGAGCATGCAGTAAAATATTCAAGTAAATGCAATGAAATATTCGCTGGGAACATGGTGTTCTGAGATTGGAATAAATAAGTAGACAAGGAGGAGAGGGACAGAAAAAAAAAGGAGAAGGTTTGATGTGAAGTCTAGTCTGGAGTCAGCGTCTGTTACACTGTTGATCTCTGCTTCAGACACAACTCTGAAACAATGTCATATCATATCATCTGTGTGCAATGAATGATACCTTTTCTAGATTTGCGTCTCAGTGTATGTGACCCATAGCTCGGCAGTAACCTTCTTAAATATATACATGCAAAGAAAAATACACCAGGAAAAGGAACTGAACTTGTTGTCGAAGTCAACTTGTTTTCTGTGTCAGTGCCAGTGAGAGCCGAAACTCTTTGGTGCGAATCAAAATGCAAACGTTTACTTCATACTTCTCTTCTTGCAATGATTGACCTGCTCTCATGCTTGCATCATGATCAGAAAAGTAATGGTATCATGATAACATTACGATCTTCTGATTTATAAGCATGAGAGAAGCCAGGGCTTGGTGAGTTTTTTTATTTCTTTCTTTACATAAAATATAGAGTTTGAACTTTGAAGTGCTGGTAATGTGTAATCTCCAAATTATATAATAACCTGCAACATATTAATCGGATGTTGCCAAAAATGGCATGTGGATAAAAATCAAGATAAAGTCTGAGGCTGATACTGTTCTCATTTTCTAACAATGTATGCTTCTTCACTGCTGATAAAGAGCTGTAACTCAGGGAACTTAGATAGCCTTTTTGTTTGTGTGTTTGTTTTTTCTGGTGTGGTTTCTAACCACGGTCATACGGTGAGCCTGAGAAAACTCAGCTACATTTCACTTGCCAGGAGCATTTGTATGAACTTTCTGTGTGAATTGACATCACATCTTTGGCATTGAGCTGGCATGTCCATGCTGGCCTGTACATTATTATACTGTATTTTTGTGCTACTGTCAGTATTAGTTTGACTCAGAGGGGATCAATTGGAGTCGAGATACAAAGAGTTATAATGTATATACATCATTACAATAGCAATATTGATCTGCAGCAAAAACCGACACCTTTTTTGACACTCACTGCAGCAGAGGTAAAAAGTATACAAACATAAATAGACAAAAAGTACAGAATAAATGAACTATGGCTGTGCAAAGTAGAAAAAATATGCAATGCAATGCAATATATACAATGACCAAAGTATATGCAATTGAAATGTACTGTATACAATGAATAATAATATAAGCAGTCTAAATTTACTTTGTGGAGAGGAAATAGTACTATATGCAGTCTAAATTTACAGTGTGAACGGCATAACTAACCATACAGAATATTGAAAATCACAATAAATAATAATGAATGCAGTTGAACTAACAGTATGTTAGAAGTAAAAATATATGCAGTTCCAAATTTAAAGCGCAAATGAAATAACTAACCATACGTAGGAGTCCATGTTACACAGTAGTGGCAGTCAACCCTAACAAAAGACCACCAAATGCACAATTGGTTGATTTTATTGTATAATGTATTACTTGAATGGAATTGAACTCACAAGGGACTTGTGCCTCAGCGTAGTGAATTAAGCACTCAAAAATGTTTGAATGTGAGCATGCAAAAAGCGAATTAAGATATATTTAACAATTTTATTATGATGTACGTTCACCCAATCCTAAGCCTGTTCTTCTGAGAAGACTCAGGAATCTGTTACCCACCGTTTGTTATACATTATACATATACATTAAGTGAGAATCAGCTCTAATTCATTCAGCAATATCAGTGCCTCATCCTTTTGAATGCAAGGACTCATTGGGATGAGGGAGGTGCAAGGCAAAATAGAGGTGAAGTAAGATTTTTATGGGACAAGCTGATATTAATAATGAACATAATTTCATTTGATACTAAGTCAGTCAGGGTAATATAATGAAATTGTGTGCAGCCAAAATGAGTTTAACTTTATTATTGTTATGCTTTAATGCAGGAATGACTGAAGTTAAGGACTAACATATGGAAGGATACTGAATGTGAGGAAGCTGATATCTTCTGCACTGGGGGCTATGACACCCTGATAATGAAAAAGAGTGCAAAGTGACTGTGAATGTAAAATGTATTTCAATTTTAATCTCCTGAATCCCATCAGATTCGCGATGAATTATAATATTTAAGTTTCCGTGCCCGTCAATCAATCTCTTTATTCTCCTGTTTTTTCTTCCTTATCAGTTGTTGTTGTTGCCCCCGCCTCGCACATTAGCATACCACTGGTTGGGTTGCATTTTAGGTGAAAATGCTTAGGTGAGATGGTGCTCTATCCAAATTTCTCCGTTTTGTCAAACAGATAGCGATGCTGCTCTCTGCTGGTTGTATAAATGAAGCTATTACTGTATGAATATCTTGACATTGTATTTTTAAATGGCTATTTAAGCATATATTATATAAAATAAAAATGTCCAACTCATACTTAAAAATGACATTGTAACAGTAGTTCATGTTGGGCTATACTTTCATTCATAAGCAGGGATATTTTCAGTCATCTTTTTAAGTGATCACCAATCGCTATTTTAGTGCCTGATCTGGATTTGCACAGCCTCCATTGCATGTTTATGTCTGGACCAATACATCAAATCAAATACATTAAATATAAGTGTAAATATGCCTTACTCCGTCCACTGATCGACAGCCATACAGACTGCCGATCAATATGAATTAGCTATAAATGACCAACTAACCCTCCCACCTCTTGTCTAGGTCAACTTCTTGTCTGCTTTATTTAAAGCTAGATGAAGTTAATACTACTACTATTACAATTATACTACAACTATTTAAGTTACATTTTTGAACAAAAATAGCCATAACTACAAAACTACTTAGTCTGTTGCATAACCTTTTAGTTCATTATTTTCCTTATTAAATACAGTAGTTATAGCTACATATCAATATTAGTGTGTGCACAATCTTGTGACATCTAAGAACTAAACCACTCCACTGAACATTCAATAAAAACACACATACGAAAGAACTATCTCTACCATCTCGCTTTAGAAAAAAACTAGGGATGTGAATCAGTAACTGTTTATCTACCTGATAATTTGGACCTATGGTCGGTTAAACAGTGTGTAGATCCTGTGAACGCAGTAATTAATGTGATTGCCCACTGTATGCCGTTTGCTTTCTTTGTTTGTCAAACAGCAGCAGGGTTGTTCACTCGGACTCAAGCATGAATTGGTAAAAAATGATTCTCACCCATGCTTTGATCTATTGAGTGGGTGCGTCAAGCTTGAACAACGTCTGAATGGAAAGTTAAAATGTTCCCCTCATTTACAAAATCTTCCTAAAGAGTAAAATGTGTGTTTGTGCATCAAGAATATCATTATTTTTTTCTTTCATCAAATATCATTTTCCGGCCTGGTGCGTGGCTGATAGGCACAGGCGACAGCAACAGAGCAGGCATCCTGCTTTTGGAGAGACCTGTGGAGACAGATGGGAGAATTTACAAAATGCTGGAAGAGCAGAGAGTGGAGCTGGCAGTGGCACACCTCTGAGAGATTTACAACGGCCTTCTTGTCTCCATCAAGGTTGGCACTATGGTGTCACATTTGTGCTGCCGAAGCGAGCCAATCTAGCCTCCCGTCTTTCTTTGCCACACAGCAGAGACAGCAATCTCATCTGCATCTGTCACCATCAGATATTGGTAGGTTTTTTTGCGAAAGTATTCATTTATACAGTGTTTTGTGTTTTGAAGAGAGATAAAAAAAATTGGTAGAAAGCAGATGGATATCCATTCGTTTCGATTCAATTTGTCAGTCATCTCCTCATTCTGTTGGAGAAATGAGCCGGTCATATTGGGTTTGTGTCACATTTGTCGTGGTGTGTTTGTCGAGAGGTAGGAGGCAATAATTCCACGATGGAATACCTTTCTAATCACGCATTACTAATCTGGCCTTGCCCTCATCCGCGTTCAGTCCGCTCCCCCCTTTGTTTGCTAACCTGTCTGGCGGCCTTGTGGATAATAACGCGGACCATTGCCTCGGTCACAATGAGGAATCCCTCCCTGATCCCTGCTCAAATCTCATAACCTGATGGTGGCAACTCACTATTGATTTCTTTCATAAACCACGCTCGGCGTCTTTCCTCTCTCCCTCGCTCGCTCTCTCTCAGTGCGTTGACCCGCCGTGCTCTCGTCACCCACAAACGGCAGCCACCCCACCCACACCCCTAAAGGGTAATTACTCACTCTTTTATTTTCTCCAGCATGGCTCTGTATCGGGCCACTTATCTTTGACAGCGGTGCAGCTCAAATTAAATTCCCCCATCTGATAATGAAAGTCATTATATCCCTCTGGAGCTTTGTGCAGGGCCAAACAAAGCCTGGTGGAGGTTTGTGTAATAACCCGGGAAGGGAGAGCACGCAGCTGAGCACAAAGACAGAAAGGCAGACGCCGACTTTCTGGACACACAGCTTAGCCCCTTTTTTTCTCACTATTCACAGATATCATGCTTTTGAGGATAAACAAAGAGGATCTGTTCCACTTGTAAAGCATTGCAAATATTCAGCATTTGTATTTGAAATGCAGGCAAATAGAAATTAGGATATTATTGTGACGATACTGTATAACAGAACTCCCATCCTTGCTACTTGCAAAGGATCTCTGCTTATCCTATTCTGGCGATCAGGGTTGTGTTGTAGTAGTCTAAAAAGCTTGTGCATTTTGAACATCTAATGAATTGGGCACAAGGGCTTGATATAGAACCAAACTGCTGTGGCGAAAAAGTTCAAGTAATTTCCCAAAAATGTGCTCTCTCAGATTTGATTTCTATAGAGGTTTAAACTGTACACAAAGGCACTTTACATTGTAAAATGACAATACCATTCATTAAAATCCATTATCACAATATATAATAATTTAAACACTACAAACAAAGCATGTGATAATTATGTAAAGCTTGGGCACTGTTTTTGAGATAAAGAAATGCAGTTTTTGAAATGTAATTGGTGTCAAGCTGGCGAGATGAGAGGAGCGGGAGGTGCATCGGTGATGAGTGGGACACAGAATGTTTGGTTTACTCTCTGGTCCATGGTGAAGGAGAAAATGTGCACCTGAATTGATCGTCAAAAGACATGTAACACAGATTCCAATATTGATCCTGACTTGAAAAAAGGGAATACTGTCTCACAAGAGTTACTGCTAGAACAGTTTGTTTCGCCAAGGATGTATATTCGTTTCTAAGATTACTGTAAAGATTGTGTTGCGGACTAAAATAGGTCACCAACAGGCGGGTTAAACGTTTTTATAATATGCAATTTATCAGCTTGAACTTAAGCTAATAACTGAGCTTTACTTTCAAGGCTAATCAGTACATTACCTTACACGGCATTAAAACAAGCCCTGTTATTGACTAACACATCTATTGCATTTTAACTGCTTTGGCTTTTCATGCTTTTTAAGTAAAATGTTATGTCTTTCATGATCTTAGCTACATGTTGGGAGTTTAAACTATAGCAATTTATGTGTATGAGACAGTATGCTCACAAGACAAATCAGTTATTCCTCATCCTTAAATATGTTTCCCTTTCGAAAGTGACTTATTGAATATACAAAATTGTAAGTAAACTAGGCTTCCACAGTTTTCATGCCTTCATCCATCCATTAGCCTTACCTTCTAGACTCGACGGGTTATTTCGGGGCCTACCAATTTAGAGTTGTCAATTAACCTTAATGGGGTGGCTACAGGAGGATAGCAGGATAACTAGATAACTAAACATACACAGGGGAAACAGCCGGCTATCATAAATATCAGAAAATACAGTTTCTGTTTTGCATTGCTGTTTTACGTGGATCAGAACCTTCCTGTTTGATAATTTTGCCAAAAACATGAAGCTGCTTTTGCATACCAAAGACAGAAAACAAGGAGCCCTTGTTTCAAGAGTAGAGACATCGTAAACTGCATATGTGTTATGCAATAATTAGAATTAGAATTAGAATTGCGCATCGTCCCACACAAACATGCACATGCAAACACACAAGTCGGGGGAAATTTGTTCTCTGCATTTAACCCATCTGTGGCGCATGCAAGGCCACAGAGCAGTGGACGGCTGAGAGCGTCCGGGAGCAGATGGGGTAAGTGCCTTGCTCATGGGAGTCTCTTTTGTTAGTGGGGGGGGGGGGGGGCCGTTTATTTGGGCTTCATTCATATTCATCCTTCCAGGGGGAGACCGCCTCGAATGGGCCTCTAACCGGCAACCCTCTGGTCCGATGCATGTCTCCCTCGCCACTAAGCCACCTATCCCCGATAACAGAATACTTCCAAAATATATCAAATAAATACTGTATAATATTTACAATTGCACATGTCAGTTTCAGTTTCCCTGCCTGTAGATATCTCCTCCAAATAGATCGATAATTAGAAAACTGGTCTAAGGATCCCAGTTGGTTGAGATATAGGATGGTTTCTTCAGCTGTCTGAAAAACAGATTAAATGAATAACAGCAGACATTTATGTGTCGAGTGTGTGTCGGCATTTGTGTGTATAATGGCTCAGCAGGGGGTCCTTCTATTACAACACTCAAACCATCAGGTTCATTAGCCCAACAATTACACATTAATGAATCTGTTAAAAGGCATTTGCTGAGTTGAGTGCACCGGCTTCTGTCAACCTTAAGTGCTGGGTAAAACACTTTTAATTGGGCTCAGTCTCGCGCCTGGTCAATTATGGATACCGGCTTCTTGGGAATGCGTGCTGAAACATGGACTAAAAGCTTCCAAGATGGTGGATTGGCAGAAGCAGAGTGGAGGGGAAGCACTGGAGGGAGGGAAAGGTCACAGTAATCACCATAAAAGGCAGAATGCAAAATAATTAAAGACAGAATAATTGGCTAGGAGTTGTTGATGCGCCTTTCTCTCTCTCTCTTTCTCTCTCTCGTTCTCTGTATGTGTGTGTGTAATGGTAGCAAACAAGACATTCATTTCTAACTTTCTTTTTACATGCTCTGTGAAGAAACGCTACAACACATCCTTTCCTATGTTCAGACACTGAATCCAGAATATGCACTTTGTCATGTTAACTGTCACTGGTTGTATGTATATGCATATGTTTATGTATGGAAATGAAAATAAACTTAAACTTTGCCCCCCAGTAGAGAAATTGTATTGCAAATAATGATAATAAAGTAACTAAATTATCTCCACATTATCCCCCATTGAACCACAACCTCTCACATTTACCGTTTTTCTCTGGTGAAATTAAACAAACGGATATGTAATAGATAGATATATATATATATATATGAAAATTGAGCACTGGAAGAGCTGACAGAAACATATTGCCCTTGTCACTAATAGCCAGGTTTGCTGCCCCTCCTCTCAAAGTCAGTATGCTTAGCAACTGGCTGCTGGCGATAGCTTAATAATGCAATGAGTAATTTTATTTCCCCAAAATGTTGAATTATGGCTTTAGAATTTTTTACTATTTTTTTACTAAGGGGATCTAGCGGTGAGGTTGCACATTGCAGCCAACTCAATACCCCTCGCATCAGCATCTCCTTCCAAGCCTATAGGTGAATCTCAAATGTCCTTCAGGTAACAAAACAATATCCATCGCTAGTGTTTGGACACGACTATGAATTTCCTGAGAAAACTCATAGCTACATTTCACTTGCCAGGAGCATTTGTATGAACTTTCTGTGTGAATTTACATCACATCTTTGGCATTGAGCTGGCATTTCAATGCTGGCCTGTACATTGTTATACTGTATTTTTGTGCTACTGTCAGTATTAGTTTGACTCAAAGAGGATCAATTGGAGTCGAGATACAAAGAGTTATAATGTATATACATCATCACAATAACTGACACCTTTTTTGACACACTTTTTGAAAACAGTGTGTGACACAGAGGTGGCATCGTATTTGTTTTACAATACGATGCCTTAATAGTCCAGCTACATCAAAATAGTCTGCCCTATCATGCCAGAGTTTTGACTGTAAACAGGCTAAAACCAGAATTATGAAATAAGAATCAGAGGCATGCTAATGGTGGCTTGGGATCGATGCCCATGTAGCAGTTAGTCAATACCTAACAATGGAACACGTTGAAAACAAAATGCCATTGGAGCACAGTACTAAAGTTAATTGTCAGATACTGTCTGCCTGGCTTTATATCAAAAGCCTAATTAGTTGAAGAGATAGGTGGCTGACTCAATTTTCATCAATGAAAAGGCTGTAGCTATACACCATAATAATAAAAATTATTCATTTTATTTGGGGCACCTTTTAAGACACCAAAGTAGTAAAAAAAAAGTTTAAAATCTTTAACATTTACACAATTAAAATTTAAAAGAATATTAGAACACAACAGGAGGTATATGTACACGGGTATGCCATCTAAACAGGTGGGTTTTGAAAGATATTATGGAGTCTGGAGACTGTCGGATGCATAGTGGCAAGGAGTTCCAAAGCCTGGGAGCCGAGCAGCTTAAGGCTCAGCCACCCACGGTGCTGAGGCAGGTGATAAAGACACATAGGAGTCCAACAGAGGACATGCGGAAGATGCGGAAGGGAGGGTACTCCTGTAGAAGGGGTTAGTGATGTAGATGTGGGCTAAATTATGAAAAGGTTTGAAGGTGAGGAGAACGTTTTTGGTAGCGCACAGGCAGACAGTGTAGTTGGATGAGGGTGGGGGTGATGTGGTTGGGTGACTTGGTGCGGGTGATGCTGAATTATTTGGACCCTGTTGAGGAGTCTGATGGGCAGGCCAGTAAAAAAAAGCATTGCAGTGGTTGATCCAGGATGGGACGAATGAGTGGACCAGGATTTCAGTGCTGGGTTGGGACAGAGATGAGCGGAGCCTGGGGATGTTCCAAATATGGAAGAAGGCAGTCTGGGTGATGTTTTTAATATGTGTCGCAAATGAGAGGGAGCTGTCCAAGATGACACCAGGGTATTTGACTTGTGAGGAGAAGGGTACAGGGAAGTCGTCGATGAGAATGTTTGGAGCTGGGGCGTTTTTGTGATTTGGTTAGGGTGGATTTGGAGCCGACATTGCAGGGCCTCAGTTTTGCTGCCATTGGGCTTCAGCAAATTCCTGCTCATCCAGCTCCTGATGGAAGGTGTAGACCTGTGTTCATCAGCATTGGAGTGAAAGTGAACTCCATAGTGACGGAGCACGGAGGATATATTGAATAAGAGCGGACCCAGTACTGGGGGACACCCTGACTTATGATTTCTTAACTGCACAAACTGTTGTTTGTCAGTGCGGTATGTTGTGAACCCGGAGAGTGCAACACCAGTTATCCATATACTATATCCAGGAGTAGTGTTTGGGAAAGGTTGTCAAATGCAGCGCTGAGGTCAAGGAGGTTGATGATAGTAAGAAGCCCAGAGTCAGCTGCACGGAGGAGGTCATTGGTGATTTTAACAAGGGCTGTTTCGGTACTGTGTTCTGGGCGGACACCAGATTGAAAGGGCTCGTGGCTGTTGTTTGTACCAAGATTGCACTGAAGACGTGCGGCAACCGCCCTCTCAAGTGTTTTGGAGATGAAGGGGAGGTTGGAGAAGGGGCCTGTAGTGGTTTAAATCGGCTGAGTCAGTACCAGCTTTTTTGAGGATGGGAGTGGTGTCAGCCAATTTGAGGTTGGGGGGTACAATTCCAGAGGTGAGGGAGGAGTTCATTATGTCAGTGATCATGGGTGATACGGATGGGAGACAGGCCTTGACGAGGGTGGTGAGAAGAGGATCAAGCCGACTGGTGGTTGTTTGGGCTTTATGGATGAGCTGTGAGATGATGCGTGTATTGTTGTTGCTGGTGTTGGGTTTCCTGCTGGGGAGTGTATTGATTTTGAAAGCAGTAATTACAAGTATGCTTTGTAATCAAACCTATTAATAACAGCTTGACTATTGTTTTTTGCTTTTATGTCCTGCCTGTTTGGTCGATGGATGATCCCAAATAATGACGTTGGAGTTTTTATATTCATAGATTTAACAATTGCAGAATGAAATAGATTTCCAAATGAACAAAGGTACACTGAACCGTTTGATTTCAGCCAAAACGGAAGGGACCGTTTTACAACACCATCGCTAGAGTGAGTCACATCTGCTGTCACAATGGGAGGCACTTACAGATAATACCTATAATCAGGCTATTTAATGCATTCAACAGAGTGGCAGATATGAAACAGATGGTCAATCTGCAGGCGTACTCTAAACACAACACGATCCATATTATGGAGCCCAGCAGTTGGTTGAGGGCAACTGTATCTAAACACATTACCTTATAAAGAACTGTGGACGCGGAGGTTTGATGGGGAAGGCTAACTGAAGTTCTCCACTTTGATGAATTATTCTCTACAGGTTACTTGCCTATCCACCCATGTAAAGACATTGCTTGAAATTCACCTGTAGTGATGCAGGGCAAAATACAAGCTGTCCATGCACCTTAACCTTACTTTGCAAGAAGAATGCACAGTTTTCTTGGCTTGCTACTACGACTTATCATGAAACCCCTGCGCTCCACCATGCTTACAGTCTTAGACACATAGACATGCACACTCACACTCAAACACACAAGATTCCCTTCAGGAGACTCGTAAGTTTAGTTTGAAATGCCTTGGCGGGTGCAGGACAAAGTGAAAGTCATAGCAGGACGAGACACACTTCCCCAGTAATGTCTCATTATCTTCAAGTTGTGTGAAAATTCTGCTGTGACAAGTTAAATCAAATGAAGTGCACATTTGAGAGCTGAGAAGTAGAACGAACGCACACCTCTCAGATGCTTGTCGAGAGGTTACGGTTGCATTCATAGCTTTGATGGAAATTTGAATAAATTTAAATGCACAACATGAAGACATGCTTTTTCAATGACCTCCTCTATAATGGGGAGGCAGATTGTTGGCGTTACATTGTGTTTTGTCTGAAAGGTGTTATATATGGTTAATTGATTCATTGATTGATTGTTAATGTGTCTATACAGTGTACACCTCCATCAAATTGCAAGCCATTAACTCAGAGGATATGATCTTTACAGGAAAAATCAAATTGTCATTGAAAATGCCCTTTCGGCTGACGAGCCCCCATTTACAATGCATCAAAGATGGCCTTGCGGTTTCAATACCATGCAGCATTGAGCTCAGCACCACTCGTACTTGGGAGAGAGGCAAAAACAATTCTAATTAACATCCTCAGTGACCCGGAAATAAACATTTATTTTCTCATCTTCTCAACAGATTTTTGACATTGTCCTTTGATGGCCTCTGGTTTCCATTTTCTTCTGGGTTTTGTGTCCCCATTTCTCAACCTGTAATTTATTCATCAAATTCATGTATAATTAATTTTGAATTTACCACTGTGTAAGTATTAAAACACCAAAACAAATCTTGTGATAATGGAGGTGTTTGAGGTCTCCTTAATTTCAAATTAATACCTTTCCTGCCCCACCCCCCTTTTTGTCTCTCTTTGAGCAGAAAAGAAAGACAAAAATATCAGCTGAGGATATGTTGACAACCACAGCATACTATCACAGTGGCCTCATCCTCATTCAATAACTTGATCATATGGATCATAATTCTCTTTTTAAGAAAAAATAGATACATTGATAAATATAAAAATCAGGGAAGAAATATTTCTCAGGGCAGGTGGATATTTATGTATATATAATATTCCATTGAAATCAGTTGAACATCTTAAAATCAAGTTGATGGATTAAACAGGAGACCGTGTGACAGGAAAATGATGACTTTGTCACTCTTTTGCCTTTCGATTCGGTGGCCTGGCCTCAAACTACTTTTTGAGATGTTCTGTTTGAGGGCAAAGGGGATTTCAGCTGTTTTGAGCAGCAACAGTTAAAGGCAAGATGAAAAATTAGGCATCATACATGTGAAAAGAGTTGCATTTGATGAACAACTGGATTTTTTGTCCCGAATATTACAGAAGCAAGTGACAACATTTAATAGCCATCATGTTGACACATGCACAAAAAAAATAAAATAAAATGTGTACTTGAAGGGTTACGCAGAAAAGATACGTTTGGTTAATGATGGGACTCTGTAACGTCCTCTGACATGCTATTATGTTATAATAGTAACTAGTCATAAAACTATCTCTGTAAGGCTGTTCTCGAGTTTAATGCACATGTCAGTGTGCTAATTGGCTGCCAATAGGAATGCTTGCATATTCATGTTCATGTGGTATAATGTTGACCATGTACGCTGTATTAGTTCAGCTTGGAATCATACCAAAATCAGCTATTTAGCTCTAAACCAGGCTATATGAGACATTGTAGGGACTGCATCAATGTATTCACCAAATGTGATGATGGTGCCGTTGTGATTAAGTGAATGAAGGTAGGGACTATTTTCCACGTCTTGCCTTGCCCTGGGCAAAAAAAAGTAACACAGTGTGGATAGTGGTGACAGTAACGGGCGCATCTGTAACTCAAGAATATAAATACAATTGTTGCTGTTCTTGTGATCCTAGACATGGTGTAGATTTTTGGACACATCCTGCTTCTAAGATGGTTTGTGTGTGTTTCGCTTTGTACCCACATGGCTTTGTATGTGTGTTGCTGGCTGGGGGTGACCTCCAGTCCAATCACACTACGCACCTTTCTCCTCATACATCATCTGCTCCCCTGTGCCAGTATTTAAGGCCTAATGAACACTCCACCAACATCAGCAACTTACCCAGTGATATTAATGCTAGCACTGTTTTTGAAGCTTGTCTTCCGTGAGAAATTGGTTTTGTTCTTCTTGCTTGCCTGTGTGTTTTCATCTTTGGCGCTGGAACCACCACTCTCTGTTGCATTTAGCTAGCTCTCCGGGCACCTTCTTTCCTAAAACACACTTCGATATTGTTTGTCTTCCTCCATAGATCAAAAACAAACATACATAACCCCACATAATTTGGAAGACCTATCTTCTTTGGTGCCTTTGAATTCACCTGCATTTCAAAACATTAAAGTAATTCCGATGAGTCAAATTTATTTCAATGCACTGACTGATTGGTCTTGCATGACAAACTCATCCAGGCTAGTTTGCTCCATTACACATGATCCTATCTACTGTAGAATTAAATTCTTCAGGGTGTATATTCGAAAATGGTTAATATTCTAAGCAGGGCAATAAAATCATGCCTGATGAGCAAAAAATAAAATATCATGGACTTAATTTAGAGCACTCATGTGTCAACCCAGCAATTAAAAAGGCGCTTGCTGTCTAGAGCTTTAATGGAGTGTAAGATTTATCAGGAACATTATCAGCTCAAGCTTGTACGACAGGATCAAGGTTCTGTCAGTCAACAGTCTTTGTGTGCCTATTTTTTCTCCTAACACATCACCAAATGTTGAAATGTCGGACCTTTTTATTTATATATAGCCAGCTCTATAACATGTAATCAATATTTCTGTTCCCCTCAGAAATAGTGTACTTATGGTGTTAGTCCTTTTAAGAGTCTTTTTAATTGAGACAAAAAAGTTTGAACAGAAAAGCTAGCACATCCACACAGGTTATTTCAGTCTCCAATAAACTACAGTTACGACTAGACAATTTAAGAACCACGCACAATATCATGAAAAAAAGATAACATAAGCAAATCTCTGAGTGGCTCTGTGTCCTTGTAGGGGGTAGGAATGGGAATAGCTTGTTTGCTTTTTGATCCAGTCCCAAGTTGAAACCTAAAATTCCAAACCTGTGCAGCAAGTAATTCATATGCTTAAATTGTTTTTTTTTTTTTTTTTTTTTTTTTTACTACAGGCATTAGTAATGAAAACAAATGAAGGTTAAGCACAGAAGAGTTTGGAGTTTGTATCGGAAATGAGGCAAATTGTGATTTGTAAATATGGGGCATGTAAATCAAATTTAATCTAATCTCGTAATTTTTATTTTATTATTTCTGTATCATGAAAGTTGCATTACTGCCGCCCTCTGGTTTTAACACTCCTTTATTTCCTGTCTTGTCTAAGATCATCTTTGCATCTGTTTTGTCCTTCGATCATCTCCCCATCTGTTGTGGTTCTCCATTGTCTCTGCAACTGTTTTGTTCCATCATCTCTGTAATCTCCCCATCTGTCCATTGACTTTGCATCTGATTCAGGCCATCATGCTGCCAAACTAATTTGGCTACCTGGGGAGCTGTTCTTACTGATTGGTATGTATTTCTAGCAGAGACAACCGGCATGCAAAAGTAAAATAGCTGACACACAAACTCATCCCAAGTGAAAGGGGTGCTGCTCTAATAGTGATGCATATGTGTAATTTGATGAATGTTTAAAAGAGTAGATACACAAGGATTTCCATGACATTGGCAAAATGTTTGAATTAAATTGACATTGAATTTGCGGTAGTGGAAAATGCTTCTTCAGGACATTCCCTATGGTAATATTAACCAGTCAGTTGTATTAACATAGTCTAGTAAGAGCTTCATATTACTGGTGTTCCTAAATAGAATATTTAACAATAAAGGAAAATATCATGAACATCAATTTAAAAAGCCATCGACTTGCCCACACACCTTTAATTTGCAGTGGGCTACTGGCAGCACTAAGGTCTACTAATACCAAGCAGTCGGTAAGACTATCAAAACTGTAGCAAATGGGGGGAGGGTACAGATGACTGAGAACAGGAAAAGGAGAAGAGTGATACGACTAGAAAGCAGAGACGGAAGTAGTTCTGCAAGTCACAGCACTCGGATTGAACTCCAGAGTCAGAATCACTTGTAATACAACTGCTTTCGTTGTGGCCTTTGACTACAGTTAAGATGAAGCGGCATAGGTCAGCTTATAATATACGAGAGGAGAAATAGTGTAGGAAAACGTTGCAAGATTCCCCCCCCCCCCAACAATACCTCGGGGAAAGTGCTGACAGGACTGAGCCTGGGGAATGAAAGATTGGGCCTTTTCCACAGACCTTTATCATTGTAATGAGCCAGAATGGACAAGGGGCGAGCTTTGCAGGACACTGTGGTAATATGCATGTTAGCAGCTTGTATGGAGAGATAGGGGAAGGGGGCTTTATTTCTTCCCTCAGCATTTCATTACTTTCAATTTCCCGTTCACACAAGCATCACCAGAGTCAGCAAACAGTGCAAGGTAAATGGAAATGAAAGCGTAGCGTCTCGCCATGCTTTGGCTGCCATCAGCACGGCGCATTTAGTCGTGCACACGAGCTGCCATCACGGACCGCGGGAGCCATTTGCTTCCATTGTATCTCAAAAGCAGCGGGTGTTTGTCATTTGTTTGGCGAGATTACATGGTGAGTGATATCGTTTAGGAGTTTTTATTCTTTGTTTCACGCTGGATGGGTGGGCACTGTTTGGGTGGAAATGAAGGGAGACGAGCAACTGAGAGAGAAAAATAAATACAAAAAGTAATCATCAGAGAATAAAGAATGGCTGCAAGGCACAAATGTGCGTATAGTGAAATAAAGAAAAAAGATGAATGGGGCACACCCTGTATCTGTATCGTACATTTTTTTCCTCGGATAAACATTCAAATAAAACATTTTAATTACATTTAATACATTTTAAATCAAACAATTAGGATGAGGATCCTGATTTTTTCTTCCTTCAGTGTTGTGACTGACATTAAACTTAAAAGTATGAAACTTGATCCCATGTCGTGTTACAAGATTGTTTTTTTTTCCATTTGTACACAAAATATAATCATAAGTATGGGAAAAAAAAACCCGAAAGCTTTGTAGCTTATTTTCCACATGACCGATCCCTTCCAAGTGAATGAAACAAGCGCTGCGAGAGTTTCGGAAGAAAGAGAGTGGAGTTAAAAAGTGCACAGAGGATAATAATTAGGAGGGAAAAAAAACTTCAAATGTCGGTTCCACTAGCTTAGACTTCTCCCTCTACCACATCATGCAATCTGCCTTTCTAATTCCCCAAAGCCCCCCAGGCCAATTTTCTGCTATGCTAGCACTATCCTTCCAAGGAATTGCATATGTTAATATAACGGATAAAATACCCTCAGCAATTAAGCAATTAATGTGTCTGAAATTCACTGTTGTTGTTTATGCCTTTTAAATATTGGCATTTACATGCCTCCCTGACTAAGGCATAGATGGAATAAACAAGAAGCTAAAGTAAACTTTTCTTGAAAGATTTATTTTATGAAGAGTCTGAGATTGGTGCAATTGTATTTCAGTACTGAGAGACATGTGTATGAGTGTATGTGAATAAGGCAATTCAAATACTAAAGGACAAAGGGGAATTGAATTAATATATGATGTCCGCATGGACACAAATAATGTTTGACTTCTAATCTGGTTTCACAAATGATCTTAATTTGATTCACATAAAGACAGTTTTCTACTCGCGGTTGTATTTTTGTTTTTAATGTGCTCAAATGCATTACCTACGGAAGGTTTACTCTTTTGAATGATTCAATTTCCACATCTTGTGCATTTTTGATTTCAGCAGAATCACCAGCAGGTGACCACCAGGTTATTTTTCTTCGCCTCTCTGTTGGAGTCGAGGCTCAGTATTAATGCAACAATACTTCAGTATGGCATGTGCCACAGTCAGGGACAAGATAGACTTAGAGGAGAGGTGACCATAAAAGACTGGCAGCGAGAGAGAGGATGAGATACATGGAGAGAGAGAGCGTCTATTGCTCATCAAAATACAACTCAGCCCGGGATGGGAAATTACCCAGGCTCCTAATTGAGCTTTTTGATGCTGAAAGAGCAGAAGAGGCCCTTTGAAAAAGCCCATCAGTGCTTTTTTTCATGGCATAGTGCCTAGCCATAAAGGTCTGGGTAAATAACACCTGCAGCACTCACTCAGTGTGACCCAACATACAAACACCCCTCAGCATCCGACAGCCATGGTGTGTGCATGTTGGTATGTGAACTGTTTTATTTCTTTCCCACTAGAAGTAAACTCAAACGGTATGCTGCTCTCGGTTCTGGCCCTCATCTCTCTTTTACTTCTTTGCTTTCCTCTGCCCACTTTCACCTGGTTTGAGCTTCAGACAAACATCTCAGGGGCTGGTTGGCTCCCAAGTTCTGTGACTCTTTTTGACCTTGCCTTTCTTCATTTCACCTTGTACTTTATCCATGCTTCCCCTGTTTTCTCATTTTATTCGTTTTCCAAGATGCTTCCACGGGTTCTAAAACATGATGACAAGGCCAACATAGCAAAAGGGTGTAATGTATTAGAAATGATTTTCTAGTATAGTAGAAATTGTCTTTAGATGCCACTTTTTTCAAGTCTCTAATTTCATTTAGCATCTTTTAATAATCAACGCTCATTCACTGTTGGTAAATCCCTTAATATTTATGTTTCTTTTTAATTATCTATTTCATCCCATTTCTTTTCCCATGCCGTATATTCAGTTAAGTCATTCCATTGCTGCAAAATACACCGGTATTCTGCAGATGTATATGTGGTGTTTATATACATTACAATACTCACATATTTTGAATTAGTGAAATGCTATGTCAGTGAAAGATCATCTTGAAAGAAACCTTGTTTTTCTGTGGAAAAATGGACACGTTTTTCCTTACTTAGATAGATAGTAATACAAGTAAGACCATCAATAATGTTGCCCACATCTCCGTTGCAGTGAAGAGAAGCCAACAGTAGTTTTACAGTCTGAGAGCCTTTCTCTGACACACCATCTTTAGCCAAGTGTGCATAAAATGCACAACCAACAGAGTATAAATTAATTAGTCGTTGTCAAAAAGAAAACGCCAGTTATAGTCTGAATCAGCTGAGAAAAAAACAAACTCTAATAACAGATAGTGCTGAAAAGGCTTTTTTCTCATCCAAATAACATTCTGTCAACAGCTCAACAAGAAAAGATAAAACGGGGAAATAGATTAGCTTCTCAACGCAGAGGCTAATTTGTGTATGTGTGTCTGCATTCATATCTTCCTGGGGTTGTGAGGACACTTTTTTTGCTCAAAACAATATGATAAGGAAACATAGATGTTTTGAGAACATTTAGTCCTTCCCTTCAAATTTCAAAGGCCTTAAGAGAAGAGGGTTAATACTTGGTTTTAAGGGTTAGGGTGAGGGAGGCGGGTTCGTCATACGGTGATGGTTAAGTTGAGGGAAAGGAACTATGGGATTAATTATATCTATGAGTGTCCTAACCACTACAGAAAGACAATAATGTGTGTGTGTGTGCGTGTGTGTGTTTGTGCACAGGTACATGTAGGTGTGAGAAAATATGACGTACGATGGGAATGCTCATATTCCTGGCTTGAGTCACTGGTGCCTAAAATGTCTGCACTTATCTTGTTGTCACTCATGTTGATGAGCTGTCATTTATCGTGAGGCTTCAAACTCTCTGCTGACACAGTAGAAGTGTGTAGACCTACTGAAGCAGCAAACATACCAATGCTGGTGTTTAGAAGATGAAAAGAAGCTCACTGGTTCACTATAATGCTGCCATCTTTTAATATATTTTGCAACTGGACACTTCCAATAAGAAAAACAAATGATAAATAGTAATAGGTAGTATTGAACATATATTGTTGGCCAGTTGGATATGTCATTACTATCATGTAATGAACATAATGTATATTGAATAATTGTAAGACTAACATAACTTATTTTCTCTTGTCATGCTTAAATAGATTGCCCATCATTAGAAGCAGGTCATTTGGAGGGGTCCAGACTAAGGAGTGAAATAACTATATTTTCAGGAATAATGGAAGCTAACCTATATTGAACACTTCAAGATCAGACCAGTTGAACTAAGTTAGTCATGTTAACGTCACGTGATGCTTCATTATGATATAGTCTTAGTCTTCTCTTTCTCAAGATATACAGAAGTAACAGGCACAAATGAAAAACAACAACAACACACACTTCCGCCAATTATAATTAAAGGGAATTTTGATATTCTCTTTGATTGAGACATGTGTAACATTAACAGGCTCTAGGAAAGACCCAGAATAACAATTGGAGCATTTTATTGGTGGGGAGAAAAAACACATACAGAAACACATTTTGTGGACTCTGACATTTGCCCCAAAGGATTACATTGTGGCCACTGCTGCCGTGTCACAGCTGCTGGCAGAGGCGATCTTCTGGACAGAGTCCAATTCATCCATTCATTTACACACCAACATTGTTAGACATTGGGGCCAGGTTTTCAAGAAAAACTGTAATGCCCCTTTTAACCACAAGTCCACTTCCTTTTTTTACCTTTCCTCTCCTTCCTCGGCTGACAGGCATACGTCCACTGCCTCAGCAACCCTCCCACTCTTGACCCCTCCCTCCTCATGTAGAGACACACAGAAAGGAAAGATGGCTGGATGGATGGCAGGGAAAGGGGGAACGTTGATTTCCACTTTAACTCTGCGCTGTTATGGTATTGAACGACTGCCCACTCCTGTCATCGTCGTGGTAGGGAATAGATTGCCTTTACACTCAGGCACTTCACACGTCTGAAAGCCCCTTTCTCTCCTTCTTACGCTCTCTTTCTTTTATTTCTCCCCCCCCCCCATCTCTATCCCTCTCACCTCATCTCTCTAGAGTTTAATTTTTCTTCCTACCTCAGGCACATAACGACACTGGCGTGACGAGATCAATTTAACAATATATACTGAGCATAGTTCCTGGGAGAAATGTGTAATCAAGAAGTGTATCGATCCAGTGTATTATTCTGTAGTTTTCTGTGAATGTAGGAACAAAGTCACATAGTAACGGCACAGCAAGATTACACACAGCTAAATGTCTTAAAGAAACTAAATTACAGTAATAAGAATTTTAAAAAGATGCATACTTTGTAACTCTAGGTCAAGTCCTGGCCTTTTAGGCTTTACAAATAATAGCAACACTTGAATGAGCCTAATCAAATCCCCGGTTTACAACCACTGACACAGATATACCACATTCTGATTGGTTGTTGTAATGTTGCTACACACATTTGTTTGTTTGAAGGGGTAAGTACGTATGCATAGGGGTTACATTTGTGGAAAAAAATGTTATAAATGTGACCTAGTTCTCTTTCTCCATCCAAAATGCGGTGTGCATGATTGTGAAGACTGATGAAGTCTGTTGATGAAGCACCGATCATCCTTTCTCGTCTTGTGCGACAACACAACTTTCATCAAACAAGTGAAGGTCAACACTGGTGCACTTTTGGTCTTTTGGTCGAGGCGTAGATCAAATAACCACAGGGTCATTGGTTGGTTCATTGCCTTTCCTATCTCCCAAATAAAGACAAAACCTTGTCATAACTTATTTCAACTTCAAGACTGTAGCTTGGAGAACACACACAGATTGTGTGTACCTCAGCTTCCTTTCCTGAGCTGTCTTTGCTCCACATTTTATTGTGCTGTTCTCCTTCTGAACAGAAGTTGGAGCGAGGAGCAGGCCAGCTGTGCCCGATGCTCTCAACAGCTGGCAGAAGTGACAGCCACCTTTGACAACATGCCACAGCAGCTCTTGGTCCATTTCAAAGAAGAGAATGACAGTGTGACACCTGGCAGATGATTAAAATGCCACTTTGAAATCAAACCCAAGCGTTAGATTTCAGTTGTTAATGCAGATGTTAATAATGGAACCCAGCCCAGCCCCATGTTTGCCTACTTTAGTTTTTCAAAATATGAACAGAATTGTGCTTCACAAAACACCATTTAATGCACAAGTTTACAGGTTCCGTTTTGATTTGTATTCACTAATAGCAAGTGAAAAGTAACAGTCTGCGAGAATAGGGCTGGACCATGCTCAATCCTTTATTGTATTCAAAGTGGAGAAGTAGCTTGGTAAAGATCTCACCGTTTATGGAAGCGTGTGATTCTCAAGTTTGGTTATCTTACCTCAGCAGTCATTATTACAAAGCCGTCTTAAGGAGAGTCCTTGTCAGAGTGGTTGGTTGATGGTATGCCTCAACCAACAGAACCAAAGATTTTACTGTGTCACACTGACAATGTTTCCAGGGGGGGGACAAAATATTCTAGCTGGACACTTGCTGCTCACGTCTGTAGGGGGTGATTGGAGGGAGGGCTCCCTTGCTGCTGTTTACGAGACATTGTGGGGAGGTTTGACCAAAAACAGCAAGATTCTCTGACACTCTCTCATCCTTGTGCTTTTGAACAGAGCACACGCTATAAAGCAAACAGACCTTTAAAACAAATATCAATAGTGCTTCTCTTAAGACTAGGTCACTGCTTATTTGTCACTCTGTAGCTTTGGTTATCTTTTTTTTCTGAATAGGAGTGTGTTTGTGGGTGTGTGTGTGCGTGTGTGCACATGCACGTTGGCCAATAGTTGTGAGGCAAGGGAATGCATTATGTCTACAATTGTCCTCTTAACGATGTGTGTCCGCTCCAACAAGTCCTCCCATATTCTACACTGAGTGCCACATGAAATAACTCCTCACCACCCCCGCTGGGTTTGTATCCAACGGCGATCAGCATTTTGCGCTTTAGTGCACTGTCCTGCCAGGAACCCTGGGTAAATGAAGGTCCCGCTGTTGTAGTCGGATCATGACACAACTAACTAAACAAACAACAACAAAGCAGGGTTCGACTCAGAGAAGACCCCACCGCAACACTAATGGAGCATTCGTTCTATTCATTTTTACATTAGGGATGCTTTAACTTATTTATTTATATTTCTGTAATTGCATCTCAGAGGATGTGTGCGGATGTGTGTGAGCACATGCAAGCATAGCGTAACGGGTTTGTTTGATCTCTGGTGAGTGCATTCACAGCGGAGATGTGTACACAACACACACCACTCATTACTACAGCATTCAAGCCTCTGCTGTGAAGACATGACAGGAGTCAGGCAGCTCCACTCAGATACTGTGCTCCTCGCAGTATGGCTTTGCAACACACAAATGCGCACGCACGCACACTTTTTTGTCTTTCTGTAGTGGATATGACACTCATAGATATAATTGATCCCCTAGCCCCTTGCCCTCATTTTAACCATCACCGTATGACGAACCCACATCCCTCATCCTAACCCTTAAAACCAAGTCTTAACTTGGTTTTAAGTTAAGACTATATGGTGTTGAGCAAAAACAAATGTCCTTTCACACACAGAAAGATATGAATGCACACACATACACAAATTAGCCTCTGCGTTGAGAAGCTAATCTATTTTGCCATTTTATCATTTATTTTGAGCTGCTGTTGTCAGCGTGCATGTGCCCAATTCCATCAAAAGATTAGTCAACTAGGCTTGTTGAAGCTTGACAAGGCAAATGTCAGAGAAAACCTTCTTTCTCCTGTAAAGCAGGTAAGGGTTTAACAGCAGGTAGAGAAGCCATTTTCTCACATTACAGCTGCACGATAATAATAAATACAGGATATAAAGACATAAGACATACGGTGAGTGTCAATGTTCTGCATGAATTTATTTGTTCAAGATCTTCATTTTTGCAAAACAGACATTTAGTTGTTCCAGTTACCCACATTGTAAACTCAGTGTAGGATAAAAATCCTAATATGTAAAACCCTTGCTTTATTTTTGTTACACAACAGCAGAACATTGCAAAAACATCAAACCCTTGCTTTGGTTCAGAATGAAAAACGCTATCCGCTATCCATATCGTGATTTTGGTCATGTCCTGTTTACCTATGTTTGTGTGAATTTACTGAAACTTGGCTCCATCTGGTCCAGAAATCTGCCGCGAAAATTCAGTAGGAGTGCTGATATTTCAGGCTGTTCCAAGGTCAGGGCTGATGACGTAATCTTCTGCACAGTGTAAGAGAAGCCAAATCAGTGCTCACATTGAAAAAAAAAACATAATTTGCTTAAAACGTTTTAATTAACCTTCAGAATCCTGCCGTTGTCATAGATTCAGGTCGGGTACAGCGTGTGACTTTTTAGGCTTGCATTTTGAAAATGAATCATTTGGCACCATTAAAAGTAAGCACAATTAGCCAGTGTTTGCAGTTTGCCAAAGGAATGCGGAGAAAATGGAAAGTAAGTCATCTGATGATGCTCAAGCAAATTCTGGAGTTACAGGCAGCAAGATATTAGAATTAGAATTAAAAATGCTTTTTAATAGACCCACACAAACATGCACATGCTTAAACACAGCACACATTTCGGGGGAAATTTGTTCTCTGTCCATCTGTGGCGCAAGCAAGGCCACAGAGCAGTGGACGGCTGAGAGCGTCCGGGGAGCAGATGGGGTAAGTGCCTTGCTCATGGGCATTAGAGGTGGAGTCTCTTTGGTTAGTGGGGGGGGGGGCTTCGTCCATCCTTCCAGGGGGAGACCGCCTCGACTGGGCCTCGAACCAAATTCAAACTAATTTCCCAATTGTGTGTGTGTGTTTCACTATGCATGTGCATGCAGGGGATTATCAAAGGTTGATTTTGTCTTGTCTTTGTCATGTCTGCACACACACAGAGGCCCCTTAAATTACTTGGCACGAGGGGGCACTGCAATGACACGTTCAGGAACCCCTGGGGGCCCCATGGTACTTGAGCGCTGTTAGTTTTTTATTTTTTGCCTGGGGCCCCCAGAGTGTCTTGAAATTCACACACACACCGTCTTACACTCTTGAGGGAATTAGAAGTCATGTGCTTGTGTTTGAGTGTAGTTTGAGTTTTGTGCAAAACTCCTGTCAAAGGCACCTTTGAACTCTGAGATAAAAGCAAGGTTGCTGTTGTTGTTTTCTGATAGAAGACTGTTGTCTTGATGTTTCTATCTGTTTCACACTTCTGTAATCTCTTTACGGAAATTCATAATTATAAAGCGCAACAACAGCACAACACCTGCTAGCGCTCTAGCGATGTGCTGTGTCGCGCGATGGAACGAAGATGTAAATAAATAATAATAAGTGTCACCTCGCGGGGGAAAAAGCTGGGGAATTGTGACACATCCCACATGGCTTTACTGTTAACACTTCACGTCAGCTTAAAAAAAAAAAAAAAAAAAAAACATATTTAAAATAATCCAGTCGCTTTTCACCGAGGAGCTTAGGTACACAGTTCTGCTGCTTCGGGATGATTTTTGTCTGGAGTGGACTTAGCATACATCAGCCTCATTTTACGCTTCTTATCTTTCCTCTCTCTTCCTTGTCACCCCTTTCTGTGATTCTGTTGACTTTGTTTTCACGCCTTGTTGACAGATTTCGTTCTTTTGTTTGTTGTTCAAACCAAGTGTGGATTTAGCCCTGCTCTGACACAGCTCTTGGCCTTCGCACCAAACTGTTTGACTTTAGGCAAGTCACTTTTTTCCCCCCTCCCTGCACCGGTGTAATCCTCACAGACAAAGCAGACTCTTCGAAACACAGTGGAGTGTAGCAGTTGCTTATGCAAGAGACTATCCCATCTAATCCAACCTGTTCCCGTCACCCTAGAGTCTGAATACCTGACAAATTGAAAGGCTTCCTAAACTTACTACTTGTTAGCTTTCACTCTTGTGAATAACATTTTCAACCAAGACTTTTACAAGACCATAGTGGCTTATTCATCAGCATTGCAGTGAGGGCAGCCAAGAGCAGACAGAAGATTTCCATGAACAAATCAACAGCAATTTGAGAAGCAACAATTTTATGACTTATAAAAATATATAAAAACATTCACTCATAGCAGTTGAGAATTGACTGAGATGACAGTGGAGCTGTCAGGACACCGCATTGTTTGTCTTTAAATCCCCTCACCCCAGCCCCACGCCACCTAAAATAAAAGTAATTCTTCAATTCAACTTTCAGTTTTCTGCCTCAGACAGAAATGATGGGGTAGAGATGACCTGGCCAGGAGTCTTATAATCTTGCCTGGGGTGCCAGGAGCAGCAAAGTGTTGGGGACACAGTATTGATTTATATAAAACTCAATGTTCCCACTGCTGCCCAGATCTGAGTGTGTCTGGACCGTGAGAGCGATAAGGGATTGGACTAATGTGAGTGCAGAGCAAAGGGCCTTGATGCCAAATGGATAAGCTCAGAGTTTTAACAACTTGAAAGTTTTCACTCTCCCTGCTGTATTTTATTGTTTTTATGTTTTTTTTTTATCTCCATCGTGTTGTTGTTACAGTGCTGGGTATTGATGAATTGGAGCATTGAAGATTATGTTCTCCAATAGATGCCCCTGGTGATTTGGGGGTAAAACCTGGATTATGTCAAAACACAGTCTGAGTGGAACTAGCAACCATTGCACCAGATTTACAGTACAAGCTTCATTTGGCCAGACCACCTCAACTTTTTAGGCTTTATCCTCTCATATATATATGTATATATATGCATATAATGTTATCTAGGGCCAATTATATCTTTAAAATGCTGTACATCACAGGGTACACAATCCTAGTGCACTGTCTGCAACATGTAAGCTCACCTTGGGCTTTATTCGGAAAAAGGAAAACACAGTATTGTAATTCCCACCTCAGGCAAACCAAGTCATTTGTAAACATTTAAATGTCAAATTTCGTATACCTAATTGATTTGGAAACATTGTCTGATTATTGTCCAATGTTACGGAGTGGCTTGCAACTTGCTTTTCTTTAATTACTTACATTATATTTTCTTACCATGTTAATAATAACACCCTCAACGATCAACTTTATTGTTCACATGTTAATTAAGACACCTTGTTTGGGCAAACTAGTTAAACCTATTGAGGTATAGAAGTCTTACTGCATGACTGCAAGACAATAGCAGAGGAAGCATTTTAAAAACACACACATTGTAAAATAATATACAAGAGTTCAGTGGATTAATTAAAAGTATTATCGCAAAAGTATTATTTACAAAATGTTCTTTTCTCTGCCAGTATTATAGATTAAATTGCTGGTTACCTTTAAGGGATGTAGTATACTGTATATATACACACACCACCGGGCAGTCAAGTCAATAGTCAAACTCAATATAGTGGAGTCAAACTTACAATATATAACAATATACCATATTTATATAACAATATATGCATGTAAACGGTGGTGAGGACGAATAAAGTTGCATAACACACAATTCACAAGGTAAAGTACACATTCTTGTTTTTAAATTCTCGAAAAAACACTACTTAGATATGTTCTAATACTGAGATTACAAATAATTATTTCCATTAACTGCACATCACTTCCTTAAAACACTGCTGGCCGTTATACACCTTTTGTGTCTGTTCTCGGCAGTGTTCTGGGGCTTCTCATCATGGTTTGCGTAAGGTTGATCCAAATCAAGTCTACATTATTTGTTCTAAATTTACATGCAACACATTACCTCTCTCAGACCGAACATTTGGATCACAGACAGAGGTTCAACTAGCCATAATAAAATGTCATCTGTTTTGAATATTTTTTTTAAACATGTAGCTAAGCTGGTGGGGTTTAGGATAAAGGATAAACGACATGCTTCTCGTTGAGCTTGGGAAAGACTATGATTTTGGATAAATATGTCATCAGAAACTTCGACATGTCTCATGCCTCAATTCTTTTAAGTATGTAGATATGTTGCCAGCCATGTTCTCTCCCATGAACTTAAATAGGACATTTGTCTCCGATTTTTTGACCGACCCTGCTGTGTTTTCTTTTGATGCTTATGAATAGATACAGTATACAAGCAATTTCTGGGACATTTCTTGTGTCCCAACAGAAATATTCAGTTGAAAACTATGTAGTTATTGTACGACAAAGTTATTGTTACATTGTCTGACATTATCGTTCTGGAGATTGATTTTTCAGCAGAAGGGACCCCCTACTATAATGTATTAAATTGTGTTTTATATTAAACTGGGCCGAGTGCCATGTATAAACATAGCTATAATAAGCTAGAAATATGTTAATGTATATTTAAAGACCTTTAAATTTATTTTTTATTTTTTTTAAATCAACCCAAGATTTTACAACGCCCCTGCAATAAATCTGTGGACCCCTTAGGGGTCCCCATGTTTAAGACATCTGCTCTAAGGCTCTAAGTGTTTTAATAGCATTAGAATGAAATTGTGACTCTTTGTGAAAAATTAATGCAAACTTGATTTTGTGATGGATTATGCCACACTGGATTACAGTTATTTAAACGGATATCTGTGGCTGCTTTGAACATTGAGTAAAATCCAAGAAAGTAAAACTAGCAAAGCCATCGATATAGCCTCATTTGAAACATACATAATTGAAATGCTCCTAGATAAACATTTCAAAATATATTGAATAAATATATATATATTCAATATATAGTGAATAATATGACTTCATGACAAATAAGGGATTATAACGTACAGTAGTTATGTACTTTAGGATATTCCTTTTTCTTTGATGTAGAGAGCATACATTCCTTATTTCCCATAGTGAATTTGAACATAATGGTTCAACATGAAAGGGTATAACATAACTAAAACTTTTCATGTTTTATATGCTATGTTGGTAGTTTGAACAAAAAATATCGTGAGCACCTTGTGGCATGTTTTGTATTCGCCTTTGAAACATGGAAACTCGTGGCCAGGCTCCTTCAGCAGAGCTCTCATCCGGTGTTTCCATTACAAAGGGAAGCGCACATGCTTTGATGCAGAATTGGTACTCTCGTGCTCCCTCTCTAAAACCCTGATGATACCTGTTTCCAAGCCTATTTCTGGGACATCAAAGGATCAACTAGCCTAAGTGCCTCATGCCACAGTGTGAGGGTACATTTCTTTTTTCTTTTTTTTTTAAGTGTGAGGGTACATGTTGATGCCCATATGCATAAACCTCCATCATCACCATGCTGATGTGAGATGAGTTATCTTTTCATGTGTGCCGCAAAGGGGTCCATATGTGACAGGCTCGGTCAACAAGTCTCTCTTGGGTGAGTCAATGGCGTCACCCTGTGGGCAGTAGGGGAACATTCATTCATTCAATTCATGTGTGGCTCAATGTAGAAGTTCACCTCTGATATTAAAATGCATAGTTCTCTCCGCAATCTGTGGAGCTGTGCAAAGAAATGTCAGTCCCACAAATGCCATCCTTGGTTCAACTTTTCATTTAAAAAATGAACAATGTGTGCAAAGAGATGAAATAAATGAAGTTCAAGCTGTGCTGTAATTCTGCATGTCAGAGTTAAAGAATTATTCAAATCAAACCATGTAATTACCTGTTAATGGGTAACATTTCTCAGCCAATGATAAGATCAACTATCAGTTTTACACACATTGTGAACCAGTATTGATAATGAGTGCAGTCATAGTCTGTAGCTGAAGGACAAACTTTTCTTGAGCAGAGAATATCAAATCGTATGTAGTTGTTGTCTGCTGGCACTTTGGTGAGGAGACTCCGACAGTACAGTCAATTTGTTCATATTGTTCTGTTTTTCTCTCACTAGGTTTCTAAATCCTTGTACAGTCTTTATAATTGCTTTTCCCTTGTTCCATTTACTTCCTCTTTCATGTGTCATGCTCGTGAACGTGAAAAGACGGTTTTGGGGTCTCTCGATGTCTCTTCTCCCATCTGCCTGTATCTTGTTTACTTTAACCTTATATCAGACTTTTTCATGGCAAAGGCATGCAACAACTGGAGGATTGAGAAAGTCTGGAGTCCACTAAGATGTGCTGCACTTGAAAAAATCCATCTGCACAAATGATGTAACTTAACAAATCTAACTAATCTAACTCATGTAGTGTAAGTGCAAAATAGGAAAAGTCAGCAGTCCATTTCCAAAAAGTTAATTTAGTGACTTTGAGGAGATTTGTGGAATTCTATACATTTTGCCTTCAATGTTTTGTTGTTTGTGGTTGGTAGTGGTACGGGATTATAATAAATACTCTTGTTTGTGTGGTTAGGGTTAGGATTGTTGCATAAAAGAAAAGAAGTCAGGACGAAGAGTGCACTCCATAGCAGATTTGGCTTGCCACTGCAAGTTATGTGAAAGTGTCTTGGCCTCTTTGAGATTTTGCCCTCTCAAAATCACTCTGCACATCTCATTTCCACTCTGATTGGATAACAATGATGCACTGAACAGCGCAGGAGAGAATTATGTGTTGTTGCATGGGAAGTGTGAAAGGTCAGATCTGCGTTGTTCAGTGCTGAGACAGACCATCTGACAGATCAGGATCTGTGGCTGCTGCCATTGTAGTACATGGTGTGAATAGTATAGCAATTTTCAGATAAAATGTGTCCTGAACTCTTCATCACCAGTTAAATAATGCTGCCAAAATAATCATCGCAGTTTCAAATAAATCCCATTCCTGTCTCCCTCAGCTGAGTGTTGTGGAAACAGTTTCACTAATGTCTCTGTATTTCTATCAGCAAACATGCCAGTTGACCATAATGAGAATGAATAGCAAAATAGTAGAGTGCAAACCCATTGAGCCATTAAAGCATTTGTATAATTTTAAATTTTTGTATTTGTTTTTCGTAGTTGTTACAGTGTTGGTATGTATACCTTTGAAATGTTGGACTGTACAATACGGAGAAAAAGAGGCTCACAAGTTTTAGAAATACACTGAGGTTTGATAATACACCAACAGTAAAAGATCTCTTCTTTGTTTCTCTCCCATATGTCGGGTTGAAATTGAAACTCGAATGAACAAATCCTAATTGGTTGAGATGATATCAACACCTCATCAACTGATGTGCCAGGTTGTTATTTTGTTTCTACACCATCTTCAGCTCCAGAAAAAATAACGGTGGATGAGTTGTGAACAATGCAGTGAATGTGCCAATAGCCTTTTTGTCAGATATGACATTGTGTATTTGTGTGCACAATGTGAGATGAAGGAACGCTGCCACTGCAGTGCAACCAAACCAAGAAGGCATCTGTGACTGTTTAAGTTCTGTCTTTACTATTCTGTCCTGGAGGAGGGTGTGGAAGTCATGGCTCACTGACAGATGCTGGCTTTACTGTCTTTTTAACCGGAGACAGATGTAGCTGATAAATGCTACTGCCTGTTCACCCAATAGTTAACTATCCAATTCAACTAAAAGAGTAAAATGTATGCAAGAAGACATACACCAAGTGCACCAGTAAAGTAAGTCTAAAATTTCGAATTTGAAAAAAAAATCTAAATTTGCGGCTGTCATTTAATTGATATAAAAATTATATTGAAAACTTCACCATTTGACCAGATGGTTTAAAGGCCATAAGGAAGTACCTACAGCGCTGCCAAAATAGCCTGAACATTTTATTAATGAGTATTTAAGACGTGTGTGTGTGTGTGTGTGTGTTTGTGTGTGTGTTTGTGTGTGTGTGTTTGCGTTTGTGTTTGCATGCGTGCATGCGTGCATATGTCTGTGTGTTTGATGCAGCAGCTTGAGTAGGAATGTATGTATTTGTATTTATGTATTTATGCTGGCACATAAAGGGTAACTGTGATGCCATATGTGCTCACTGGCAAATACTGGGACAGCACTGTCTATAAAATCACTTCACACTGTGACATGAATGAGGTGTGAGAAAGACCAAGAAAAGCGTAATTCACACAAGTTCTCAATGGAGAGAAGAGTTTCATTCATTTACATAATCCAATCCAATCAAATCAAAATCTAGTAATAGCATGAGAAGTATATCTACAGGAATTGTTAGTCTTGCAATGTCAAATTATTGAAATTGAGATTTGTATGGAAGTTTGATGGAGGAATGTTTGCACTTAAAATTTTGAATTATATGTCATCTCTCATCCGTATACATATTCAGGGGGAAAATAAAGAGTTTTTCTGGGAATTGGCTTTAGAAACCCACAAAATATTTTGATGTTTCGGGTAGGTTTGCAGGGTTATCAAAACACTTGAGCTACATCTTGTGTATGAAAAGTGCTGTATAAATAAAGCGTATTATTGTTATTATTGTTATTATTATTATTATTATTATTATTTTCATTCATTTACATAATCCAATCCAATCAAATCAAAATCTAGTAATAGCATGAGAAGTATATCTACAGGAATTGTTAGTCTTGCAATGTCAAATTATTGAAATTGAGATTTGTATGGAAGTTTGATGGAGGAATGTTTGCACTTAAAATGTTGAATTATATGTCATCTCTCATCCGTATACATATTCAGGAGAAAAAAAATAGTTTTTCTGTGAATTGGCTTCAGAAACCCACAAAATATTTTGATGTTTCGGGTAGGTTTGCAGGGTTATCAAAACACTTGAGCTACATCTTGTGTATAAAAAATGTTGTATAAATAAAGCTTATTATTATTATTATTATTATTATTATTATTATTATTATTATTATTATTATTATTATTATTATTATTATTATTATTATTATTATTATCTTTTTTTGTTCTTTTTTCTTTTTTCTTTTTTCTTTTTTATTTTTTTTATTTTTTTTTCTTCTTTTTTTTATTTTTTTTTTCCAGAATTAGAGAAGCATGTCTTTTTCCTCACAGTTTGAAAGGATCCAGGGTCGTCTCTTTGCTTTCTATCTTACTTGGTCATCTGAAGTTGTTTAAACTTCAAATGTGAGCTTGGAAAACACCCATGTCTTCATAATGTCAGTTTGTAATCAGTCCACCCTTTGTGGTTACTTCTTTCCAGATGAGTATAATTAGAAATCAATATTTTGGGCTGGTCTACTTGAGCCTCCCTGGTGAAATGACTCAGCCTCAGAAGAGCTGAAGTGCCGACCGATGGTTTGGGTCTGAGTGCCACATGAGTGAAGTTGTATACTTTGGGGAACTATTCAAGCGGTTTCACTGTGGTTAGACAACTTATTTGCAATATGTGCAATGCACTTTCAACTGGACTAAAGCAGCAGAAGTTGAAGGTTTGGAAAATAAATTCAGCCGCATTCCACTGCCCTTTGCTCCTCCAACAATTTGGAAAGGTATGACTTTTTTAATAACTTGCACTGTCAGTGTGGATAAAGGCTCAGTCGCTGGACACTTCTACTTCTCTGTGCACTCAGTGACCATGTGCAGAGAAATCACAGGGCCAGTCTGCATATTGCAAGTTCTCCAAACTTGATTTCATCAATTTAATGACACGCCATGTATCCCGCTATTGATGTGGTACCATAGAGAGTACCCAGGATGTGATTGCCAAGACTTGGGCTCTCATTAAAGCCAGTGTGCCAAACCATTAGCTAAGATGCAGCATGTGGAAATACTCAGGCTGTGTTAGGGATACTCTCCTGTGTAGATCACCTAACCACGCTCTAGAACGGCAATTACTGCAAAGAAGATCATCTTTTTTAGGAGCACAACTTTGTTCAACGCAACACCATACCCTTTTGGCGTTTGTATGTAATATCCCTAGTTTCATTATTATTACAAACAAAAAATGGCAAAAGATCGCAAAGCTGGTGGAGCATCTTGGAGACATCTGCTTTTGTTCATAATTTCTTAAGATGCTGCTTGGGTAATAGATAGCAACAATATATGCATATGACTATGTGCTACCTTAGGCTTTCATAGCTGCAGAATCAACTGCCAAATATTTTTTCGGATTTGAGTGTATATTGAATAATTCTGCACCCAAAGATTTCTCTCTGGTGTCCTATTTAAAAGCCAATAATGGAAATTGTTGGCCATGTTGCAGCAAAGTGTAAAGGAGGGGTTTGAAAGTTTGGGCGGTCGATGGGTGTGCCGCTGCTTAACTTCATTTTTGGCTGGACACTACGGTCTGCTTTGTGAGTGTCCTTTTTGATATTTGTGTTAAAGAAACTGGCCCATAGTTGGAGCACGGGGTAAAGCAGCCCTTGATGGCAGTTTTGGGAAAAAAAGGTGGCAAGGCTTGGCTAATTATGATTGTCTTTCAGAACATTTGGGCCACTAAATGTAATCTTGCTTGTCGCAAAAAGATCCAAACTCAACATTATAAAACTAAAATGAAGTGGCAGAATGTACAGATTTGTCAGAACGGTCCCAAAGATCATGCAAGAAAAAAAGACAGCAGTTGGACATCTCTTTGCAGAATGCAGACAGTGTTGACCAAACTAAACGTTTCACTTTTCTCTCTATTAGAAATCCATTGGGAGCTGGATGGACAGGATGGACCAACAGAGCTTATTCATTTACGTCAAAATCTCTGGCTTAATATACCTGCTTCTCCTGCATGCTGGGCACTACACAGCTGTAAGTCTTGTCTTTACACAACATTTATTAAAAATGAAAAACTTCCATGATCAAAAACTCTACCTGCTTCCATCCTCAATGGGTGCAATGGGTCTCACAACAAACTGCTCTAATCAGCAGTTTTTAAGACTGCACTGTTCTCAACATAATATAATGTCATACGTTTATATATTAAATGCCTCCAAGTGTCCAAAGATGCAGCACGCAGTCCTCCACTGTGTTATCTTTGGTCTTCCTCAAAGCAAGGTGGCTTTACGGACCCCCCCTCTTTGCTGTTTGCATTGGGCTGCATCACTCTTACCAGCAGGAAGCAGCACTGAGCTGTTTCCACTGTGAAAAGGCCAGTATAGGCTAAACCTTCGGTATGCTTCCTGTGCAAAACAAGATTAGTGACAAGCCAGTCTTTGACCATGTGTGTCTGGTGAAGAGTTTGCGAATTTAATTTAGAAGTTGCATGGTACCCCACCCCAGAACATTTGACAGGATGCAAAAGTATGATTAAAATTGAATTATGATTAATAAATTAATAATATCATCGCTAATGCTTATAGTTTGTTGCATTAATTAATCAGCGAGTGTTTCGTTCACCCCTGTTTAGATCATCTGTTTATTGATGGTGTGTCTGCATCAATGCAATCATTATTAGTAATCACCTATACTTTTTAATGTTTCATTGTTTAAAATTCTGTAAAGACGGTATTATTGAGGTTTTAAATATTTGTGAAGAAAAAGTCAAGGCAAAAACAAATAAGAAAGCTAGAAGAACACACATACTGCAGTGGACGCTGCTTTCAACCTGTATTGTGAAAACAGTTCCTTATCATATCATGTCATATCCTACATGTTATGTTGTGAGCCTGTTTGTATATTGAGTTGGTAAGAGTATTCATTGATAATCACAGGAAATTTCAGGAAAACATGGGCCAGGTGGTGTTCTCAGTAAGCACCTTCTGTAGTGATGAGGGAATCAGCTTCTGCCCCTCATATGCAGGGGTCACAAATGGTCAGCAAATGGTTTTTGATGACCATGAAAACCAAACAGAAGAAAACATATGGCACCACTGTGTCATGAGCAAGGCAGTATTTTCCACCAACATAAACAAAACATCAGATGATGTCATGGCTTGTGGAGGGACGTTGTGTGCTCTGACTGACTTTCAGACACATATTGAAGGTGTTTTGGCAAATTTTGATGGGGCAACACTCTATTAAGACATGTCTCTATGACTCTGTGTTGTACTGGCATCTGGCAGTTGTACAAACAAGTTTATGAAGTCATTACGAAAAAAAAGTCCCTTCGCATTCTCCACAGCAACAATGTCTGTGGAGCTGTTTGCTTTAATTTGTCCACTTCAGCGTGTCATTTAATTATACCTGTAACAGCCGGAAGGAAATGAGTGTCTGCATGTGCACGCGCACATGCACACACGCACGTGCGAGCACACACATACACACACGCACACACTGACTCATGTTTTCCATGGGCAAGTAATGGTTCAATAAAAGTCTCTTCACAGTCTCTTTGATCTCCTATAGGGTGAATGAGGTGGAATCATCAGATTGAATGGAGAGAGGGAAAGTGCATGCTGGAGCAGTCATTTCAAACATGGAGTTTTGGAATCCAACAATGTTCAAGATAGATACAATGTTAGAAATCAACATGAAAAGAAACATGCTTATTGGGTTGTATTGACTTTTCATAAACATATGTGTGTCTGATTTGACCACACATTTAGGAGTATTTGGAGTTATGGTTTCATTAAACAAAATGGGTCAAATTTCTGCCTGATAAGGCTGAGGGGTTGGTGTTGGTGAAATAATAGTTCAATGTCACAGCTGGATTTTTTAGCACATGGCGATTTACCTTATGGTGATTGTCAAAAGATGCAGTAATGCCGCTGGTGTAGTTTCCACTTAACTGTTGTCCTGATTTCCACTGTACTGCGATGCATGAAAACTGCTGCAGTATGTCTAAGCACTTTCCATCTTTTATGTATTTTTTTTTTTTACATATATTGGTATTATTGATATACCAAACGGATTGGGGATTCAGTGTGAGCTCCACATCATTGCTGGTAAAGTCTAATGGTATTGGTGCAACATTTTGTTCCTGCAGGTGAACTTGTTTTGCCAAATCTTTCCACATCATAAGTAAACAACACCAGCTGCAAGGTCCTTCAATCTTAGTTTGTATTTTACCATGGTGATGTTACATTTCTTTTGATGGGTAAGAGGGGCTGTGCTTGAACTTAATGACCATGTGCAGCAGGCCCCCCTGTATGGTACATGTTTACATAGGCACAATGTTTTGGTCGCATTGATGTCACCCAGATTAGTGGCTTACACGCAAGTGAAAGGCACATAGTCAGTATACATTGAACTTTAAAATATAGGCAAGATTGTTCATTTTGTGAGGTCCTTTATGGGAGTTTTTTTTATGTTCTTACTTTGGCTCAGAAATTTGAAAGATTGAATGAGGGAGGATGATTTTGAGTCATTTTCCTAATTTAAGGGTTTTAAAGCACTTTGAGGCGGGAAATGAATATATACAGTAAACCTGTTTTAGACTTTTGCTCTAATTTAATGTTCACTGCTCCAAAAGCATGAGTCTGCATGGAACAGTATACAGTATGATGACAAATATACAAAATGCCCTTTATGCCTTACTCAGAAATGTGACCCAGGGCAGTTCATTTGGCTCTGTCTCCCTGACACAAGCAGTTGGTGTATTACAGGCTTTCCTCACAGGCTTATGATTAAATCTTTTCTGAGATTTAAAAACTGACTCAATTTCATGTCCAGGAAAATGTTCCTGCTGTGCAGCATGTTTTGAGCCTCTATTATTGTCCTTCAGTTTTACATGGGATGTCTCCACACAAGTCCAGTTGACCCAGCCCATCCCAGCACCACAAGAAGAAAACCATAAGAGATCAAAGGATAATAATGAAGTCCACCGCCAACTGCAGGTCTTGCACCACATGCTGGATGGAAAACTACAAAATGTTTACTTCCCCCAAGATCAGCCAAGCAAAAATACACTTTAGGGCTGTGATTTCTTCCACTTTAGATTAATTTACACACAATTAAAAAAAAAATTGACAACTATTATATTTTATTAATTTCTATTTTGATTATTTATGTCCTTTTTCCCCTTTGACTGATTGGCCTTATCTCTTATTTTCATATCTGTATTTGATTATAACTTTTGGCACTATAGTACATGTTGCTTCATGTTATGCATTCACTCATGATGTTAAAATCCCTCATGTCACAGTTATGTCATAGTAAAACACTTCACCAACAGCAAATGGAATTTCACATGATAACAACTCCAGACTAATCATTTTATTACACAAACATAATTAATATAATACTTTATTTCAATTAAAATCAACAGTGAAGATTTGGATGGGCTTTCGCTGTCTCACTGTATTCACATATTAACACTGCAATACAGATCAATATAATCCATAGTGTGACTGCTTCATTTTGGAGCATGTTAACTAGGCAGTTCTGGAAAAGATGAGTTTCAGAGTTGAACAGATTATATTCATCATATGGGACAATATTGGTACAGTATACAGCCATCATGCCCCCACTGACAATTAATTGTGCTGACCTGAATCCTAATTGAAGTACAGCATCAGGCATTCCAGTTAATGTATCGTTTAATTCACAGATACACCAATTACATATTTGTACAGCATCTGCTTTACTTGGTATGAAGGGGACAGATGGAACTAACAACATTCATGTGCCATTCATGCCATCAAAGTCATGCAGTGGTAACATGTAATGTTATTGGTTACACTTACATTTTATATCAATTTGATTTCACGCCACCCGTTTGTCAGTAGGACCAGTTCCGAATTATTGTAATCACAATTTAATGATGTATTCCTAGTAAATCTGTTGAAATCTCTACTATGCTTTTCTTTACTGAATATTTTAAGAGTAAGATGAGCGGACTGATACCGCTCTCATGACTACATCACAAACCCAGAGCTCGTCCAAAGGAGAAGTGACTAAACTTTGTGTAAAGATTGGAAGTCAACTTAAAAAACACAATTCAGTCTTTTCAAATATATCAAAATAATTGTTTCCTGGACTTGGCTGAGCCAAAATAAACAAAATGCTACTGGTTATTAGCATCAACATGACCCAGGCAACTGCTGCTGCTTCTATAAACATTTTCTCCATAGATAACCACAGTCTGAAGATATGTTGCTGAAAATATAAAGATCCTATTTCCTAGATTTGAATGGAAAACCATATCACACACAGCAGCCATTGTCCTTATTTTGCTCCTGATCAGTGAAATGTGGATTGTTCTCCACGTCAGGCCCCTTGTGATGACTCCTAAGTGACCAGCAGGGAATAGATCAAGACCTGTGGGTGGTCAGAAAACCATCTACTGGTAAGAGTTGTATGGCAAGAGCTATTACTGGCCAAAAACCACATAATTTGCCAATTGATCCCTTAATAAGCCTCTCATGCTCAGTTGGGATATCTCTGTTAAGTGTTTCCAAGAAACCCAGGGGCGCTGCATGTGTCTAGGTCTAATGATGGGCATGTGGGTAATTACAGCATTCTTAAACCTGGCAGCATGGTTTATGTTTCTCACAAGCTGACCTTGCACTGGCTCAGTTTCTGCCACGTCTTTAGACTTTGAAAAAATTTAACTCATCAGTAAGCAGTTTGTACTGTATTTGGAAAAAAAAAAATCTGAACTGAGTTTGGCATTCCAGTATTGCATCTCATCCACTACTAACAATCCTCGATGGGATATCTCCCTTTGTGTTTTGATTTTTTTTCCTGTTTATTTATCTATTTTATTTTCTGTTATCTGTTTCTCTAAGCATAGTGATACGATACACTATATATATATATATAAATATATATAAAAGTAATTCTCTCTCTCTCTCTATATATATAGTGTATCGTATCACTATGCTTAGAAATAAAATACCAAACACATTGGCCTTCAGTAGTTTAGTGATTGAAGGCATTGGATTGCATGAAAGTCACCCAGACATGGTGTGCATGGCGCAAACTTTTGATTGGGGTAAAAAAAAAAATGTTTTATGGAACTAATTTGACATCATAAGTAAGTTAAAGAATTGCTTGGAATAAATTCATATTTTAAGACTACCCGAGTCTGTGAGACGATGATGCTGACTTCACGAGTCACGAGTAAACCAATGCTAAATAACTTTTGATCCCAACACAAACACGTTTGCTTTTTGAAACAAAAAAAAAAACGTCGCGTGTTGCTTTCACTGCTCATTCAATGCGGAAAAAAATCCCCAACTATCCCGGTCTTGCTTCGAATACGTCCCATAGTACGTGAAGGCAGCAAATGAAGCGGGCGGAGGGTGCGAACAAGGGGCGGGTGTGACGTCATGGCAAGGTGCCCCGTCCATGTTCGGCGGAGAAGTTTGTGTGTGTCCCGGACAAACTCCCCACACCGCGAGCAGCAACTCCAGTTGTGTAGCCACAACTGTGTTGTGTGGCGCGGATGTGTCGTGTGGTAATGTAACATTATTCATGTTTTACCCGAGATGACACGGCGTGATTTATCGCCGTTACGAAGTCAATTTAATCTGTAAAAAACACCCGGCGAGAACACCGCCAGGCGCTCCTGGACCCATGCCCCGCACTCGTTTAAAAATAGCGGATTGACTGTCGAAGACTATCACGCCTATTTATCCTCGAGTTACGTTGTTGCCGGATTGACCGTTGCTCTGTTTTGGGAAGCCAGCACACGGGGCTCTTGCTTCTCCGGAGAGTTGTCCCGCATGAGCCGGGACGAAGCGGCGACGAGGTGTCGGGGGTTCCGCCGGCAGAGCCGGGCTTCAGGATGAGGGTGCCCAGAGGAGGACGCCTGGTCCTGGCGACTTGCCTCTGCTCGCTCCTCGTTCTCGTGCTTTACTTCCAGAGCATCACTAAACCAGGTGAGACCCAAACATTGTTTTTTGCTTAAGGAAGTACATCAAACGCGTGTACTCTAATGTATTATACGACATATACACGAAGGACACGTGGATGCTAGTTTAGAAAGTTAGTGGGAACAAAGAATGTACAGGATTCAGTTTCACAGGTATGCATATAGATATATATATATACAGGCTCGTGTCTTCAACTTCAACATTGTGGATCAACAGTGTTTCTTTTAACAATGTGTTCAGTTCTGCAGCATTTTGATGATTAAACAATATCTTTCATAGTGGGGATATAACATGAACTGTATGTTACACAGCAGCATTGGGCTGTGTGTTCTTGCAAATGGTTGTGCATCTCTAGTATACAGTACTAATTTTACACAGCAACACTGGCACACGTGTGTTAGTGCACATCCATGGAAAGGTGGGCATATGCACCGTCGTAGAGAAATGTGAATGAAATCAAGAATGAATAAGCTCACTGTGAAGAGTGGAATGTTTTGAAAACCCCCTCCCTGAGACCTCCTGCATTCCACTGCTGTAACCCTCCTCTCCTCCTCTAACCTCTCCTCTCCTCTCCCCTCCTTTTGTTTCCTGGGCTCAGCCCATTCTGGACATTCAAAGACAGATTGGCCCCCAGGGGACTTCCGTCTACCAGGGTGAGAAGTCCGAGAGGGACAAAGGTAGAGGCAGAGGTGATGGATTTGCATTAACTGTATGTGTATGTGTGGCTCATGGGTGGCAGTGAACTGTGCAGGGAGGTGGTCAGCATTGGGTTTTGTTGAAATGGAAAGTGTTAAGAACACCACACTACACAGCATTTTCCGATTGGTGTTTCGTCACAATGGTGAAACTAATGTCACAGCATGCACTGGATCAGATGCGTCATAAATGACTATATATATATAGTCATAAGATTTTTTTTAAAGCATCCCAATAGGTTGTTCTGAGTTGTCTCCAGTGCACGCCCTATAGGAGAACAACATAAAACCACAGCACCAAATCACATACATGTATGTATGCAGAAACCCTACAGTCCCACATTGAGCTCTACATATAGTCTTACTGCTTGACCTGTTTAGGCTGGCCTGCTTTTTAACTGTACCAGTAGCCCTGTAAGCCACATAAGAGAGCACAACTTCACTGGATAGCTACAGAGCACATGGCTTCCCTAATTACTGTGTATCTAGTTAAAGTGGGTTTGAAAGCCAATACCAAAGTTCTCGTTTAAGTCTGTAATCCCAATTTTATTTATATATTTTTTTACATTTTCTTTCCATGCCTCTCGATTGGTCATGTTTCTCTTTGCTGTGATCAGCCAATGGGATAAGGCCTGGCGGCTCTCTTTTGATTTAACTTATTATATTTTTGTTGTGTTTATTAGTGCCATCGGTGCAAATGTGTTCCCCTTTGGGATAATTAGGTACTTCATGGCCTGTGATGTACATCATATGTGTGTGTGTTTTTTTTCTACATTTCAGTGATATGTTAGGACCACTCTCCCGCTCCGTTCCTCGTTCGTTTTTTGTTCAGTGCTATCTCATTTCATTGCTTTCATGAATCCCTGTGTAACACTGAGATAAGGCCTCTCCTATAGAAAACAGAATAAATTGAGCATGGGCAATGCAGATCTCAGTTTAAATTGCGTTCATGTTTCCAATCCACTTGGCTTACAGAACCACATCCTCCAATTAAGCTCACTGTTTAATACCGGACACAGCACAGTGCATATTATTGTTGTACTGCCATTGTCTGACTTCCTCTGCTAATCTTACTGGGTTTGGCTCTCAGGAAAGACCTGCAGTCATTTCAAATTCATTTCCTCTGTGATTTTCAAACTCATTTGACAATGCAATGGTTTAGCATAGGGTGGACTACTTTCTTGGCAGATTTTACAAGAAAAAATCTACAGATCTCTTACTTTAGTTTTAATGTTGCACATCTCTGTGAGAAGCCCCATTTTCATGCTGAACTTGAAAGTGTGCACACGATCTCTTGGTGATTTCCTGAATTTATTATTGCCTGCTGTAGTGTAATTTGTCCCACTACAGTTTCATCATTTTTAGGATTATAGTTTCACTTTACGTTGTAGCCCTGTGAGCAGCGTCTTTGCTCCATTGCTACTCACCCTCTCTATTGCTTCTTTTCCCACTGCTCTTCTTCTGCAGAGGGAGAAACCTTCAGCTTCAGGAGGATGTAATATCAGTGTGTAGCCTGCAGCTCAATGTCCTTATTACAAAAGTAAAGGAAAGAAAAAGAAAGGACTACGTCTTTACTGAGCAGATGTTGCCTGTAATAGATAATCTATGTCTCAGGTCACTGCTGTCTATTGAAACCACTTCATAAACCACTGATGGCAGGAACAACAGTGGGAGTTGGGTATTCCTTTGAGGCAACTGGGCGTGTTTAGGTTGTCTACTTACTTAATTAATTTAAGTAAGTCCAGGTGCCAACTTGAAACACAGAGAAAGTATTAAAATGTGTTGAGAGAAGCTATCGCACAATACCTTGCTATCCCAATGCACAACCCATGAAATCTGTCTGAAAAAACAGTGGACTGTGCTAGGAAAAAGAATCTGTCTTCGTCTTGGAACTAGAAAATGGAATCTTGACTGGATTTGCCCTCCCAAAAATGTTCCTAGGAGAAGAATACAAATATTAAGGAATTATCTCTAACTTGTGCTATTTTCAGTCAGCCTCTCTTATTAAATACATCATAATTTGAACAAAAATAGAGAATGCATACCCACTTTATTTTTCCTCTCTTTCTCTCTTTAATGTGGTTACATTGACTTTGCAGTGCTGTGGCACAGTGTCATCTCATGCGCGTTGAGGTTGAGTTTGCGTACATGTTATTATGCCAAGCAGCTTGGTAGAAGGGTGGACGTGCATGTGTGCATGACAGCATGCACACATGTCAAAGATGGAGTAAACTTGAACTTGTCAGTCAAGGATACATTCTCTATCAGCACACTTTGGCACCAGATCCTAGAATTTTACCTTTGAAATGTATTATTTTATACATTCTCAAATGAACAAAACAACTTCAGACAGACCCTTTAAGAAATCCGACTTCTCATTCTTTTAGTTGAGTTAATCAACCCTCTGTGAACTACGCAAAATTTAGTAGAAAATGGGTCATGTCTTGCTTTCTGAATTTTTACTTTGACTTGATACAGAATTTTGGGTTCTCCTGGCATCATGGCGATGGTTTGTTTGCATGGCTTGATATTCAAACTGGACTGACTAATGTTGCTTGTGACCACAGCCAGGGCTTTAATGTGACTGAGGGTTCTCTCTTGGTAATTTTCTTTTTTTTCTGAATCATGAGCATATTCTCTGTTCATGTTGCTGTTTGCTCCGCATTCACCGGCTCCAATTATTCCACCTCATTTGCCAGTCGGCTGTACAAGACCCCATATTGTAGATGGTGGGAAAACTCCTCTGTCTCTTTCCCAACTATGGGAAACAATCGTGAATTGTCTGATCAAACACTTAAATAGCACATTTTGTGGCAGCTTTACAACATCCCAGTGTCTTTGGTCTTGAGTGCAGTGTCACATATATACTCATCGAATCTGAGATGAAGAATAATAATAAAAAAAAAAACACCTCTTAATTCTAAGCAGAGGCAACATCAAGGTCTGCTCTGATGTGCTGTGCCCACACACGGAGTCTCAATTCACAGGCTACCTTTTTTAGCCTAATCCCTCTGCAGGCACACAAACACACACTGTGATCTTTGTCACTGAACAGTATTTACCCACACACACACTTGATCACCCCCATTCGTGCCTATTCATACACATACACAGCATTATCCTGTAATTGAACACATCAGTGCTACTTTGTGTGTTTGCATGCACACTGCCATTTGTGAAACAAACAAAGAATGTTGTGATGATGCCTTTGAGGTCCCCACAATGCCGGCAGCTCTTTAGAGCATTCTGAATACCACATGGTACACCTGCTGGCTATTTGTCCTACCTCATGCTGTGGGGTGCATGTCTTAATTCCCACTTGTTAATATCCCAAACATGTTCTGTCTTGGATATCATTATGTCTTCTGGCTCCCCACTTTTTAAAACAACATTAAAAATGTTTTTTTTTATATAAAGAATAGGCTACAAAGCCTTAGTGGATTTATATAAAAAGACAAGCGCTGAAGGCTTTTTTTTTTACTTGTTGAAGTTGATAATGTGATTTGAGTGCTTCATGGTCTGGTCAGACTCTGCCGCTGAACATGCTTGTTTTATTAAACCAGTAGCACTGGTTATGCTTGTCACATTGTTGTTGCAGCAAAGCTATGATCCATGTGTGGCATTGGTCAGTGTCTTTACTCAATAACACTGCTTTAATTAGCAACAGGAAGGCAGTGGTCAGAGCGGTGATGCTTTCCCAAAAACTGTAACATGCTTTGTATTACTCAGTGCCCTTGAAGTAGCTAGTACGAGTTTCAGTTGCATTTTACCCTATTTTAAAGACATGTGCATGTGAACATAAGGAAGTTATGAGTATAAAAAGGAAGCACCTGTCCCACTAGTAAAGGATATTACTGATGGTAAAAGCACCAAATATTTTAGTTTTATTTTTCCACCATCTGCAGCTTGTAGTATGTGGATGGTGTGACACTTTAAAATCAACCTATGCTCAGAACAAAAAAGGCTGGCCGCATATTTCTCTTGTTAACCCCTTTGTCTCTTTCTGTTATTTTCATTTGTGTCATCCTATTTTCTCCTACAGTCACTTTCAGTCATTGTTAAACAAGACCTTAACATTTTAAAATTACAATGTGGTTGTGGTTCAGCTCATGGAAACTTCCATCACGTGGTCCTCATAAATATAGGCCTAACATTCAAGTGCAATTAAGTGCAGTTTTAGCGTATTGAAGTAACAGGACCCTCTTTCCCCTTAACCACAGATGCAGGGGGGTTAAAAAAGGAAGATTCATTGATAGCAGTGAGGCAGTATACAGATTTCGGCTCATTAAAAGCTTAAAAGTTTTGAGGAATTTAGAAATAGAAGAAGTACACTTCTAAACATACATTGTCAGTTTCCGATCCATTTCCGAACGATCCAGATTAGTATACAGTCTTAAAGGAACCTCGTTTGATTCATTCAACCCCACTTTCCTAGGTTCAAAATTTACCTATTTTCTTATTTGGTGCTATGTAGTGAGACTGATGCCTCCTCTGCTCGTCTTCAACTGTCAGTAGTTGTGTCATTTCCTGGATTCTGTGAGGATGTGGTGATTTTGTGTGATAGAGCACATGACACAGAACAACAAGTGGTTTGGGATGATCAGAGAGCACCAGTTTCATTTTAACAGCAATGAAGTAGCATGTATATTTCTTATCTCTTCAAAACATAGCAAGACACAAGGCCACCATCCCTACATCAGCAAGCGTACATTTTTGTACACCTTTAGAGATTTTTCCAGATAACAGAGCACTGGTATCACACTCAGAATTATCAGCACACAACACGGAGTCGAGGCACAGTGTTGCTTTCACCATGTGAGTATAATGTGCCAGCATCATACACAGCACAGCTCTGGCTCATGGAAGTGCCGTTCGTTTTGTGGTGTGTCTGGTCATAAATCAATACGTGGGCAAAATGAAGCTATGTTTTTCCTTCCAAGCATTTGAGATATTCCTGGAGCAACACGGTAGGTTTCTAGTCTGTTAGACTGTCATTGCCCCCCCCCCCCCCTTGAGTCACACTCACTCATAAGGCTAAAAAACATGTTAAGTTGAACTTTGTGAACTTTTTTCCTTTTTTGGATTTCCAAGAGATTTATGCAGCCATCTAGTCTCTACCCAACAAATAGTTATAAGATGATTGGAATTCACCAAAAGCGCTTCTTCTTGGAAACAACATAACTTTCTGTTCTTTAGAAAAATATACAGATAGGGTGACTGTGGTCGTCAAATGTGAATCCAAAACACTCTCACTGGTTGAATTTCCCCATATATTTATGCAGCTTTAAAACAGTTTTAATAATATATTTGTAAATGGCTCTTTGGATTATTGTGCCTTTCTAAAGTTTTTTTTCTTACAAAATGTCCCAACCTTTTCCACTTTGAAATCAAGTAGCACTACATGCATGCCAAACTAACGACAAACTTTCATTTAGAAATGCTAAGTGATATCAGTTCATGACTGAGAGTACACACACTCAGAGAATTTGTAGTGGTGGCATGATGTGGTCAGTCTCTAACAAAACCGGTGTTCCCTTGCTTTTAGCTATTGACAAATTGTTTTACCTTTTACCTATACTTACATTTTCAAAGATTGACAATATAATGTTTTATTTAAATTCTATTTGAAGTGAATGGGGCATTGTCTGAAACGCCTCATCATGTATGAGGTCAGGTATGACCTCTGTATTTACGGTCAGGCTTAAGGTTAATTAAATGTTTCCTCCTTGTCATGTAGTGTTTATATTTAAAAAAAATTACAATAAACCTTACATTTCAGCCTACAAGTTTCTCTTGACTTACTTTCCAGCTTCCAGCTAAAGAGCTTTGCATTTTCTGAAGGCTCCAGCTTTGAACAGCAGTGCTGTTGACTAAAAGGCCTCAGGCTATAAGATTCACTCTGTGCCACCTGGATATGATTTCTGTCCAGGATTGTTCTGTTTCTGCCATTTCTTCTGCATCTCAGCCTAATGGCAATGCATTGTCACTTTAATTCTCAGAGAGCTGTAGTGCATATATATACAAGTCGTGTATATATATATATATATATATATACATATGCTTGCACTGCTTATATTACTCTCTTTACATACAGCCCTTTTTCCACTGCATTTACTCAGGTCACTGTATATACTGTATAGTATATCTTCAGTACTTTTGTTCTACTCTTGCACAGTCTGAGTTTACTTTGTTCTGAACCTGTCTTTTTTTTTTTACATTACATTTTACCCCTGCTGCTGCAACATTGTAACTGTGTGGATGCCCTGTGAAGGTTAAGATGTGGATTTTAAGTGCATCAAGTAAAGCCTTTCAGCGAGTTCCAGCAGGGCTTACGTGTCTATCTCAGTGTGTTCAGATGATGTGGCACAGATTTACCAAGGGGAAGTTGAGGATCTTTGGTCATTCATTTGTGCTCACGCTAAGGACGGACAGTCAGAGGCATTATCACGGCAGTCTCATGCTCACTGTCTATCTCACATCCTCTTTGACTACCTGTTTTTTGCATTTGCGGACTAACCAGCACTGGATCACAGTTCTCCTTTTTTTGGAAGAAGCTGTAATGATTTAGAGCTTTAAACTAGAGTTCCCAAGCCGACACTGAGGTTTCTGTGCAATTTCAACTGTGAAACTTCCGGTATTTGCTTGATTATAGCTCAGCAGAAAGAAGATCCATGTATTCCATTCTGCTGTAGGATAACCCCTCACCTTGCTTTTCACCGGCAACTGATATGTTTTCCAAATGTTTTATTCTTAAGTAGTAGTATCTACATAAAGCACATTTCCAATCTCCCTGCTCCAGATTTGTGCAAGATGTATAGCAACCGACATGTGCTATACAAATCACTGTTCTTGCTTGGGAACATTAGCTGCATACAGCAACGCTGACTGTGATCAGGCCTGGAGAGAAGGGGTGGGGGGTTTGTAAAAGGAGAAGACAGATGTGTGAGTAGAAACTGGGGGAGGAAGGGGAGAAGATAACTGGGTCCCTATCCAGATATGGTTTGATTATTAGAAGCGCAAGATGATGATTCACATCTGCAAACCCACAGCCGATCAGGGCTGCATGATTATTATTGTTTTGAGAGTGAATTCAAAAGCAGAACAGACGAAGGATGGGAGGTTCCCTCTGGGTGTCCTTTCCCATAACTATTTGCACATCGTTACTGTGTCATTTACACTTGATGCATTGTAGAGATTATGATGAGTGTAAAAGGTTTTGTTGATTCACTATTAAAATATGAAATCATAGTCTCTCTAGAAGTGAAATGGATAATCAAAGACAACAAAATAAAATGTAAGTTTCCCTTGAAAATATGAGTACAAGGGCATTTCTGGTGACTTGTTCCTATACAGCTGATAGTGTATATAAACTATATGAACTCTCAAGCCCATGTGGCAAGATGACACTTTGGCTTTTTATAGGTTGTGTGATATCGTTTTTTTTGACAGAATTTTGATATCTTTTTGTAAATATACTATTTCTAATGCACAGAGATATTGTTTTCCATTATCACGCTGCTATTTTTACAGTATAAACTTAGGAATAGTGCATGCAATGTTTATTGCATTATGTTTGTCTGAATAGGCCTTTTGTGAAGAGTGTGCCCACTCAGGGTAAGGGGGTGCCGCTGCCCGTTATCCAGTTTATGAAAATTAATGAAAAATGGAAAAAGAAAGAAATCAGCCATGATAAAATTTGCAGATGTGTATGCCATGTAATAGATGGTTTGTTGAGCTGAACAATATTTTCATAAAGATGACACAGGAACATTTCAAAAACACTGTTCAGGTGGGGTTGGCAATTTTTGAGGAATGACTATGGATTAAGGCATCAATAGAATACATTGCTGAAAACCATTTGCACTGAAACACGCTATTTCACGAAGATGCTCCACCCAACCCCAGATCCCCCACCCGTCTTTGTTTGCTGCACTTAAGAATAATGTGGGTTGTAATCTTTCCTTTCTAACTGTAGAAGCTGGTGTGAAGACTGGCCTCAGACCAGGGAAAAGCAGGAGAAGTCCCCTGCAGACCCTCTATAATGGAGACCAGGTGAGAGCACACATGCAAACACACATACAGAAGCACACTCAAATACACAAAACATGTATTTGTCTATGGCTTGAGGGCAATTTATACTTTGTTTTGAATCAATGCTCTAGCTTATAATACGGACAATGTTGGATCCCAGTGGTTCATAATTGGCATGTTAACATGTTCGACCCAAACCGCTAGGATTGTAACTCATCTTTCCTGCCAACACCTGTAAAGCTCGCACATTTACATGTTACATCATGTGAATCTTCCTCCGTTCAAAACCAAAGTGTAAAACTAGAAGCCTGGATGTCTTTGCAAACTCTGAGTATGTTTGGTTTAATATTACATTTCACATTGGCCAGATGTTCAAATTGGAAAAGAATAATCCAACATTTATCAGAATTTCTCCGAATTGTATGACTATTTTGGCAACTCAGTGAGTTTTCCAGCTGCAGGAAATTAACCATGAGGATACTTGAACACAGATGATGCTTGTTGCGGCAAGATCTGTATAATGGATTCAAGGCCGTCACAGAATTGATTCAAGGCAATCACAGACATCCAATTGAAGCCTGCAGAGTAGAATAGATGTAGCGGCCCCCATCAAAACACACAGGAACAAGTAGCTTGCCACTACAAGCATGCAAAGTCAACATTTGTTTTTTCGACATTTGTCGGCTTTAATAAAGAAAGACCAAGTTAAGTTTATACCAGCAGTTTCTGCCTTTAAGTCAACCATAACATTGTATTAATATTGTAGAAACAGTATTTGAAAGGGTTTTGTGATTGTCTTGGACTGGACAAATAACTCTCGCCGCAGCAAATTTTTTAAGGAGTGTTTCTGTTTTCGCATCTTCCTCCCTCAATCACCTCGTTGGGCTCTCTTTCATCCGGACTTCATCTTGCTCATCACAAGCAGCTGGAGCTGTTGGCAGCTCAGAGGTCCCTCCAAGGCCGCAGGGAGCTGTTGGAGCAGGCGTGCCTGAGCCACACGCGGAAGCGCCGAGTGCTCTCGCCCGAGGATCTCAAACACCTCATTGTGGATGATAAACACAGCCTTATTTACTGCTATGTACCCAAGGTAGGCAGCTGGAATTCTAGACCAGTTTTTCTACGCCATGCCAAGGAGAACCGGGGAGGAGGAGAGTGCATGTCCGATTTCTAATTCTTACATAGTTACTGTAGTTTTGCAATTGGCAGTTTGAGACCAGAACAGCCGTGCTTGCCCAGCGACGAGTCAAAACTGAACACAAAGTCAGGATGCACGTGCAATGTCAAATTCATCCTGACTTCAACTTTAGAGAGATAACCAACACCATGCCTAAACATTCATCCGTAACCAAAAAACGTAAAAACCTTGTCCAACAATTATAGTTTTGCCCACTATATGAGTAACCCAGTAACGACTGCCTGAGTATCTCTTGGCATAGTGCACAGAGGAACTGCAAATGATTTTGCTTATTTGGCAGTTTGCAAAAAGGTGTACAAATACTGACATCAGGGGAAAAAGGCAGGGCTCAAATGATCGCCCACCGCGTAGGTCAATGTGGCAACATTATGTTCCCTGGCGTTGAGAGGGGGGTTGGCCCAGTTTTCTTATTCAAATGCAGCAGTTGTGTCTCTGGTTCCTATGAGATGTATGTAAGTTACGAGAGATGAAAAGCGCAGCTCTTAGTGTCTCTGCGTTAGTGTGTGTTTTTGCTTGAAAGAAACGTTACCCTGCCTTTCTAACTTTCAGGTAGCCTGCACAAATTGGAAGCGCGTTCTAATGGTCCTCATGAGCGATGGCCGCTACTCTGACCCCCTGGCCATCCCTGCCAACGAGGCACACGTAGCTGGTAACCTCCGGACACTTTCGGAGTTCTCGGTCCCCGAGATCAACCAACGCCTACGCAGCTACCTCAAGTTCACATTCGTGCGGGAGCCCTTCGAGCGTCTGGTGTCAGCCTACCGGAACAAATTCACCCGGCCGTACAACACCGCTTTCCATAGGCGCTACGGAACCAAGATCATCCGCAGGCACCGGCCCAACCCAGAGCCCGAGGCACTGGAGAAAGGGAATAACGTTTCTTTCACGGAGTTTGTTCAGTATCTCGTGGACCCTCGGACCCAGCGGGAGGAACCTTTGAACGAGCACTGGGAGCGGGTGCACTCCCTTTGCCACCCGTGTCTGATCCACTACGATGTCGTGGGGAAGTACGAGACTCTGGAGCCAGATGCTCAGGCTGTGATCAGGTTGGCCGGGGTGGAGGGGATGCTTAAATTTCCCACCTCTGGCAAGAGCACCAGGACCGATGGAAACATGGCAGCGCGCTTCTTCAAGCAAATCAGTCCGTACTACCAGAAAAAATTGTTCAACCTGTATCGCATGGACTTCATGCTCTTCAACTACTCCACACCAGAGTATCTCAGGACTCGGTAAGTGGCAGAGAACAACTTGGACGGACCGGCTGCGATAGCTTTCCCTTTCACATCTCATTAATAGTTTTCAATCATGGCGATTTCACTACTACTCTGGAACAAAAGCTGTTGGCTCCAGATAATTTGATTTTATTATCTGGTTTTAGTGAAGGGGAACTTTCTAATTGAATCCATATTTCTTCCTTGGAAGGAAAGAGACACGGTTTGAGCTTTTTTTCTTTCCCAATACTGATTCTGATAGCTGAACTTTGTGTTTCAGTAGGTACTGATATGATACCAGTGCATGTAAAACAAATAACTCATGTATGGTATTTTAAACGCTTTATGCTAAAATCCCTGTATGGAAGTGATAATCATTGACGTCTGGAATGACTAACGTTAAACCCTTACATACAGGGAGTAATTCATTCATTCATTCATTCATGAACGAGAACCAATTTTTTTGGGGTATTTTGACATCATTGGAAAAGAAAAGGCATCTAAATAGCTTGCAAAGTAGTAATATGAAACAACAGTGCAACAGCTGAAAAGTGTAGGACCTTTGTCGTTTGTTGTATTGGTTGACAATCGGGCTGTAAAATTTAAAACCCAGGACATTTTACAGATATCTCTCAGGACTCGGGTTGAAACAGGATGCCTTTGGTCACTTTATTCATGCACCGCACCATGTTGTTTGACTTGAAGGAAATGCCAAAATGCTGACATTTACATACCCTATGGGAAATCCCTTCCTCTTTGCTGTTCTGAGAACATTACTGGCCAGTGGGAGTACAGCATGATTTCCGTTTTTGAAGCTTCGAATAAATGATTTCTTGTGAGAGAAAATAGGGTATACTTAATAATAATAATGATAATAATAATAATAATAATAATATTGAATATAATATTGGATCAGTGCCAACATTTGAATACTCGCTGATGCCTGATCAGAGATGTTTGCGTTCTCGAAAGCATTTCGAAAACTGGTTTTGGTTTCGGATCATCTCCCGCAGTAATCTACCAAGAGCATCTCACCTTTGCTGCGTGTGAGTGTGAGCAATGAATGGCTTTGATTTTTAGCAGAGCAGAATGCAGATCGTTTGTTCCCAAAATGTGTTGTGTGAAAAAGGATAAGACACATTATTTTAACACATCTCCACATCTCCTTCCCGTCGGAGCTGTAGGTTCAGTTAAAATTCAGTATTTATTTTTATATTTACCTGATTTCTACTTCTCACCTAGAATTGACTTTATCGTCACTTACTTACAATTCGTTTCGGAGTAATGCGCCCTTGCCGCGGTGCCCGCTACAGCAAAACGTTTTCCCGTGGCTTGTTTTTCTGAGCCCTAAATGAATTTCGCCCCCAAGAGGAGCAGGTTCTCCTCTGCTGTGGACATACAGGTGAATGTGCTGACTGTGAAACCGAATACAGCAGATCATTCCAAAGCAATTCATCTGTGGAAGGCCTTTATTTATGTGTGTCAGAGCATTACGTATTTATTGTGGAAAAGTGTGGATTTAGGCTCCTGGTTTTGTGGAAATGAATTTTAGTTAGAAGTTGTCTTGGCTCTTGCACATCAACTACGTTCATATTTCACTCTTCTTTTTTTTTTCTTCTTCTTTTCTAATGGAAACCAGAAGTGCATAACTTGTCTCATTTTCACAGCACCCGTCAACACTATTATCAAATGAATGTTTGGGATCCGTTTTCAAGGAAGCCTACAGTCACTCCTAAATTTCAATTGAAACTTGTCGCCGTGCCTCCTGTATCACTGTCTGTATTTAGATCTCGGCAGGTAGGCTGAACAAACAACTGCATAGCTGCGGCCAGGGCTGGGTGCAGCCCAGCACTACTCCTGCTCAGAGCTCCCCTTGTTAGGGGGAAGGCAGGCACATGAGGGGTTAATCCCCATACAGTCATCTCCGCCCTGTGAGCGACTCTGTTCAGCAAATGTCGATACATTTCAGCTAAGGTTAATGGAATAAGATGTTGACCTGTATTGCTGGAATCTCAGTTTGAACGAGCAGAGATTTTCAGAGTGGAGCTTCAAACAGTTGAAGACATCAACGTCTGTTTACAAGTGTTGTAAACACAGAGCCCCTTTGTCACTCAAGGCCACATAAGGATGCATGGTATAAAAAAAACAAGGTATCGGTTTTAGCATATCATGAGGTTGTCCGTCTTCTAAATGTTTAATCCTTTATTTCACAGAGCCAGGGGAAAATTGCACAGTGCATGTGCACTAGTCTACCTATTTTAATCATGTTGTCCTCAATGTTTTTTTTTGTATCTGAGAGTAATAGGAAAGAATTATGTAAGGATATTATTAAAGGGAAATAGGAAAAAATCCTCTTAAGTGTATATAAACTTGTTCAAATTATTTTTCTTTAATTATAAATGCTTATTTGGTAGTTTTCCTTATCCTATGCCATAGATTCTTGAAATGTAATGTGTGATTAGGTTTCATGAAGAAAACCGTTATTTGGCAGATTCAACATAAATAAGGACAAAAAGGTCCCATGTTAAATCACTGGCTAATTTTTACTTGGGAGCCCACACACAAAGTGTTTTCAGTTAGGCATCGGGACCATATCGGGCCATTCTCTCCCAGAGCTTTATGATTAGCTTGATGTGGGGTTTATTTTAATTGAAGCAGGGACTGGGCACTTTAATGTAGTGAACTTCAATCTATTTCACATGTAAGCATCCAAATTATTGCAGCGCCGACTGACATTTTTCAGTCTCCACACTGTCTTTTGCCCCAGAGCATCTTGGGGCTCCTCACTCATCTAGCCTGGAAGAAGTGGAAACGTTCAGTGCTGGGAGTAATCTGGACTCGTCATGCACGTGGTTCACGGGAGCAACAATCCACCACAAAACGACAACAAAAATCATTCGTCATATCTCTAAACCGTTGGAGCTGAACCGGCAGCAAACAGCTCAGTCTCCTTAACTTCCAGAATTCTTATGTAATATTTTGTGTTTGTCAGACCAGTCTTCCCAGGTCCACTGTGGTCACATGGTGTTTTTGCTCAGTCGTCTGCTCAGAAAGGTGCAACACATGTGTGCTTGTGTTTTTATAAGCGATTCTCTTTTATTCAAGCCTTCATTTTTCTGGCAACATGCCACATTGTACCACATTATTTAATCATTATTGAGGATTGCCTTGGCTCGCAGGGTTTTCAATATAAAATGCTCTCCTTTGTAGCAGGGTGTTATTTGCGCCATCACCTCCGGGATCCTGTGCCTTGCCAAAACTCAGTCGCACCCAGACTGTTTCGTTTCTTTTTGCCTGCTCGATGACGTGCTGCACAAAATATATGTTTAGCTTTTTCATTTCCTTTTTCTTTGGTTTCGCTCTCGTACTTTCTTTTCATCTGGAATGCCCAGACGCTGCTGTTCATGAGCACAGCTAGTCACACGTTTCCAACCGCTTTTTTGTTGTAACGTTCCCCTGTAGTCAGACCTCGGCGAGTCATTGTGAACAGACATCTCTGAGTCAATCTCACGTACCTGTTTACTTGTGCCACCAAACTGTGAATGTGATAACTGAAGTGCACTTGCTGATGTGGTCATTGAATAACCTTGAAGTGTCTACAAATACAGTCCCTTAACAGCTATACTGAGAGTGTGTGGTATTTTATTTTTTGCAAGGGAAAACACAGAAATATTCTCGGTGACCCTCTTTGTTTTTTCATGTGCCGTTGACAGAGGAACACTGGTGCAGAAAGGCAGAAACTGTCTAACTGGCTACCAGGAAATGGTGTCCCTTAAAGGCTGCAAAAAGCAGACTTTTAAGTGGATTATTAGAATAGCTACATTACTATATCTGGATGTCAATGACCTTTATCTGAGTAGGACAAACATTAGATGCGACTCAGCATTATAAGTGAAATAAAACCAAGGATTTTATCATCTATGTAAACGTGACCGTTTCACATCACACAGTTAACTCCAGATAATATCATCCAGCACAACTGACACGCTTCCTGTATGTTCTGATTCAGCAAAGTATCACAGTAAGCACAATCTCACTCAGTAAGCTCAAGTGAAATTGATTGAGTGATTCAATTCATACACAGAGTAACATGTCACATATGAGGTTGAACTATGAAAATAGGCATGACTGGTAACAGCCAACATCAGCAGTATTATTATTGTATTCCTGTGTTAATTCCAGACAGTAAAAAATCTTTGGGGTGGTACACAGGACAGAGAGGCAGACAGTGTACAGTACTTCGGACTATACGTTCTGGATCCTATATACCGTATATATGCAGTTATTGCATGCATATGCATTTGCTGCACTATGTTGTCAGTGAGGAAGTACTGGACGTGATTTGTAATTAATTGATCGATGTTAATACAAAAGCCTAGGGATGCAAATGAATACTTGTACTAGGCATCTGAAGTAGGGCATCGCTCCCTGTTTTTATATTGAGTGGCAGCGCGAAATTCACCGCAATTCATATATTGCTAAATATGTAATAGTATTTCGTGCAAAAACTTCATCGTATAGTATGTTCTCCATAAATTAAACTGTAACATCATAATATTATATTATATTAGGATGTTATCATAGTCAAAATATGTTAAGAAATCGGAAAAAATGTCATCGCACATTTGCTATACTTTATCAGGGTAGCCAACACAGTCGGAGCCGGGGATTAACGGGGATTAGGAGTGGGGCTGCCGGTCCTCCCTTCGTGAAGCAAACAGAGGCCGATCAGAGCTGGGTGGATGTGTGTGGGAGCAGTGGGACCAGCGGCAATGGTGTAATATTCCCTTTTTGATCTTCTATCATTCTTGTAGGGACTTATGTTTGTTATTTTTCTACTATGCATTTTTGCATTGCAAATGTAGCTATCCATCTTTCAAGTGTTTCTGAAATTATTTTGATTGTTTTTAATTAAAACACTATTCTGACGTTCTTAGACGACATTTTATACTATGACGTATTTTGTCAAATATTTGGCAATATTTTGGCGACATACGTAACTATGACGTCTTTCACTTTTTTTTCACATTTACCATATATTTAGCATTGCTATCGTTGCTATGCATGTTTCAAGTGTTTTCATATGTTGACTATTCTTACATTTTTGGACGTCATACTATTGTAAAACATTTTTTGTCAAATTTTGGAAGACATGTTGATATGTTTTTCACCCCTTTTTTTTACCACTACCATACATTTTTGCATTGCCAAATTCCTAGGCACGTTTTTTGGATGACATTTTTTTACGACATACTAAAGTGTGACTTTTTTGACAAATTTGGTACGACATGATGTTTTTCCCTCTTTTTTCTTCTCTACCATATATCTTTGCATTGCTGACATTGCTATGCATGTTTCAAGTGTTTTTTAAATGTTGTGACTTTGTGTCTTTTGAAGACAACATGCTATAGTTTTTTGTATTTGACAACATGCTTTACTATTAAGTTTGAAACTTTTTTCTTTTATTTTTACATAATATATATTTGTGCGTTTCTGATTTCTTTATTCACATATTGATTTTTATTTTTTATTTTGACTTTCATGGACAACATACTTTACTATATAGTTTTCGGTAAAACTTTTGGACGACATACTATACAATGATTTATTTTCCATATGTCATATATTTGTGCATTTCAGATGTTTTTTAAGCATCTCTTGATGTTTATTAATTTCTATAGTTTTTCTAGTATCCAGACTAAGACTATTTTCCCATTTTTTACATTTCTTGGCCCTTCTGATGTTAAGTCACAATCACAATCCCAATTTAAAATGTGTCCAATGAACTGTAGTATATTTTCTGAAGGACCAAGAACTAAACCTTTAAAGTAGCTTTTTGAAGTGGCTTTTCCACTTAAATAGGATAATCACATCCAGCTGAGGGCTATACATGTTCAGGAAGAAAACCCTTCACCCAGATGATAGATGTAAATGGGTGTGTGCCATGTATGCTGTCTCCCCATCAGAGTAAAGGTTTGACTTTGTGTCAAAAACAATTTGCCTGGTATGAATTGGTCAAGTAAAACAGATCTAAAAATGCTTTATTGTCCAATCAAAAGCATCTCTGTGCTAACAAGATATGGTGCAATAGACAGTGGTTGGCTGAGAGTTCAGAGTAAAGAGTAAATCATAGACCCAGATTGTGCACTAGTGAGACGCAGTGGAAGCACAACGCCAGGAAGCCAGTCCCCAGCAGGTCCCCCAGGGCGGTCAGGTAGGGGATCGAGAAGTTGTCAGGGTCCAGGCTCCTTCTCCACATGAATCGGACAATGAGGTCAGCAACATAAAGGAGTATAGCCACCTAAAGAGAGGAAAAACGGGCTGCAATTAGATTGAAAAGAAAATCAAGTGGGAAAAATAATAATTAGATTTTCATCAAGTGTACATAAGCAATAAACTAGCTGAGTGATTTTAACGAGTCACATTCGATGTGTATAAATAATAGATCAATGGATAAAATAGTTAGCAAACAGTAACAAGTGCACAGTTTGAATGCATACTTTAAGCAAGTGATACTTAAAGATGAATAACATTAATATATGAGACAGCTAAAAGTATATGATCAATTGAAATACAATTTCCATTCAAAGAGCTTAGGGAGATTACTTGACCAAACCAACAGCTCAGACCGTACTTGTACATGATCGATGGAACAACTCTAAAATGTAATACTAACTAGGTGTTCAAGGGGTACTTGACAGGGCATCTAATAAGGCTGTGAGGGTAAACCCAAAAATAGACAAACAAACTGAGCTGAGTTGATGTTATGTTGGGAGGTCAGAAAGGTGACCATGGCAGGAGTGCAGTGCACTTCTGGTTCTGTCCAAGAACACATCTCACTGAGCTGCTGAAACACCAGCATCTGGCACAGGTCATTTCACAGATAGGTACCAGGTGGCAGAAGCCATTTTTTTTTTATCAGGCGGTGCAAAAGTCTTATAATGTACCCTCTGACGACTGGTTGAAACTTCAAGGCCAACTGAGGGCCACTGAGTTCATGAGAAAGCCCTGAGACAGTGCAGAGAAAATGAAAACGACAGTTTACCTGTAGCACAGCAGCAAAGACGTAGCAGATGGTGAAGGCTACGGTGATGGGTGCCTCCTCTCCCTGCAGCAGAGAGATGGCGTAGAGGAAGACCAGGTGACCGGGGATTACCAGCATCAACAGCACGCGAGCTGACTTGGAGTTTACCCCTTGACACAGAGAGAAAAGGCTTTCATGTAGCTCGGTAGACAGGCAGGTTCATTTGTTTTGAAAGTACGATCCCTTTGCTCCCTTGGTGTTAATACAATTGCATCTTAATGTATATTTAGTATTCAATTGTTCCTAGGTAACAAGATCATCTGGAGTCATGTCCAATTCATTGAGTTTTGAAGAGGGAGATACGCTCGCTAGAAAAAGGCCTTTTCCTCGCCAGTGTTTAAACCTCATCAACCTTTCTGAAACTGAGAGCTACTTCAAGGGTACTGAGATGTACGGAGGGCTACTTGCTTCACACAAACTTCCTGAATAACATAAAGTTTCACAGATCAACTTTAAGTAATAATATATGCGGAGAGAATCAGATATTATTACTTCCTTTCATTGAAAATAGTACGTTTTCTTTTGCTTTTCTACCATGTTTTCTTCATTTTGGTGGTAAAAACCACATCAAGCCCCCCAGGAAATGTGTCGCGGATGACTCAGGTGGTGTCTGCGGGCACCATGTTGGCTACCCCTGGTTTAAACTACTCTTCACATTAACCAACTGCCAACTTTGGCAAGCAATTTCGTGTTCGGTGTTTTGCCCAAGAATAAGCGGACTAGAGGAGACAGGGATCAAACCATCATTTTTCGGGTTTGAGGAAAGCTATCTTTACATCCTAAAACCCATCTCTACTTTACCTTTAATGTCATTATGTTTTATGCGATAATACAAAATGGGAGAGGAACTCATTTACACACGAAAAAAATAGAAACATAAAAAACGTAACCTTTCAAGGTTTAAACTCCTATCTCAGAATTCACATTACACTAAAAAAAACACTCGTATTGTAAGTTCTCATGTGTAAGCATTTAGATACCTAAGAATGTATGCATTTTTCTGAACTGAGCTGTCGGAACTGAAGAGGCCTCTTGGATAAGGTGGGAAACGTTCTCCAGTATACTACTTGGAACCCCTCATTAAAATACTATAATCTGGATGACTGAGAACCTTCAGAAATACCTGAAGAGAAGAAGGTGACGCAGGGATTGGGCCAGTGCTGCCTCATCTTATAAGGCAGCACACCCGGGATGCTCCAAAAGTGAAGGTAGGTTGAGATCCTACTAGCCTGTATGGCCACCAGGTTACCACCCACTCCTGTACAGAGGGTGAGAAAAAAAGAAATGGCAATCGGACTGAGTGTGTGCAGCCGAAACCACTTTCAGGCAACGGTTGTAACTTCACTTCTGAGGATTTCCAGAACTGTTTACAAACATATTGATTTGGAAAGTTGATATTGATTTTGTATCATCGTAATCAAATAAAGTCCAATGCTCTTTTCTTTCACATGATCGCCTGGGCAAAAATTGAGCCAAGTAATGACACAAGTTTGGCTCATCCTTGATCCGGTAGATTAAGAGCCAGCCTAAAAAGAGCAAAGGCAAAAGTACAGCTAAAACCTGGCCTCTAGAGGATGAATATAAACAATATCAAAAGCACAAGGGTAGCAACACATATGCATGTAGACGTAGGGTTCAAACAGTGAAATATGGCTCCCAGCATGCATCACCTCATGACCATATCAATAATTTTGGCTTCTTTTGTTGCATATACATGTACATTTAACATTAATCTGAAATTGACTCTAGGGTCTTTCGTTTATATTATGTGCAGTCTTCTGCTTTTGCCACTGATTAAGATTTTCTTGTGGAGTAGAGATCAGCATGCAAACCCCAAAAAAGGTACATTTAAGTGTTTGAGATTGCACAGAATCTTTCCCTTTAAACTTCCCATTGTTCTTTATTGTTTCTTCTGTTCTAATTGTTCAAATGTTTTAATTGGTCAGCCTTCATTTTAGAGAATGAAATAACTGTCACAACCTGATTTTATCGACTTTAGCAAGCGAGCTAAATAAACTAACCTCAACTCAACTCGGAGAGTTGGCATAAACTGTTTTCTGTTTTCTATAATGACATATTTACACACTTAACCCAATAATTTTTAATGGCACAACTGGCTCGTATAAGTCGTAAAAGTATGCAGATACATTTAGAATGGTCAAAAAGTATTTTTCTCATTCAAAGGTCACTGTAGAAGAAAAAGGGCAGGGGAAAGATAAATAAACCAAAATAAATCTGTGAACGGAAAGGATAAACCACAAGGTTATCCGAAGAATCTTTTTGAGCATTAGTGACCCACACAACACAATAATTCAGTGAACCTTAAGTGGAAATCATTACTGTTTTGCTCTGGGAGCTGGAATCTACAATTGTGACATCTTTGTGACATCTACAGTATATTGTATAAAAAGGATCAAGTGTGTCTGACCAATCAGCTTACCGTTAATGACAGGTGTAAAGACAGCCATGCCCTCAAACTTGGGATCACTCACTGTCTTGTCCAGGATGAGTCCTCCAAAACTGGATGTCACAAACACACAGTGAATCAGAAACACACACTCAGTTATGGCAACAATTTCCTGGCCTGAAGTCAGACCCGAAAAAAACACTCACATTAACAGTCCACACACAGTTCATTATCTATCCAGCTCACCTCCTGCATAAGCCGACCAAGAGGAGGCTCAGTAGTTTAAAATAAAAATCTATACTGCTTTAAAATGATTTTTTACATGCAGTATTACGTTTCACAGTACTCCACTAAATAGAAATAAAATATTACTTCTAATGTTATGCTTATTTTGACCGTTTTATTCAAACCATTTCAATCATTTTCTGATTTTATTCAGCAAATCCTTTGCAAATCATTTCCATTGCTGCGACAGATGAGAGCATGAATATTTGAATATACTGTACATACCTGCTAATGGACATGGCCACTATCACCGGCTGCCACCCTGAGCGGAGAACCTCACTGATCTGAGGGCTCTGACGAGCCACCACCACCCACACAGGGATCAGAGACAGGAAGAACAGACAAACCAGGGGGGACAGGTACCATATATCTGCAAAACAGGATTCAAGATTTACTGTCATATGCACAACAATTATAATTACAGTTATTGCGCAGTTGCTGTCAATTACTTTCCTGTGCACCAACAGTGGACAAAACAATCAATTTGCAAGTATATACATACAACAGGTAAAACATAAAGGAAGATGCAAGTATGAATTCAACCACTAAAATAAGAAACATCACAGCAGAAAAATAAAGCAATGGTAACATAATAGCAAACATTAAAAAAGACAGTCTTTATATGATAATGTTCTATCTGCGGATAGAACAGTAAATGTGCAGACTTAGTAGCAAAATTACTTTGAAAACAGCAAAACAAAAAGGATAGTAAGATACTAAAGTACTAACATTCACACACAATGAATATATCTGACCTTTGCTGCCACCTTGTGTTCGTTCTGGTTATTACCATAATTAACTCAAAATGTCTCTTTTTAGGATAAACCAATCATAATTACAGATATGCCAGGTTAAAGGAAACCAATACGTTCATCATATTCCAATGGAGCAGAATACACTGCAAAAAGCGCCACGGCTCTACACACTAATATAAATAATATACATTTATAAATATAAATCAGATCTGAACTCATGTTAATCTCAATCGTCTTTCCATATACAGTTTTTTACGATCTCTACTCACCTATATGCTTGTAAAGCAAGGTGCTGACCCCGGCCAGCAGGGACAGAGTGATCAAATCCCCCAGACTGGCTGCGATGGGGGTGGCCACGTTGTCAGGGTTGATCCCCACCTTCCTGGAGCCGATGATCACTCCAATCATCACCAAACCTAGGATGTTGTGGGAGAGAAGTAAAAATGGAAACAGAAAAACATAACACAGTGTGTCCAGGGAGACAGCTTTCATTAGGACCACACAAAAACAACGCTTTCAGCGGGGGCATGTTCACAAAGACAACTTTCAACCAGCCTCAGTGACAGCTTGTTGCAATAAAGGAGGGGAGATTTGTTGAATTGGGGAGTGTAGAAACATTTCACTTAAAATTATACATCAGAAGACTGATTTGTGGTGAAATAGCAGACTAAGTAGCAGTCGAGGCGAATGAAACGACTCTCCTTTGAGACATGACTGAAAACAGAGTTATTTAGTTCCCCCACTTGTCAAGTCACTGCCAAAGATTCATGCCAAAGATGTTGGGTGTGAGAGTTGGTTTGATGGTTGGTTTGTTCCTGAAAATACAAGATATATTTAAAAAGTGTGATTTTCCTTTTGGATTAGAGGTTCGCATTTATTTGTGGCAAAGAGTGGAAACATTGAAATTTAGAAAATTGCTAAGAAAGAACTGGCCAGTTAAAATATTACACTCAATGGATATACAGATTTTATATATATGCACACACATGCACTTGTGTGTGCGTACGTGTATAGATACCTAGCTATAGATTTAGAACAAGGAGGCCCTGGTTGTTCTTGTTGAGCTAAAATATTTTCCTTTGAATGAAAACACTGCTAATACTGACACAGAGGTTGGCACATTTTTTTTCACTTGTTCTCTGTAGTTTACTATTCCACGAAATGTCCATTGAACAGCATTTATGTATGCAAAACAATACAATTCCCAAGTGACTAACCTAAAGAGAGTGCAGCGACAAAGGCAGTGGTGATGCTGCTGGCACACAGAACTGCCGCCTGGTCCAGTTCAACACCTCCTCTAGAAATGGCCCCTAAACACACAGCTGCCACCGCTGCCAGGAGGCCCACCACTGTGGCCTGAACCTGCACAAAGTGCACACAGACAGAAGACACCGTCAGTCATAGATACACCAATGAATGTGACACACACTACTGTGGCCTTGACACTGCGGCTGAAATGACCATTTCTTTTATTATTGATGAATTTGCTTATCATTCCACCAATCAAACTTACCCTTCGGCCAATTTACCATTGGTCAATGTTGTGTTCAAGCAATAAAGATGTTCAGTTTACAATGATAAAAACAGTCAGTTATGTCAATGAATACAGTGAGTATAAGGTACCTGTATTAATGCCAGATTGCTACACACCATGGTCCATTGTTTATCAGGGTCATCCATTTGTCCTGTGTTGGCCTAAAACATGCAGATAGCAATATAATGAGCAATTTCAACTTCAATTTATGCAATACACATGATTTCTAATTATAAATTGTGACAATTACAACTTTTTTCTTTGAAAAGTCAACTTCAAGTCTGACAATAAAATAAAGAACCTGCTAAATAATGGCTTAGTTAGCACTAAATAACAAGTTACAGAAAACAAAAGACTAATCTTATTTTGCATTGTACACATGTCAATGAAATACTTACTTAGTATGAACCGGTGAACACAAGGAACAAAATGCATGACAGAAAAGTGACCACAGATTTAAGAGGGACATGCTAATACATAAAATGTATTTATAATTAATGAGTACACATTCCAAGTAAACCTTCAGTGTATCATAGGGCTTAGCCAATATGTTATTTTGAAATAGATTAGTTATGGAATGAGGTTGGAGGTTAAATTGTAGCCTAAAACAACATTGCTGTTAGATCTAGTTGCATTTTACTGCAAGACACTCATTTCCCGAAAAACTGTGCTTTGCAACATATTAAGAAGTGCTCCAATATCAGCAGGGCCCCTTAATCCTCTCAGCCATAATATGTGGCCTTAATGAACAGTGTTCAATGTTTGGCTCCTTGTTTGCCTGTCTGTAAGACACTGCAGCAATGCTGCAATATCCCTGTGGCTCAGTTCAGAAGTTGATCAGCAAATTTGTAGCGCGACTAACGGGGAGGAAAATAAGACCACTTACTAAAACATGATTTAGCATGATGTCCAAAGTAGTTCACCTTAATGACCTACATATGTGCAGCTCAAAACATAACTCACTTTGCAAAAAGTACTAGTTTTCAATGGACGTTACATGAGGATCTGAATATATTTGACACCTAATCATTCTTACGGCAGTGGAGAGGCGAGCAGCCAGGGTCATCTCCAGGTTTCCTTTGAGTCCAACCAGCGCAGGCACCAGGATGAAAACCTCTGTTATCACCTTAAACACCTCCCAGTGCTAGAAATAAAATATCGGAAAGACGGTTAGATGGCACTGCACATGATAGAACACAACAATATTATATATTATTTATACTCTGAAAACCAACAGTAACAACACCATCACAACAACTGATATCCTTCTGAACCTGCTACCTTCTCAATTCAGTTAAATTAACATACTGTAGCATATTGTAGACCAGGTGTAAGCAACCATTTTAAATCTGGCTACTTTAAGGGTACTGAGTAATAGGCTACTCAGGGTGCGAAACACCCCCACCCTTTACCTGCAATTTGCAAACAAATTCTGATATTGCAGGTAAAAATATTTTGAACTTGCAATTTTGCATGTTAAAAACATCCGCTGAATCATGATTGACGATTGTAAGCGGCTAAGTGGCCGCCGGTGAAACAAACAATGTTTCTGAAAACCGTCACGTCAAACTCTTGTTAATATAGCATCTTTGGTGGTACGGCTCTAGTATTTTGGCCAATCAGAGTCAAGATAACGGCACCGATTTTCCGGGGGGTGGACATTGAAAACCCTCCTACCTCCGAGGGAGAGAAGGGTGCCCGGTGCAATGTTGCCAGCTCGGCGACTTAAAAAAAAATCGAAACCAACCAGAGACTTTTTCTTTTTCTGGTTTTATTGGAGTTTTTTGTCGTTTTGGCGACTCTGAAGTAAAAGCACGTGTCATTGTCTTGAAGGAGCAGCGGGCGCTGACGTGAGTCCCTCTGCTGTCAAGGCCCTCACAGGCGGTCAGTCTCACAGTAGCGCCGCAGACCCAGCAGCGGGCAGAGAGGAGACCGTTTCCCAGACTGCATGAATTGCGCATGCACAGGGCCACCGCTGATCCCTCCCTGGCTTACAGAGCGCGATGTAACACTCAGTAACTTAGCGCAGGGGGTGTCGAGACTATGGCTCGCGGGCCATCTGCGGCCGTCTGTGCAGTTTGATCTGGCCCACCGCAGACCCCCCAAACTGCATTCTAAAGATTTATAAATTCACCCCCGACAGGGTCAGAGTTGCACCTTTTTGTTTTCAAAATGTACGGCTCTAGTATTTTGGCCAATCAGAGTCAAGATAACGGCACCGATTTTCCGGGGGGTGGACATTGAAACCCCTCCTACCTCCGAGGGAGAGAAGGGTGCCCGGTGCAATGTTGCCAGCTCGGCGACTTAAAATAAAATCGAAACCGACCGGAGACTTTTTCTTTTTCTGGTTTTATTGGAGTTTTTTGTCGTTTTGGCGACTCTGAAGTAAAAGCACGTGCCATCTGCGGCCGTCTGTGCAGTTTGATCTGGCCCACCGCAGACCCCCCAAACTGCATTCTAAAGATTTATAAATTCACCCCCGACAGGGTCAGAGTTGCACCTTTTTGTTTTCAAAATGTTCCATTCAATAGTATCATTTTCAAATCTACATCAATGCAATAATTATTGATTCAAAAAGAACAGACACACAATTGTATACACTTTTTCGACGGAGCTTCGTGGTGGCGAGTGCTATTGTGATAAACCTTAAATGAGTAGAAGTATAGCCTGATAAATAACACAGTAAGCTGAAATAAACCGAGTGACCGAGTGAAATCTTTTTGACCCTGAGAGCGGAACTGCTAGATGAGATATTTGTATTCAGTCTCCACCTTATGAAAGTCTGACAGAAAGTATAGCATAACAGTATAACATGTAGTCTACAACAGTAGACTGCTGCTAAATCTGCTAAAATCTAAATAATAGATAATAGATAGATAGAAGATATCTATATATGTAAGAGATAATTTTTATTTTGTCTTTCTCAACAAAAGTGAGGTGAAACATTGGGCCTCTGCATTAAAAATGCTCAAACTAAGGGAATATGTGGCCTAAGATTCTAATTCTCTATGGAACAGGGCATCGTAATAATTCAATTTATTTCCAGACTGATTGTCTTACTTTCAAATTTACTCACTTACAATTTACTTACAGATATCTCATCTAGCAAGAAGTATTATCCTTGCTTGATGAAATGTACATCAAGCTCTTACTTGGCCACTCCAGGCTTCCTGTGAAGAGCGCATGGTTATATTAGGCGCGGTAGTAGTGAGTTTGCGACCGTGAAGCAGTGGATTTGCGAGCGCGACTAGTGAATCTGTGAGCGTGAGCTCTGTTTTTTTTGCGAATTATGACCCGATTCTGGCTCCATAGGAAAAGTGCAGATTAGAAAATAAATACTACTTGGATAAGTTTTTGTTTTTTTTTACATTAAATCCTCATAGCTGCAAAGCATGCGCTCCCGGCATCTAAGGTGAAAATATCGCCCCAAACCACCCCACTCTCAGGAAAGCCCTGTGGTCAACTGTAGATAAAAATTAAAGCAAACAAACAGACACAAAAATTAGTCCAACAACAATTCAAATAAAAAAGATGTAGCTAAGTAAGTAAGTACACGTTAAAATGACTTCGCTACCCATCTTCACCGCTGGTGTTCCATACTAACTGGATTTCATATTAACTGGTGATGCATTTCTGCTTTATGGGCTCCAGATGTTGACGGTGATTGTCGGGTGCAGATTCGTCATTTTCCCCGCACCTGTCTATGCGTCTGCTAAGTGTGGTGACATCAAGATGGCTTCGCTGAAAAACATAAACAGAACCAATTCATGTCATGTTCATCTAATAGCATGATTAGCCGTGTCATTACCCACTGCGCGGCCAAGCATCTCGAAAAATGGCTCACTTTCACTGTACGAATAGTTTTTCACATCACGTTTTGTGTAAAACCAGATGTGGCTTCAGGAAGCACACCTATGACAACATGACAGGATGCTTGGAATACACGTTATTTATTCACTCTATTAGATACTGTGTGGATGTTTTCGCACTAAATGTAGGACTGAAGATCAATACACGCGTTCCTATCCTACACGACCCAGAAGGACGAGCCACATGTGTTTTTCAGGTTTATGATCAATCGTGTGCTCATTCTAACGGTGAGTAGTTTACGATAGAGCACACTCACAACAACTGACTGTTGACGCTTGTGGGAAACTTTTGTATATATACGAAGAATGCTTTGTTGGTTTGCTCTATTGCTTATTTAGTTGTGTACTTATAGACTTAAAGTTTAGTCAATGTAAGAGGATGTGTTTTTGGTCGCAGTTTGTATTTGCCGTGGCAGTTTGACAAAGTTGGGTGTACACTTTGCGGTTTAGTCAAAAAAGCCCAGGAGAGGAAATTGGCAACTCTCCAGCTACCAGGACCATCTCCTTTTTTTTCTCTCCAACGAGTGGGATTCGAACGTGCGTCCAGTAAGATGTCCGGTTCCGAGAACCTGTGCCCAACAGACTAAGCCCCTGCCGCCCCAGACTATTTGTACAGTGAAAGTGAGCAATTTTTGAGCTCCTAGCTGGCAGAGTCGGTAATGATGCGGGTACTCACGCATTTAGATTATAGGGATCATAAGATCGAATCCCCTCCGTGAAATTCTTTTTCATGGATGGCAGCCTCGTATTGTCTGTAACATGTATAAATACGCAGCTCAGTGGACATGAATTGGTTATGTTTAAGTTTTTTCTGCAAAGTCTTCTTTATGTCACCACCATACATGACAGACACACAGGAAGGTGCAGGGAAAATGACGAATCTGCAACCGACGAAAACATCTGGAGCCCATAAACAGTTAATATGAAATCCAGTTAATATGGAACACCGGCATGCTCCTTTGACTCCGGACCCTCTGCCCTAACACAGGTGCAGCCACTCCCACCCATTAGTGTCCCCAGACGCACTCGCCCCAAAATCCCCCCACAAAAACTTTTCTCTACTGGCAACCAGGTTTCCTCGGGCACCGTGTTATAAATATTTGATAGTATAATCAGATATACTTCCGTGGGAGACAACCCGAATTGTAAATAACTAACATGTTTAATATTAACGATTCCAGATCGGGGAGTCTCCACATCTCTGAGCCTTGTGTGACGCCATGCCATGACGCGCACAGGTTCAGCGGGTTTATTTTCTGACTACAACTACAGCTGGCAAATCTAAGATGGTTTACATCTTTAAATAGATTCACATATAAAAGAACAAGGCAGCAGCCAAGAGCCGGGTGATATGGAACTCAGGGAGGCAGGGAATTAAAGATGTTGGAAAGAAAACCTGAAAAATTATCAGAGAGTTATGTTTCAGATTTTTTTTTCTCCAAAAAAATAAGACTATAAAATAAAAACAATCGACATGTATCATACTTCTTTTCTGATACATACCCTAAAGAAACTGGATATGATGCATTATTTAATGGTTGGTGTGCACAATATTTCACAACTAGGAGCCAATGTGCCAACCTATATTAATCAGAAAAAATAGTAATTCCTCCCTTAGAGAGGAGTACAAATACATGGGCGGTGAAAATAAAGGTGTTGACGTCATATGCATCTTAATTAACCTGAATATTTCACATGATGCCAGCATTAATGGGGGTTCAACATTACCAGCTCAACATGGTCCATAGGCCCATGTCAAGTGGAACTGAGAAAAAAATAATAATTAAGGTTTTAGACAATGTAAACGTTTACAGATCAATATTCTAAAATTGGCATTGAAAGTGCAGGAGGAAATCACCAGCATGGAAGAAACCAACTTGAAATGTATTTGTTTTATGCATGTTTTCATTGTGTGCTTCATCTAACTTGAGTGAAAATGCTGGAAATGTTGTTGTTTTTGTGACATATAGAAATTAAACAGTGCAATAATGCAATGTAAACAGATAAATAAAACAAAAAACAATGAGGCCTGACAGGTCAGAGAGGGAGGATTAATGATAATATAGTTAATTACAGGTGTGCCTTTTGTGTCCCCCGTGTGTGTCTTTTGTGTGTGTGTGTGTGTGAGTGCGTGCGTGCGTGTGTGTGTGTGTGTGTGTGAGTGCGTGCGTGCGTGCGTCTTATAAATAGACATCACTCTCAGGCTCTGGACTGTTCTGCTGACGCCTGTCATATTGGGAGGCTATCTTGGGACAGGGCCTGCTTCCACTGTAACACCATTGCAGCCGCTTGGCTTGACTCAAGATCTCTCAGGATGAAAAACAATGATTATAATTACTTATATCAATTCTCCATCATTGGATACCCTATTACTATCACAACAACAAACCACGCACTTAGTCTTCAGTTTACACTCATTTTTGGTCATTGATTTCTTGAACCGAATTTCCTTCTACTGCAGAATCACCGGATACCATGGTAGTAAAGTTATATCCCCCTTTCTCTCTCACTGCCCTCCTTTATTTCATCCGCCAGCTACTTATTAATCTATCTTTACCCCAGGGCTCTCCGCTCTCTGCCACTAAATCTATCTAAATCTGATTTGGTAAGCTCAGAAAGGTGTATATTGCACAAGGCACTAACTGTTGAACAGACAATTGCACTGCCAAAGGACAAGCTAGAATGGTGTACACATGTACATTTCATGCTTCAATATTTCCCACCATCCATCCATCCACCTGTTTTCCCTCCATCTGTGCAATTATTCCACATTTCTGCTGTAGTCTAGGAATGTCCACCATCGGCCACTAATGTCTCATCTCTTTCTCCATAAAACTGCGGTAAGTCATGGATAAAGTAGATCAGTGTGTAGATCGATCAATCAAATATTTTAATAACATTTTATGTCAGTCTGACCCTATTCAAACATGAGAGTGGCTATGAAATGATGCCCCTCTCAATCCAGCAAAAAGTTAGGTCCATCTCTATCAATACGACTGTCTATCCATTCTCCTTACATCAAAGGCAAATTAAAGTTTTTATGGCTGTCTATTCATGTCTTTACATACAGTATAAGCTCAATTCAACACTTCCATCTACTTCCCTATCTGCCTCACTGTCATAAACATTTAAGTTTATACAAGGTCAATCAGTCACATCATTCATCCGTCCTTTTGTTGGACTAAGTATTAAAAGGTGATGAAAAGGTGACATCAGATGCTTGCTCAGAATAATACTTATTCTTAGATGGGAAACTTAAAAAGAAAAAAAATGGTACTAGTATCACATTATAACAGATAATACCTTCACTTGTCTATCAATCCATCCCTTAAAAAAAATAAAAATAAAAATCTTAGAATTTCATACTTGTATAAGGTCCATGATGATACCAGCAGAGACCATTCCGAGCCCTGACACCAGGTATGGCACTATAATCTGAGAAGCAATCAGCCAGGAGCTCTCTGGTAGGAAACCATGTTCGGATCGAGTTAACTTCCAAGTCACACCACGTAACTTTTTGCCTTGGTAGCATAGCTCCAGCTCCAGACGAGTCACCACCATGACGAGACCGCTGAGTTACTGGATCACTTCGTTAAACATAGAATTATTCCACTGTGTGTATCTGCAATCCAATTGGAAAGGGTCGAGGCAAGAACACCTGCCTCTAATACTGTACGTTCAAATGAACTTTGTTTCACAGTTTCACTTGTCAGAAGAAACTGTTGTTTTCCTTTCTTTAAAACAGGCCAAGGGCAAGTGCCTCAATTAGTCAGCAAGGCCTTTCTTGTAGAGGTGAGACACACACTTTGGGAATGCATGGTTGTTCCACTCTTGAGGGATTACAGAGCAACGACAGGCTTTTCTTGACACAACTAAAAACAGCTTATGTTAACCCTTTGACATCAAGAGAACACTAAGACTATTTTGTTTGGGGCCAGGCGTTCAGAAGAGAAAACATGTCCAAGATTGTCCCATAATTCTCCATTTGTTCAAATAAGTACTTTGGTTCCAGGCAAGAAAACAACCTTAAGGGCTTCAACTCTAACTTGAGGGCAATGGAGCATGCCATCGTCAGCCCAGTGGTGAGTCAGCAGTGATGGGATATTATTTATCAACACCACTGGGGAACAAAGCACCGTTTCTGATGCGTAGGACAAAACGTTCTCTACAACCACAACTTCTCCACGTCTGCAATAAAAGTCTTTAGGGGTTTCTCTTCGTATTCCTTAAGTCTAAGAAAAAGAACCTGTCTTGATTAAGTCCAGTTGCCGTGACCTAGAGAATGTGTCTGATGTAGTTTAAAGTCTTATCAGAGTGACAGCAGCAAGAGGATGAAGAATTGTCCCAAAGGTCTTTGAGAGTGAGATGGTAGGATCCTTATATGTCTTTTCTCATCCCGTCCCGTTCCACTCTTCCAGCAGAGAGTGAAGAGGAACACAAAAAGAGCGATCAAAGATGTCCACCAACGAAATGCAGCAGCCAGCTCCTAGCAGGCTGGTGTGATTCTATCCTCCGGTTCGCATCAGGGTAGTCCTGCTCCCTGTGTGGTGCTCTGCTGTGACGTAGCAGAGAAAGAGGCAGGGCTGTCTCAGCTTTCCAATATGCACACTCATGAGGGAAATGGCTCACACTCTCCCTCTTCCTTATGTCTTGCTGTGTGTGTGTGCCTCTCATCCTGCCTCCCTCTTCCCATGTGACACCCCTCTTTCTTTATCTTTCTAACCGTTCTCTCTGCCTGTCGTGACTCATTCTCTCCATCTCCACTTGCCCGCTTTGGTACATTTGCACTGTCATAGCCCTGCTACCGGGTGTATGTCCTGGTTGTGCAGCGTCACAAGGAAAACTAAAGTCATATTGTAACTAAAATATTGACCTTCTTCTTCCCTGGGCTGAACTAAAATATTTATGTCAGATGTCACTTTTCAGCTCATTATAATCTACTTTGTACATATCACCCTTTCCTCCTCTCTCCTACATCCAAGCATGCTGTAAACAAAGTCACATTCATTTATCTCATTCTTTAATCCATGCTTTAAGCAATTCTCTTTTTTTTTACCCCATTTTAATAGAAGAGGTCAATTCATCTTCATCTATGTAAGCATCAAAATCAAACAATTCACTTAACAAGAGGAAATGTTCAAAACTATGGCTCATCGCTTTCACAAAATGTTTAGTCATGTTTACTGCTACAATTTAGCTACGGTAGGACAGAATCCTAAGTTCAATATGTTATACAAGTAGAACTAGAAATAACAAGGTACCAATATATAAACACAAAATGTTAGATGGATATTGTGATGGCTTATGTTTGCTTCATCAGAACAACTCAACTGTACCACGCTAATTAACGGTCCCACACTTCAGTCTTCTCTCCTCTTAGTTGTGACATTCCATATTTCCAATTCCAATTCCAATATTTCTCCTGTCATTCCCCATTAAACAATATTTATTACCCCAAGGTGCCAAATATGTACCCCTGTGATCATTTGTATCCCACATACACACCCTTCTCATTTATATGCATTATACTGTATGTATACAATGGCATACTTTTGGCCACTGTCTGCACAGGCATTATTTTGTCTAAAAAGTGAACCGCATGTAATGCCACGGTCTACGGGAAGGCTGGCCAATGAACACCTATGCGTTTCCTTGCATTTAGGCAGGCTGCTTTCCTCGTCCTTCTACGCCCCCTGAGATTTGAAACATTGCACACTCAGCCAAACTCATGACTAATCCCATAACCTCCATCAGGCACGGGAGTGTAACCGTCAGAGTAGAGGAGAAAGTGGAGAAGATGGAGGAGCATCAGATCATCATAAAGCAGACAGCAGTGTGTCTTATTTCCCTGAGCCCAAATGGCCACAGACCAAATGCCAGGGGTGCCTGGGAGAGAATAAAGACACAACCAACCCAAGCACACAGAGGTTTTCCCTCCACATCAAATAATAGGGAAGACACAGACTGCCGACTAGACACACAAACGCAGTCGCAAAACAAAGAGAGCCTCCCGGTGGCAAACAGCAGGTATAGCATTAACTACAGCTGAGATCAGCTGCTGCTTTATGTTAATGTACACAAATAAAGCACAAAATGGAGACACATTTGGTTCATAATTACACAACACAAGATTTTCAAATTGGATATTAAAAAACGTTTTGCGATGCAATCAAGACTCGTTTAGGTGAAGACCATTAAATATTTCTCAGGTTGAAAGCTACATTGATTACACATCAATTACTCAATCAAAAAACTTTTCAGCAACAAGTTGAAGGATCTAAAATGTATGCTTTATATACATTAATATGCATGTACATACCTATGCATTTATAAACGCATGTATAAATGTATATCTAATACAAACACCCCCCTTTACCATTCAGCTATTCATTTCTTCCTGTTAGTGGTTTTCTGATGATCAGAATCATCTTCAATGTTTTTTTTCCTCACCGTTTAATGTACTCACAGCTAAAATCATCAAACTTCTGCTTCAGAACAAGGTAAACAAGCTGAAGATAAAGCAGTTGGTCAACCTTCACCAAAGATGTTTCCGACATCATAAAGAAAACGTAAAAGTAGGTTATTTGAATTGAACTGTACAGGTTTACTGTAACCTGTAATAAAGGCCAGCATTTTAGAGAAATGTATGATGAAACGCAGTGAGTATGCAGTCAGTTCTAAACGTTAGCCTTGCAGATTCCTGGTGCTGGTGCAGACTCCTGTGGGTACTCACCTGTACACTGTCCAGCACCATGCCGGCCATTACCATGCCCATCCCAGCCAGCAGGTAGGGAAATACCACCTGAAGACAGATCGCTACGGACGACTCCTCCTCCACTTTGGCAACCGACACTTTTGGCCTTTCCTCTGCCTGCTTTTTAGGAAGCAGAGGCTTGAGGACCGGGGGTAAGACGGAGTCATCCTCCCCATCTACGGTGCCTCCTAGGTGGGCACCAGGACTTCCACCTAGGCTCTTCGCCTTGGAGCGGGACTTTTTACTCTTTTTCCTTTGGCGGGTTTGCTGTGGCACTTTATCCTCACCGGGCATGATGGCGTAGGTTCTGAGAGTTGTGTCAGCTTTGATTTAATCTGGGGAGACAAAACAAAACGAGACATTTAGAGGGGCACTTGTTGTTTTATCACACTTACATAAGTGTGGAGCCAAGAAACTGAATAAAGAGTAGGTAAAATCAGACAAGTAAGAATAGTTCATTTGTAATAGTTGAAATGGACAGTAAAAGGAAACAAAGCTGTAGCTAGTAACGAGTAGCTACTAATCTAAGAAACATTTACTTGACTTTACTAACAGTCAGTCAAAGTTGCTGCTTTACGGACATAAAACACACATACAATCACGCAGAGCTGTGTATGGAAGACAGGCGATCAAAACAAAAGTAAATCCAAAGGAAAAAATAGTAGTAAGATAATTGTTGCATGAATTATTTTACTCGGTGATTGGAAGTTTGAGGGACAGGAAAACAGCTTTGTTACTAACTGTTATTGACTTTAATGTTGATGTTTTAATTATTCTGACTTTTACAGTCTTTGATCAGCAAAAGGTGCATCACTCAAGCACTGCTAATCCCTCTGCCCTTACTGGTGCTGTACTGGATTCGTCGTTTTCAAACGCTCATCTTCAAAAGACAAAACATATTGTTCCACTATAGAGAAGGGCAATAGAAACACCAAACAACCAATCTGACATGTCAGTATTTGATTACTAACGTGTTAATGACCGCACTCGAGTCATAAATCAATCGTTTCATGTAGACACACATGGGATACAACAGAACATGTGTAATGAGCCAACATTTTACAAAGAGAAGGCTTACGTGCAGAAGCCTGTCTTAAAGAGCTGCATGATGTTATAACCATGAAGTTGACGAGGTTTATCACAGGCAGCCCTCTACATCCTCCTTGGCTGCATGGCTACGACACAAGGCACAGCACATCGGACAGATCGAGCTAAGGAATGGATGTGTGGTGACCGGTAGCAGCCCACTCTTTACATGATGCCAGTGCTGTTTGTCCACTCCGAATGGAGCGAACGCAACTATGAGCAGCAATACAAATACACACTATGTCGAAGAAGACGACACAGTCCCGGAAGTCAAACATCAGTCTGCAAGTCCATCAAGATGCGCATGTGAAACGACACGAATCTTCGTGTCGCCTCCGGTTCCTACTCGGCAGGCTGCCATGTGTGCATCCCATAATAACGCCGCTCCGGCTGCTACTGGTTACACCACCAGGCGCTCTCTGGTTGGACAAAAACTGTAGTGATATAATGGCAACGTGTAGCTCCGCCCTCCCCCTGCAGAGAGCGCGAGCAAACGTGTGAGGGAATCCCTTCCGCGAGTGAGTGATTCTCCTTGAAAGTGACCGTGTTTTACCATGTTTTAATTTTAGTTTTAACAGCAATGTCACCACCAGGTTTCGATAAAGACATCATCAGGATTGATAGTGACATTGACAAAAAATAAATAAAATAATAGGTTGAGGATCCAAATCTTTTCATGTGCAACACCTCACGACACAGGTTTGATAGCATTCATTTTTGGGGTCGCCACTGTTGCAATTACTGGGACGAATAAAAACACCAAAGACAAACTGACCCATCACTTCCACGTGTAAGACAGACACTGCAACTGAGATTAAGACACCTGCTGAACCAGTGGAGCAGCTGAATTAAGCAAATAACACTAAAACACAAACACACCCACACACGCACACACAGTGACGATAAGTGTGGGTGTGATAGAAGCTGAGATTTGATGTATCGTTCCTACCTTTGTCTCCAGAGCTGATGAGGCTGAAGTGTGGTCAGCTGACGTGAAAGCAAGCTCTCAAATATAATTGTGTATCCCCCTATGCTGTGTGCATTTGCCTCAGTGTAAACGCCTGTCTCTGTGAATGTGTGTGTGTGCTTTCCGTTTGCTCTTACATTTTTGTTCATATGTCTGAGTTAAATTCACACTGTGTGTGTGTGTGCGTGCGTGCGCGCGCGCATGTGATCATGTGACACCATCTTGAATTTCATGGCACTGGCAGATAAGGTTATCCTCCTCCTGTCACTTTCCATCTCTTGTTGACTTGTGACAGCAGCAGACAGCTACAAGACATTTTCCGTTTCATTCATGGAGAGAATAAACTTTACAACATACTCACCGGGTTCATTGCTTGGACACTTCCTGTAAACCTAACGTTCATTAGTAGAGCCACATACCTGCAGATTATTCTAGCCAGACTTGTTCACATGTATGTGTTTAGCTAATTCCTATCCAATCACAATCAAGACATTAAAATGCCAAAAATAATTGCAATATCTACTCTCTCAAGCATGACAGCTGTTCTTTCCACCCACTAACCTGCAAGTGTATTATGCAGCAGCATCATGATCATTTTACAGGAGGTTACACAGATGCTTTGAAATATGACACCACATCACGTGCATGCTGTGACATTTATTGGTTATGTAATTTCGATGTTGTTTGCACCTTAGTTAGTGGTCAGTATCTAAATAAAGCTCACGCCTGTTTATTTCACTTACATGAGTGACATGAGTGAGCAGTTGTTGTTTTTTTGGCTGCTGGCTGTAAGACATCACTGTAGCACCGATGTGTAATGCATTGTGTTGCAAAGATTACTTTATCTTCTTCTGTCGTTAAGGAGTGATAACTGAAATGTGTATAATATCTCCTTCATAAGAATATCTTAAAGTGTATTCATGTGCATGTATAATGTGTAGTGTAGAAAATTACATCTTTAGTTACATTTGGTCACATGAGTGACACCTAGTAAATCCAACCACTATCAGCCGAACCCAGGGTTGAAAGACAATCCCAGTCATTAGTCTTTAGTATTACATTTACAGATTATTCACCTCACTCCAGAGTGTTTAACAGTTTGATGGAAAATACAGAAAGAAGAGAGATACAATTATTTACTCTGTTAGGCGTGGCCTATGGTACTCCGAGTCACTGTCTGGAGGATAGCAGCTTAAAGATGGAGCTCAAGGTTGTGTTTTAAGTCTTGTTTAACAATGTGTAAAAGGTGAATCCAGTAGAGTGGTAGATTCAGCACAAAGCTAAAACCAAACTTTCAACAAAAGTGAGTCGCTGACATGTGAATAAGCCTATTGCTCTAGCATAGAAGTGAAAGTAGCAACATCTGTGTCTCCCAAAGCTGTTTAGGCTTTAGGAAATGAATTGTACTTTCCTTTATATGGACAATTCATCCGGATCACATGCACTGAATCAACTGACAATTTATCTGTCTGAAGTTATATATTATGAAGCATTGGCTGAAGATCCTCATTATCCAGATATCTATAAGAACCCATATGATTATCATCTGGACCACATTTCTGCACTGCCTGACTATACCTGACTACACATTTTCTGCAGAACATCATATATTTCCTCCAGATTTTGTGTTTACAGACATCTAGAAAACCCTGTGCTTGTACTCTTTCACTAACAAAATAGACGCCACCTCTAATGCCCTTGAGCAAGGCACTCACCCCATCTGCTCCCCGGACGCTCTCAGCTGTCCACTGCTCTGTGGCTGCATGCGCCACAGATGGGTCAAAGGCAGAGGTCAAATTTCCCCCGACTTGTGTGTGTTTGCATGTGCATGTTTGCGTGGGACGATGCGCAATTCTAAATCTAAATCTAAAATCTAACTCAACATGTATTCTTTATCATCAATACACGATTTCAACACTAGATGGCAGGATGGATTAAAGGACTTTTTAAAATGTTTTTTTTTGCCTTGCTAAATTCTACTTGCAAGTTGCACTGAGGCTGAATGCACAGCCCAGTGACAACAGACTTTGTTTTCATTAGTACACTTGAACAGTTTAGTTTAGTTACCCTGATCGTAACTGCTGTGAGACCTGTGAAAATGTTTAATGTATTCCGTGAGCCTAAACAAGGAAAAAAACACTTTCAGGTACAGTGAGTCTCTTTGGTATCAGCAGCATGGTGGTCTGAAAGCATGATGTGCCTGTCACAGGCTTTAAGTCCTTGTCTTATTTGAGTTTAAAGTAACATGATCCATGTTATAGTTATGGGTTCCTATATCCATCTTTTCATAGGGAGAAAATCCCTGGAGGTTGTGGAAATCTGGTTTACAACCCTCACTGTTTATTTTCAACTCCTATTAACTATAATCAAAACCAGCAAAGACTAAGATTGCCTTCCAGTGTGTACCGTATGTGTTTTGGGGTGCTATTTTTTGTTGGCTTCAGACCCCCATGGCTGTGTGAGCCTTGGCATTTTCAGCCCCTAATTAACGCCGTTGCGCAGATGTTGTGCACGTGCATGCACAGGCAGAATTTCATGCATGAGTTGCATCCTTTAAAAAATGCATTTTTCTCTCAAACAGCATCACAGGCAAGTGACCACAGCTCCTTTATGGTTTATTCTGGATTAAGTTAAGTGCTTTAACTGGATCACTGCTGCATTTCACATTTTGTTTGAGTAAATCATAAATTGACTTAATAATGGTTTAACATTTGATTGAATTCATATTACATTTGGATTATTTTTCATTTTGATGAGTATTTATGAAAGAATACATTATCCAATGAAAATATTGAAATCGATATTTTCATTCCTGCTAACAAGTGATGTAAAGCCCAATAGCAAGTCAAAAGCCTTGTTCTTCTACTCATTATAATGAGTCACCTCACAGCCACCGGCTTATTCTGGTTCAATCTTACATTTGCCACCCTGATGCTATAAATACTCCCTAAACCTCTGCACATGCATTAATCCATGGGTGAATGTATCAACAAACAAAATGCACATTATCCTACCCCCAGTCAGTTTGGGATATTTTGAGAGTCATCTTTAAAAATGAGAATACAGGATATACTGTATCTATGAGCTGCGGGGGGGGGGATATCAGACTTGCTTCTACTAGGAAAAAGAAGGTTGGGGTGTGCTGCAGGACAGCAAGTCTTAGACCATACAGTGGTTTATAAGCCACTGCAGACAGAGTAGCTTTAGTACTTGTGTGATGATAAGCACAGACGCTGAGAGATAGCCATGTGCATCGAGAGTCTCTGGCCTGTGTGGTGGAAACTATCATGGAAACTTGTAATGCTGCTATAAATAAATGTCCCTCGTCCCTGTTGCCAACCACACTATCAGTCCTTCAGTCCTTCAGTCAGTCAGTCAGTGCTTAATTATGCCTCTTCTTCACATCTGTTTCATTATGAAATGTATGTTCCGCCAATTCTGTTTAATAGATTGACTCTCTCTGGCTTCTTGCCTGTCTGTTTGCTGCATATTTTAATAAGACTGCCCAGTATCCTAGTTATAATAGCGCTACAATCTGCCAAGATCGACATATCCACTGTAGTTGATTGTGAAGGGGACCTTCACTATACATATCAGGAGTGGATAGATATGATATGTGGGTTTTAGCAAACTGATATTTTAGTGATTTGTGTGTGTGTCTCTCTCCTTCTTTCTCTCTCTAATGGACATCTCGTCTCTAAGAGGGCTGCGTTTGGTTTACCTTGGAGCACCTGCTGCAGGTCACACAAGCAGCTGTTGGCCTTGTATTTGTAAAACTCTTTTGCCCTGTTCACACACGCACGCTGGTAAGGAAGTACGACCCGATGATGGAGCTCACTAAAACAAACAATTGAAAAGTAGAGGAAATAATATAAGGTTAATAATATTAAAAGGTAAAAAAACTAACAAAAAAATGTGCTTGGTAACTTCTCAGAAAAATAAAAAATACCATAAAACATCAAATTTCAAACAATAATTTGATTTTGCAATATTTCTTTCTGAAGTATTGAATTTGAAATATCTACGGTATGGTGGGAAATATAACCCATAACATTATAACCCTATTCTGGTGTTTCTTGCAAATAAACTAAATGCTCTTAATATATAATAAAGGTTAAGTTCAAAGTGGGAAAATACATGATAAACGGAACATATCTTGGTCATACTAGATTTAACTGTGCTTCGGTCAGTATTATAAATAACTTACTGATTTATCTCCTGGGAGTGAAAGAAGATTCAAGTTACATGATTCTACAGTTGGAATTATAGTTCAAGAGTCAAAGATTCTTCCGCTCGGCATTTTGGGAACTGGTGTGAAGGGGCAGGTGTCTCGGGGGGCTGCAGGGAAAGTCAGTATAGCTTGTCAGGATTAAAACAGCCTTCCCATCTTATTGTGTGACCACTTAAGGAAGATCAGTTGTACGTTGTACTTAAGGCTCTTGTCCGAGGCTCTTGAACTTGTATGTGGTTTATTTCCTCAAACTTTCTCTGTAAACCTCAGTGGCTCAACCAGTTGTCAGCCCTTCCATGAGCACACAGGTGCAGAGGCATCAGCTCACACTGCTCACATGACACTCGTCCATTTATCATTACAGCTGCTCTTACAGAGTTATTGACACTGCACCTCCCACAATTATCACTGCTATGAGAATAAAGACTGTGGAGGCTAAAATTGACCAAATTTACTCATTTTGAACATTTAAAATATAAATCAGATTGAGTGTAATGGCTGCTAATATTAGTTCCCTTTAACCATCAAACCATCAAGACTAAAATATTTGGATCTAGTTTGCCCTCAAATCATTTTAAATGTACTGTCACGTTATTCTGGACTATATTGGTTTGAAAACGGTTTCTTTTTTGCTTTGCTCTCAAGTGTCACAGGCTGACTCTCTTCAACTAAATACGACTTTCCCTCCCACACAGCCTTAGGGACAGATTCACAAAGAGAACTGTGGAGACACATGCTGTAGCCTTCATTGGTCGTTCACAATTTACGGTGACATCAGCTCATTTCACACTCAGCCCTCCAGATGCACTCTGCAAGTGATGCGGTGGCAATGTTACTGTTAATCATTTTACTGGTACTGTAAAGCTGTAACTTAAAAAATTACTCATAAAATTATAATGTAATAATCTTTATATTATTAACTGGCAGAAGTGTGATGGTTGAGGTGGCATAACTAACTTCTACGTAAATTCTTAATTTATTATGAAACTTGTTTTGGTTGACTGAACACTGGCGTTGGCACTTCAGCAATTTTTACTTCTACAATAACTTAGGCTACTAATAATAGCATTACTAGTTACTGCTACTATCTCACTGTGGACGTAAAGAGTCCGTTCGCTTCAGTTCAGTTGATAACAAGCTGCAGTTCTCTTATATAATGAAGTTGGCGGATTCCTCACTCAGAATAAGGGGCCTGCTGAGAGCAAAGGGAAACAGGCCAGAGAGCAAGGAAGGTTGTAAAACAGAGCAGAAAAAAAAAAACATCAAGAACCAACCCTCTGCGACTCCACTGTCACTGAGGCCTAACAAAACAACCACAAGCAACAGCTGCACATCAATCAATAGTAGTTATTTCCTATGTTATTGTCATGTCACTATTGTCATGTTTATTAAGTACCCTTCCTTCCTGTACTCTAATGCCACGGGGTGCATTTGAAACAGTCCTTTGTAAACAACCATATAAACAAACACAGAATCCCTTCCACATCAGTTCACCCCAAAGTTTGTTTCACTCTGCCACAGCCTACAAGTGATTCAGTACATGAAGCATTTCCTTTCTCTGCCTCCATCCAAAACCCAATCTACACATCATGAATAAATAAATACGTGAAGTACTGTTTGCAGCTTTGTTTGTTGGTTTGTTTCCTTCCATGCCAGTTTGCACAGTAAATAGACGAAAACAAAAAAGTGCAATAATCGAACCTGTCCCGAGGTAGTCAAGCCATTGACCTGAGTGTGCTCAGTGGTGGTGGTGTGTGATGTGTCAGAAACTGTCCAACACAAAAGTGTGTTTCTACTCCTTTACTTCATTAAGTTTATACACATTTACAGAGACCACATGGCTTCAGCATTTCTCCATTCTCAAATGAAAAGATCTTCCAAAAGTGAGATAGAGACGGTGTTTGTCCATCTCTGTTCTGTGTATGTGTGTGTCTTTGTTCTGAATGTGAAAGTGCTTTCCTTTCAGTGAGGCTTGTCGACCACATCTGCTGTTTCTGTTTGGAAATCGGCTTGTTTGATTCCAAGCGTTAAGTACACAAAATGACGCAAAAGAATGTCACTGAACCGCTTTTCCTTTTCTCTCTGTGGTGACTCACCGACTGGAGAACCATCAAAGTGAATGTATCCGAAAGAGAGCGAGACAGTGAAAGCTCCTCCTCTTATCACAAGGTAGCATATTCATTCCCAGCAGGACCATTGGCTTGTTACTTGATTATCAGTGGTGAAGTTGTATACACACTCTTTTCCTCACAGATGGCGAAAGAAGATCTGTTCACAAGCATGCACGCAAACAAGAACACAAGCTGATCAGCCCCAATGTATCTTCTTATCTTGAAAAATAATGGCTAAAAATATGTTTTAAAATAACAATTCTAATGGGATAAACTATTTTTAAAACAGGCCAAGGATGGATATACACAGATGAACCACATGGTTTAGGTATATGGTTGGAGTATAGTCAACACTACACTTATATAAATCCCCAACATTTATTATGTGTGCCAGTAGATTTGTCTGTTGTACAAAATGCATTGTGTAAACCATGCCTGGTAACCAGCAAGAGACAGGCAATTGCGTCTAGAAAGAGATGACGATGTTTATTATGCGAGATGATATGTAAATCCTTCAATGAGATCGCTACTTTAAAGAATTTGAAGTACCCTACGTTCATTTGTTTAACACATTTTTGTTTAATAATCCTCAATGTAGAAAATAATATAAAATAAGGAAAACCATTCTATAGAGTCCCAACGTTTGACTGCTTCTGTATCAAATCTTGCAAAGAGAGATCCACTTGCAGTGACAACCATCCAATTTTTTAGGGTTATGTTGCGCACTCGGTGAGTAACATAGGAAAAGATTGTGGTCTGGTTTAATAAGGAAAGACATTTTTTAATAATTTCAGACACAACACAGTTTTTTTGTAACCGTAACCAAAGAGCTTTTGTTTCCCAAATCTAACCACAGAGGAAGCAGGATGCAAATCCTGTGCTTTATACACCCGCCATCCACACAAATCACACCCGAGTGACTCCAATGCTGTACATAAATGTACCACTTCATTCATTGGGAAAAATTAGAAAGAAACATTGCCTCTTAACATAATCCAGTCAGCAATTATATTGCAACCACAGTATAATTAGGAAAACAGTTAAGGACATAATTTCCAGAAGACAGGGTGGCACTTGGACTCTGTGGGAAATATGTGTTGAAGAATGTAAAGTTCAACTGCTTTTTGCAGCTTAAAAAAGTATTAGGACCCTGTGAAATCAACTTATAGTTTATCATTAACTCAGAGTGAATACTTTAGATGTCAAACGTAGGTCCAACATACACAAACCTCTCTTAAAGCCATATTTCTTCTGCTACTGCTATTTATCTGCAAACACCAATAAAATACCTGTGGTTAGTTTTCAGAACGATGTGGACATTTCAGAACTGGATGTTCAGAGTGTGTAAGACAAAAAAAAAACTGTAGCAAACATGTTGAAGTGTCAAACACAACAGCTGACGGAGGGAGCGGGAGGGAGCGGGAGGGAGCGGGAGGGAGCCCCCCCCCCACACACACACTCCCCAGCATATAGATACTTTGTTTAAATCCAGACAAAGGATTTTCTATTGAATGTTTTGGACAAAATCTGCCATTGAGATGTGCTGGATGTGATTTTCTCATCTCGTTGTGGTTTTGGAGCATGATGCGATGGGATCACTTTACTGAATGAATGGTTTCTCTTGGAAATGTCCAGGTCTGGTCTGACATTCATATAAAAGTATGGAAAATTGACAGGGGAGTACAGACACAAAAATACAGGAATCTATACACACCCACTCACACACACACACACACACACACACACACACGCAGACACACACAATGGGCAGAGAATTGTCCGACCACAGAAGAAAGCTAAAGCTAACCAAGAAATATTGGACAACGATGCCATTTTCTGGAAAACACATTTTCTGACTTGGTAGCATCTCCTTACATAATTTCCTCCCATAACTACAACTTTATTATTAACCACACTTTCATTAGAAAGCAGTCTTTTGAGTGTGCGGATGACCATGTTCAACAAGACCTGGGCAGAGACGTTTCAAGGGACTAAAAAACGAACAAAAGGACACACAGGTTTGTTTAGTGAATTTACTGCATTGACAACCATCCCATTTTCCTAATTCTACAAATCAAAGCCATGGCATGATTCATTTATTCAGCGAAACCACTGTGTCCCTTTTCCTTTTCCACTTCCTTTTGACTTCACTTAATTTTTAAGCAAGCTAGTGGCATGGGGCTTCTATAGGGGGTTTATGACCATGGTGTGTTCCTGTACATGGCACATCACATCATTTAAGGGGGTCTCATGGCTGTGGACTAATCAGCGGTGGGTCTCTCTCGGCTTTGGGGCCCCAGGCAATGGCCTGCCTTACCTATCCTATCCTGTTGCAACACCCCTGCACTTAACTCTTTGGCTGTGTGTCTTATTGACTCTACACAGGCAAGCAGAGCCGAACGCGATTCTGCCAAGTACGGCCTAATCTGTCTTATAATTGGTCTGGGCTCACAACAGTGGATAATAAAACTACAATCAAGTCTTTTCTATTTCTCTAGTTCACTCTCATGTGTTCCACTGTGACTGGAAATATACAAACACGCTCTACCTCCAACCATACAAAACCATGAGTGTACGGTTGCATAAGCACAGGCACAAACACACAGTGTCTCCGTATGTCTCCCCTGCTGCTCGATTCATAGCATGTGGTAGCGTTTAAAGCTCTGCCTTTAAGACAAAACTCGGGAACACTTTGCACTCATACAATTCTCGTTATTTTCCCGTGTGTGCGTGTGTGCGAGTTTCTACCTCTGTCTTCTCTCTCGGATGCCCTACCCTGAAGTCTATGCAAGGTCTCAATTTCTGCACATTCCTGTGTAACAGAGAAAGCAGATATCCCAGGAGAGATACTGTTTTATAACAAACATTATCCCAGGCCTCAATATTGAAAGCACCCGCGCCCAGTAAAAAGACACATAAAGCCAGATGCAAGAACTGTCTGCATGTCAGGCAATACTGCAGAGGAACGGGCACAGGGATATCTTCAGGATTGTTCCAAGACAGCAACTGGACCTGTTAAAGTTTCTTGAAGACAAAGTTTCCCCTCTCATCCACAGGGAACACTCCTTGAGATACCATGACCCGGAAGAGCGAGAACCTTCACAGACATGGTCACAGAGATAGAAAGTTCTAAAAGTCATTAAACGTTATTCTTCTCCTTCTGTGTATCATATCCATACCCTACAACAGCACAGTGTTCTTAAAAACATGGAGGACAATTTGTTTCACATTTTCCAGGCAGTAATAGTAAAAGGAAGTCAGTGGGTGGCCATTAATTAGTATACCGTTATGTCTCTCTTATTAGAGCTAAGTAGTAACTGAGTAATAGGTAATACATACTTTGAAATGACCATTTCATATGCGTGCGCCACTACATTTCTGAGCAAAACATTGTACTTTTCACCAGATGATCCACAGTAGCAAACACTACTTAAATCTTCGTCCACGGAGTGGTGTAAAGACCACTCCCAGGGCTATTATAGCTGACAATACACTCACCAGCTGGAAACATGCCGGTCGTCATTCACAGTAACTCTCAGGCAGCATGTTGGGGATGCCCCTTATTGTGGAGCAATTTACTCTCTGGCAGATGAAGAGCGGATATGTGCAGAGAACTCATTAAGCTACAATGGCTCCTTCTGTTTTGGATTCTCAGTTCTCCCAAAGGTTGACATCGCCAAGATGGCTTTGTATGAACTTAACTGTGAAGAGCCCGCCTCACGCCAACAACTTGCCTATTGAAAAGAGTTAAAAGAAATGATTCAACCTAATTGGCCATGTGTGCAGCAGATGTAATGTGAGCATGTTCCAGGTTGTCATCATGAACGTGTTGTGTTGACATAGCGTGCAGGTCAGACTCACCTGTGACTGTGGCTCTGGAAGCTGTGTCACCTATGGGACAGGACGTGGCAGAAGTCAGGCAAATAGTTATCTTCTGCTTTCTGCCTGCTGGCTTCTCTCATTGCTGGTGGCAGTTGTAATTTTATTTTATGTGAAAAGTTGAATGGCATATTCCCAGAGTGTTACAGCACAGTCCAAAAATAAGAATTTAAACAATTGACCCTCTCAGAAGGGTACAACTCAACATTTCCACTGTTGCTCTGCAGGCCTCTCCCAGGTGTGTTTGATCAGGTTTTATACCCCACCCCCCAGGTGTGACATCACTTCTGACCTTCCAACTGCTCTTTTTCATGCCAGTAATTTTGACTTACAGTGGGAAATGCTCAGTTGGTAATAATTGTGATGTAATGTAATGTTTATTTTATATCCCAGTGTCCCAGTAAGCCTTGACAGTGAGACAGCATGAACAATACCAGGGCCCCGAAACTGAAGCAGCTCATTATTTGGACCTGTGCTTTTGCTAATATAAAAGGCCTACTGTAGTCTGTTTTCTTAACACACAGACACTCTTTCAAATCATGTTCTCATAGGATGTTACAACTGGATTCTGACTTGGGCCTTGGTCACAGATATATCTTATAAAAGCAAAGCAATGTTTAAATGCGATCAACCCCTATTAAATAGGGTTCCTTTGTGTTTTCGTGTGCGCCGCAGGTAACATGGTTAACATTTGCAACAGCTACAGTGTCGCCCACATCATGCACTGCAAATGAATTCATTGGTGTCAGTTAAGAGTTTACTGCAGCACTCACTTTGCAGCAAGGTGTGAGAGTGAAAATGTTCAGACTCAGCTGGTGTTTCACTCACTGGGTGGATGTTTGCTGACACTGTGGCTTGAGTCCAGCATTTCTGTTAGGGTGACAGTCTCTCCAACCAGCCGACAGGCTTGATGCTGATGCCCAGAGCACAAGATGGGCCGCAGGCCTGTTGCTGGCGAAGGCCCAACTGAATGACTACTGAATTATTCTGAGTCCTGGGGTAAGATAAGATTAAATGGGCATCCAGTTCAGTTAAATAAGAATCTGTCTGCTGGATAGAGCAGCTAATTGCTTCAGATTTAAGGTGGAGACAAAGCTCTGATTGAAAGCAGTATGGCTGCTCTTTGTTTCTTTTAATCGCACCAATTTTACCCAGAAGCCAAACCCTAAAATGACACAACTGCTCATTTCAGGTAAAAACCCTAAGACACCCAACAAGCGCCACGCTATTATTAAACTTGTTTATGGATATTAATAATTATTTTGAAAGTGTGTTTACAAATAAGAAATATGTATTAATACATTATAAAGAGACTGTAGCGTTAAGGACATGGTCTGTTTCTATTGTAGATCTATTATGTACCAGGTGGGTCAGGGATTTGGCCTTTCCGCCTGGGAGTAGGAGACTGCCTATCAGTGAACACAGAGAGCCGCTCCAAGTCAAACAAACACTTGGCAGCACACAGTACAGCTATTGCACTCACACTCTTACATACACAAAACAAAGATCCAATTTGATCTGGTGAATAGGCTGAGTGTGTGAGTGGAGTGTGTGGCCGGTTCTAAAGAGCTCAGCTAACATGGGAGATATTGTAGATCAGATGATGAGTGTGAAACGGGAAATGAGTGAAAGGCTCTGATGACTCTGTGTCTGATGCTACAGCAAAAACAAAAACAAGGGTGGATAAATGTACCTATTCTGTTAAAAAAGTTACATAAAGTACAGCTGTGTTTCTGCCAAACCTACAGTTTGTGATTTGGACAACGTGCAGAAAAATTAAGCCAATATACAGGTCGAAGTTTTGGTACTATGTCAAAATGTTTCAAATCATGTGTTTACAGATCAAGCTACGGTACATGCTTGACATGACTTACGGAGTGTCGCAGTAGAGCGCATTCACACTGGCCTGACAGAGACCTTTTTATTACAGGAAAATGAATGACCTACTACAGAACATATGGTTCAAAACAGAATCGAAAAGCAACAGTAAAATCTCCACTGGTGGCTTATAAATGCGGCTATATACGTAAAACAGCTTCAGGTTGGATATTTAGTTTCCAGGTCCTGCATGCCAACAAAATTAATAATGATTTGGCCAGAGTTTGTTACTCAACCGGGCACTGGGCTGAGAGAGCTGGCACAGTTGGCTGGAAATGTGAGGAGGTCACAGGTTCATATCTCAGGTTAATGAGGAACGTGTGTGATGGAGAACACACACAGTTATTCAGTCAGTAGAAGGTGTTTCTTTGCCTGTTTTTTTCCCCAAGTTAAAACATTTTAAACTTTGAGGGCCCTCTAGCAGGGATAAAAATAAAAATGCGAATGGGACTTCTTACAGTCATTTGTCCTTCTCAGTCAAGGGTTATATAATATATAAAACGTGTTATGTATGTTTTACTGTGATAAAACGCAATGTTGCAAATATACACAATACTATAATCAATAAACAGTGACATTATAGAAAGAAAATAAATTGTATCTACAAAATCTGATCTGTGCTTAGTTATGTCACAGTAAAAAATACCATTTCTCATGACCGTAGCCACTTTCATGTTACCATCTGAAAGTGCAGTTACTGCAACAGTAGCTGTGACTGTGGCTGCGTGTTGATGGAAACATCAGGATTATTGTGTCACGCAGCCAGCGACAAACTGTTGCACTTTCTCTGTCCAGTTGCACAGCAAAGTGCAAAGTGAGAGCAAATTGTCACTACCTCTCAATCATGGTGGTGTACTAGAGCCAGCCCGCTGCCCGCAGCAAGATCCTATGGGATCATTACACTGGGTAAGCCCCACTTCCACTCCAGCATCCCGATCCTCTCTCTATCAGTAATCCTAGAGAGAAAGTTGTAAGGATCAGTCCACTCTCCCAGCTATCTTCACATTTCAAGTAATATTATAGATTGAATAAAAGTGTTTGAGTTATGCTTTTGAATAGTTGTCTTTGTCAAATTGAAGGCGATAATTATAAACAAAACCTTGTTAGTTTGAGGTTTGGTTTCAGGGCTTCCATTGGATAAGAACTCTGAGTTCACAAAGTCCTTTTCTCCCAAAGATCTAATAGTTCTACAACTGTTCAGATATCAGATAAAGAAGATTCTGAGAAATCATGGGCCCCAAGTCAGTAACTTTCCAAGTCCAGCTCATTGCTTGCACTGCAGTGCAAGGAATGCAGTGGTTGTTTTAACATTACAATGGCTTGGCAGGACTATCTGTGGTAAACCACTTGGTCTCAGACACCCTCAGACTTGCCCTGCAGGGTGCCTCCAACAACAAGCCGAGTGGAGGCAATCAGAAATATAATTTCTATGGAGAGTGAATGTAAAAAAGCACAGTAGGGCGTCACAGAGCTAGTTGCTTAGAAAGAGAATATCGCAATGATACAGTGGAAAAAATTTACCCACTCTTTTATTTTATATAGGATATTACAAGGAAATTGCACCCTATGGAATTCGTTGTTAAATAGAAAATTAAAAATATCACCATTAGTATGCTGTAATCAATTCAAGTTCCTGCCATTCAATGTCTAGGAAATATTTTGTTACATTTCCTGATGTATTTTTAAATTAGGAATCAGGAAAACGTGATGCAGAAATTTGGCCGGTATTAACTTACCCATTGCAGGGTGTGAAATCTTTTCTTTTTTCGTGGAAAATACAAATATTGCAAGTTGACAGAAATTTATATTATATATATATTAACAAGATTGTGACGTGACGGTTTTCAGAAACATTGTTGTTCTCCCCTTTCACCGGTGGCCAAATTGCCGCTTACAATCATGATACGTACGATTTTTTAACTTGCAAAAGTTCAAAATATTTTTAATTTGTCTCCAAATTGCAGGTAATAGCGGGGATTTCGCACCCTGCATTGACAGTCGCCATTACAGTGAATCATCACAATGTTACTTAATAATGTTAGTCTGAATAATAACACTTGATCATGTCTTTCAAACTGTTTGAAGCAAATCAATAACTGAATTTAGATTTTCACACAACTGAACTTACAAATAGTTCATCAGTTAACTTGATAAGTAACTGTGCAGCTAACACAGCTGGGCATCTAGGCCGAAGCTAACCCCAGTCAATTCCCATGGCTGGATTAGATTATCTGGCTAATTAGCAAGTCAACTAACAAGCCAAATATGTGCTCATTAGCGTTAACATAAAATAATAAATGAAATCATTCATAGACAACAAAAATTAATCCCTCATCATAAAAACTACATATTTTAAATAAAAATGGAGAGAATGACAGGTTGAAATTGTTGGACAAATGTTCATGATTAGATGCAAACCCAGCACAAGCTACAAAGCCAAAACATATTAAGATCTGTACTATAGATCTGATCAAAATGAGATACATATTCCCTTACCCTAACCTATAATTTTTTTTCTGTGATTTTCTGTGATTTTTATTGACCTTCTTTAGTCTCAAGATAATGATTCCTGGTACTTGGACAGAGAACAGTAGTCAATCTAAACATTTTTCCTCAGCAGTTTCTGTTGTTCCTGTTTATGAGCACTCACAGTGAAGATTCTTATTTTTTTATTCTGCATTTTCTTTTGTTTGTTTAGCCTCCTCCCCATATCCTCCCTCCTTCTGCAGCCATTCCTCCACGACCACAATACAAAGCCTGTTTTTACCCTCAAGAGGAGTCAAAGATGTTCAACGGCCCAACTTTTAGATTCCAGCACAAATGATATGGTGGTCGAGAAGCAAAACAAACAAAATTACTCTCTGCCTCATTCTCTCTCTCTATCTGCCACAATTGCATTTATGGCATCTGTTAAAAAATATAGAGCTGATGAATGATTGATGAGACCCTGACTACTAAAACATAAATCTCACTCTCACCAGCAAAGCACGCACAAACGAAAGAAAAGTCACCAAAGGACTGCATTTCGAAATGTCTCTCTGCGCAAGTAATGCCAGGGCGCACTTTGGGTAATGGGGTCTAGAAAAACACTGCTGACATGAGGAAGCAGACAGGATCTTTAGTTAGTATAACCTGGAGGAAGAAATAATCCCATTATCATCCTTTCACTATTTTTAAAACAAATGCAAATAGTTTGTCTTCCTAGAACAGAATCCTAGAACCCTCCGTTCTAAACGTTTTAATCTGATGACATACACAACCGAATGTGTGTGTTTTTTGTGTGTGTGTTGAAATAGCTGGAGAAAGAAAGAGACTAACCTGCCAAATGGTCCAGAACCAGATCGTGTCCTAAACTCAAGGGAGACGAGGAAACGTCAAACTTCTCCATTTTCTCCTCCGCACTGACAGTGGTGCAGTTATTATTGTCTGCCTCGCTTCAGTAACACAATAATGCCTTTGGACCTGCGAACATGAGTGAAAATGGGGTCTGTTAAGCTGCAAAACAAGGTAGATATTTAGAACACATATTGCTATGGCTCATACTGCACAGTTAGAAAGTCCCCAAGCATAACCATTTTAATCATACTTGAGTTGATTCAAGGAGATATGAAGTGTAAGGGTTAATATGGGAGGTGTAGGAGCATATATATTTCAAGATAGTCGAGCTCTTATGCTACAACCGTACAACTACATTTAAGTTTTTAAAAGCATCACTTTGCTTGTTTACTCGACGACAACCACATTACTTTCGAGCACCCAAAACAGAGAACTTTGCAAATACTGATGGTCCTGTTTTATTGTTAAAACAAAATCCAGGGCTGCATTTTCATCTGGTAAGGGAGAAACTTAGAAGTTTGGAAATTCTGACAGAGCCATTCTCATTTGCTTACCAATTGGCTCCTATTCTGTCTCAACTCCACTACCAGAGGTGAATGTGAACATGTGAATGAGGTGCAGTTGCATGCACAAGCATATGGAAGTTTGCACATGCACAGCATGACAGTTACAAATTGTATATTTCAAGATACTTTTTGTGGTGTGTGAGATCTACAGTCATAATCTTCTATAAAGAAATACAGCTTTCACAAAAAGAACAATTAATAAATACTCATAGTTTCCTGGAGACTGAGCGGCTGTAATTTGCAGCTGTTTAAAGGAACAAACAGTGCTGATGGACAGTCTCTTTTATCACGTTGACCGATTGCTTGGCCAGAAAAAGGTGGCTCCACTCAACAAACGTTGATACTTGCCATTCTCAATTCAAATGTGAGCGTGGCATTTGCAGTCCACAGTGTGTTTGATTCATTAAGCAGTCAGTAACAAAATAACTCCTGGAGTATCTGTGTCCCTGAGGTAGAGCACCTTCAATAGTGTGGTCATGAATATGTTTTTGCAATGCACGCAGAGAGAAGTCAGACTGTGTGTCTGTTAAACTGTAACTGATACTGGTGAGTGTTGAAATCAGGCAGACTGACTTCATGCCTTCATTATCAAAGGCTGGCGAGCAGGGATCATCAGATAGACTGTGATCTTTATACCCTATGGGATACAGTTTAGGTCCAAGTTTCCTGAGTCATGTATGTAAAATTGTGCACTTACATAAAACACAGGATTATTAACCTGTGTGAGAGTCCCATTTGTGTGCCTTACTTCTTATCTTTGTGTTCTAGCCTTAACATTGAATGTGTGTCATTATGGCAGGGGCATCCTGGTTCGGCAGATGGAGACAGAGAAGCAGAGAAATCTGATAATGAAAGTATCTTTTGTTCTCTGCTGAGTTTGCGCAGCTTTTTCTTCTCAGAAGCAGATGCCAACAGACGGAGGCATTACACTTTTTTCATTCTCCTCCTGCTCTCTTTCTCACAAACAGACCCACCCGCACACACACACACATCTTCTATGTAAACGGTTGAATAGAAACCATAGAAAAAAAGATACAAAGGCAGAGAAAAGTTTGGCTGACGAGAACCACAATCTCCATCTTCTCCATATAACACAAATAGAAACCAGATGCTGAATGTATATAGTACAATAATGGGACAGGATCTTGGTGAAAAATAGAAAAAATGTGTGCAGCAGTCCTGGCAGCCTTTCAGGATGTAATTTACTGTTGCTTTAATTTTAATGACTGGACTTGCTGGCCTTGTGTGCTGTATAGCATTTGAGCCCAAGCAGTGTTGAGAACCAGGAGGCGATACCTTCCTAATAACTACCAGTCAGCACTTCGTCTTGAGTTGGATGTGTGAAGCAGTTTGATATTCTGCAATGTTCCCCACTTCCAACAACATGCAACAAGCAACTGTCTGTCTGGACAGAATTTGAACATGAAGTTGAAAGAAATTGACATTTACTCCCTTAACATCTTGGCAGTCTGCCTCCTGGGTTACAGGACGACTTGAGGATGGAACAAGAGGAAAGTTCACAGGGTGTCAAAAGCTGAGACGGGTCATTGAGGACCGTGAAAGTGCTCACTCAGTTTTATGGCAATCTGCCCATTGGATTTTGAAATATATTGTACGCAAGCAGGGGTTTTTGACTTATGGCAGCCCTAAAGGGGACATGTCAAGGGTGACCAGAAAGTTGACTGAACAGCAACACAAACTGAAATGCAGCAACCATTTATTTAAATAAGTAGTTCCGAGACAGCATTGGTCAGGGTGAAATGTTGACCTGCAAACACTGAATGAAGAGTTACGGGGTCATCCACGTGTTTAACTCAGCTCATTAGAAGCTCAACCAGACTTATGAGCAAATACTATCTCTGTCACAGTGTTTGTCATTTCATCATAGTTGTCATTTCATTTCAACCCACCTGCGCCCAAACTCTTTTTTTTTCTTATAACCACTTGCTCCGATGTTTTTTTTTTTTTACTTAATCCGATAAATATATATATATTTGTTTACATTTAGTTGTTCCTCAACCTTCTGTCAAATTCATATGCTCTTTAATTTAATCTATCAATAACAGTGATACTATAACTGTTAGAGAGCAGCTAAATTGTAGTTAATGCTATGTTAACATGTAGGTTGTTAATATTAATATTTCACTACTGGAGGATGTTGTTCCAAATAGAAAAGCTGAACTGCACCAAAGATGCATTGTTTGCATGCATGCATTCAGGAAAACAGAGAGAAAGATAAGGAAAATGTATTGGAACGAGCATTCCACTTAATTCTTCCTACACTCAATAGTTTGGTTAGTGGCAAATCCATCTGGTTGGGTTTATTATTATTATTATTAAACCTATTAAAAGTCAGGTACACATGGAGAGGAGCCATCCAACTGCAAATATGACTCCATCACAAACTGCAAATCTGTCCTGAAGCCATCAAATGACTGTTTTGGCCACAGCACCTCAGGTAGGAGGTGTCAGGCACACCCGCACAGACATTTTGTGGACTTCTGCAATTGCAATATGTACTGCTATACCACACATGGGTGCAGCATGGGTGTGTTGTTGGAGGTGTATTCTGTACCTCGTGTGCAGTGTGTGGCTGTGTGTGCGTGCCTATACAGCTAGAAACTGCCAAATATCTACACCGCAGTGGAGTAAATTGTGGTGCCAACCTTGCTTGACTTGTTCCATACTGTTTTTCTTCTTCAGGCATGTCAGCGCACAACGCTACATTGAGCAAGTATTTAACTTAATATCAAAACAATGAATTTCAGCTTTAAATTATAAATCATGTGTAAAATTACAGAATATTTAAGAAGAATCTTGATTCAATCACATGCAGAATAACAACTTGACACCAATCACAAATGAGCGTACCCTTGAGTTTTACTGCAGTGGATGTCAGAGTATGCACCAGGGTGTAATTAATGCTGTAATAATGGACCCAAAGTCTCAGAGTCTCATTCATCTTCAGCATAACTCTGACTTAGTATCTCATGCTGGGCCACATCATCCCCAAATACATTCTAGTGGGAGGATTTGATTTTTTTGTTACACACACATTACTTTACCCTTGTGTTCGTTTGTCAAATAATGTTGACATACCAAAACTCTAAGTACAGAGAGCATTAGAACTAGTCACATCTTTGTTTCAAAACTGCTCAAAGTACGTGTGGGAGGGATATATATTGTCACATGCTAAAGAAGAAAATATATGTACACACATACCCAAAATTCAGGGGCCATTAATAACAACTCAATTATATCCCAGGGAAGCAATTTTCCACAAACTTCCAAATCTATGACAGTGGAGTGGTCTTTTTTTTTCAAGCAGGCCTGTTTGATAAAAATTGTGTGTAAAGCCATAGACTTTACAAAGAGCGGTGTATTCATCAGTGCTATTCTTTCCAGCCACAGCTCTTCACTAGCATAGCAGAATCAAGGCAATTAGCCTAAACTATTAGTTAAAGATCAAGTTCCCTGTTAACCGACTCACAAATGTCATGCCTTTCTGCCATGTGGCATGGGGTTCAGGTTGTCTCAGCCAGGTTCTCACTGAGCGGTGCACTTCGGTTGTGCAACGATTCCAGTTGAGATGAGATGAAACAACAGGCAAGCTATGAGATAAGACAGCGTTTAGTGGAATGAGGGAGTTTTGTGGTGGATGGGTGAGTGAGATGATTATATTAATATAGGGAAGAAGGATTGAATGAAATCATGTGAGAAATTAATGTTCTTTAAAGATACTGAGGCATAGGAAAAGGTTGACAGAGACAAGGTGCGCTAAGGTCTCAACAGTAATTAAAATAATTAATCTGCACTTTAGCATGACATCAAATCTCCGGTACCGATATTTGAATATGATGAATGTGTGTATAGACCAGCTTTTTAATATGGCAATGTGAATGAGTTTTCTTTGTTTCATCAGTAATTGGCTCATTCTCCCCTGTTTTGGCCCGAGTGCTGCTCTGTTCCTGGCTAGATGACAGTGTCGCTGACCTGTTGGAAATTGTGCTGAGACTTCCAGCCAGAAGACACACGTACACACACACACACACACACACACACACACACACACACACACACACACACACACACACACACGTCTACAAAATCTATTCATTATCAAATAAATGTTATTGTCTGTAGGGATCAACATCATATCAAATGCATTCAGGAGATCTTTATTTTTATTTTTTTACATCTAGGGCATCTAGGTTCCTCAACAAATAAGGCAGCTCCTTTAGCTTCTTGTATCTATGACTCCGTCAGTCAGTACCCCAAGTTCATTGATTGACTGGGTCATTGAGGGCTAAAATTTTGGACTCAGATATCTCATCACCACATCAGCCCAACAGAATACCCACAGAACAACTGACAACGCACTGTCTATAAATCTTAGTCCCAAACAGGACTCAGACTGGAAGGTGCTGCTTGTCATTTCAACCATATATGCAACTTAAATAGGAAACGACTCATGCTCCCCTAGATGACGGACATCCTAACCAAGTCTCTTTAACTGTCGGCCTTTAATGCTGTTTAAAATTACCAGTCATCATGGTAACATTTAGTTATCCACCCCAGTTACAGTGTGCTTTTGTGAGAGTCAGTACGTGCGTGCACAGATGTGTACAAACACTGTTCTTTGTCTCCATATTTAGAATACTACTGTATGTGCATATGTTCAGCCAATTCGTGGTCTCCTGGTGGGGTTATGGGAACTGACTGAATTCGAGACCCAAATAATGATCTCCTTTGTAATTTAAAATAATTCTCCTCCATTTTGGGCCAAATGAATACCAATAAACACTTCAATTATGGCCTGTCCACCCGAGGGAAGCAGCCAACAGCAAGAGTTTCCGGACAAATCTGTCTTTGGTTTTATGGGTGTGGTTGAGCACTTAGCTTGGCAGACTGTCCATGAGACTGATGCAGAATACATTATTTACTTGTGTCGAGCAAGAAAACATGGAGAGGGGAAGACATGCTGGACGTGTTTTAGTGAGTTGTCTGGAAAGAGCAGGGGTCTGGGTATTTTTCTCTATCGCAGAAAGATGAAACATTCCATCATTTATCGCTGCTACTATTAATATTTCTAGCAACTACCTGGTAAGCACAGTGGTGACTTTTCCACTTAGGGCCTGATAATTCCCCCAGGAGTTGGTGGAGATCAAATAAAGTGATAAAATGTGAGGGAATAACGGTCTTTGATTCATCAATTAGTTGCCAACATGACTCTATGACAGCTAATGTTTCTCTGTATCAGTCGGTTCTCCAGCTCCACCAAAGAAAGTGATGGCAGAGAAAGAAAGAAAAAATTTACTCCTTTCCTCCTTCTCTCAATAATTGAATAAGGTGTGATTGCTTACAGCAAGCTTTTGACAGGCCTTTCCTCCCACTCCATCGACATGCAATAGACGAGACGTGTGTGTGAGTAGAGAACACAAGAATGTTTTTTTTTTTTTTTTTTTAAGAGATTGAGCCTTATCCAGAGGGGACAGCAAAGAGAGAGCAGATAAGAAACCACACAAGAAATTAAAAGTATGAAAGAGGCTTTCAAAGATCTCATGTCTTTGATGTTGGTTAGATGAGGATGAGATGTTAATGTGTATTTGGCCAAAGGCAGCTCGTCTGTGCTCATCAGTGTGACTCACCCATCACATGTTGTTTTTGCTCAGGGCTGTCTCACACCTTTTGTGTTCTTTTTATTATTTTACAAACACTGAGCCAACTTTAATATCTGCAAGTGTATGATTCACAAGTGAATGTGTTTTCTCTGCTTTACCAGCATAATCCTTTTTATCGTGTTCGTAGAACAATCTGGGCAAAAGTGAAATATGGAACTTCTTATAAGTTATAGACTATGGAATTCCCTTCAAGCAGCGGCTCTAGATAAGAGACTGTTGTGTCACATATTAAGAATTAGTCACTGGCATTTTCACTTGCCCCCCGAACTTGTGCACTCTCCAGCTGTAATGGTGGCTGAGTCGACTGAATTTCTTTTTTTTTCTTGTTTAAACAGAGACATGGGGGCAAGTCTAAGTTTCCAGTCTCTTCTGAGATTACTGCCTCAATGTAGAACCAAACAGATTGCAATGCAACTCCACTGGGTTAGGGTAAATGTCTAAGGTAATTTGAGATGCGCAAAATTTTGACCAGATGAAATGTATTAGCCGAGATTCCTCTTACCCCCTGCGAGTGTAAGCATGCACTGCATACTGAGGCCACCTCCAAACATGCATGGCAACCCCCCCCCCACACACACACACACACACACAGGAAAAATAAACTTCCCAAGGTGTTGCATGATAGAGGCTTGTGCTTTGACTATATTTTCCACCACACTCTGTTCCTGAACGCAGGCCAGCATTCATGAAAACAAGTACATCAGGAAATAGAAGGGGGAAAACGAAGTTGTACCACAAAACTTGATTTTGCAATACTTCATTAATCCCTGCAGGACAATAATCCTCTCTCTCGTCCCTCTCCAGCAGGACATCAAAGGTCAGCCACAGAGGAGTAGCTCTGGCACTGGAGTGGTTAAATTGGCTCGTGGACAGACTGACCACACAGGCCTCAAAATGTGCTCCAATGAAGTGTCACCGAAGCAGTGATCGAAAAACAATACTGCAAACACGGTGCAGCCGCACTGCCAGTGCGTGTGGGAAGTTTACTCAGAGTACGTTGGCTTCAAGCTGTGCTTCATGTCACTCCAGTTTGAACAAGCGAGAAGCTGCAAAACTCATCCACTGAGTGTGTCACTGAGGTCAGTGTTTAGCCAAGGCCAATAGAAAAGAGGGGGGTATTATAATAGAAATAGTGTTGTCTTCATTGTGGTTGAATGACATCAAAATATTAAAAATAGAACATTAAAAAAATCCATACAAAGATAATAAACAATGAAAGGAACTAATCTTCAACCATCCTGCTTTTGAGTTACTTAACTTTTTGAATGATGAAAATGTGGGTATTTGAAATGTTCAATGTGTACAGACTACAGTCTTTTAATAATTAAAACAAATGAAACTGAGAAAATGAATAGTCTCAAAATATAGAAAACAAAAGATGTGGTTATTTTGGCTTTAATGCTCAATGAAAAAAAAGCCTCATCAGCCTGTGATCCACAAATCATAAATATGTGAGAAATGTGTGTTGCCACTATCTATGTGAATTAAACCGGGGATCAATACTGCTAAATGAACATGAAATGTCATTATTGGTATTAAAGTAGGAAATGATTGCTGTTCTACAGATTTTTTTTTTTTTTTAAGATTAAATTATTTTCTAATTTTAGCTGTTAACGTGACTGATGTTAGTTTGTTTTAAAGCATGCTACAACAAACTGGGCGGGTTGATGGGTTTACTTGAAACTGCTGCTCTATTTAAGCGTGTGCTTCGACATATTTGTCTATTTGTGTGCAGTATTAGCTGTGTTGGGGGCTTAAAAATCTTACATGTGTATGTGTCTGTGCGTGAACGTGGTTAAAAAGCCACCTGCTAGGTGTGTGCTGATGTGTGTTACTGAACGCGTGTCACACATCTCACCATCTGCAGCAGACGCAGAGCAAGCAAACAGCCTTTTTCTTTCTCCACCCCTCGCTGTGAATTCCTTACATTCACAAGACCGGAGGGCAACTCAGAATAAGAGAGCTCGGCACAAGTGTGTTATGTTTCCTTGCTCTCCTTTTTTACAGCACTCTCTTGTGCCTTTTTAGGACTGTGCCTGTTTGTGTGCTTCTAAATTCATGCTTCTTTTCTTAAAGTCAGAGTGGGAGTAAGTAAGTATAATGTATCCGCAGAGCTCTTTCGAAGTTGTAAATAACATGGTAAAAGATGGCAACGGTGGGAGGGCGCAGAATGTTTTGCTTTTTATATGGCTCCCATGTGCACAAATATGTGGTTATGTATGTTAGTCAAGCCGCCCGCCCGCCCGCCCCCCCCCCCCCTCCCGCTCCCTCTCACTCCCCCTCCACACACACACGCACACACTCTCACACGCACGCATGCACCCACACACCCACGCACGCACGCACACACTAAAGTAAGACTATGTAGTGGAGGTTAGGGGGTCTTCACTCTCACTGTGTCTTTGAGCTATTTGAGACTTGGAAGGTACAAGCTGACAAATTTAACTCTCAAGCTCCCCCCTAACAACTCAAGTTTCCTAGTTTCTAATTTTCCTCTGTCTATTTCTCTCCTGGGCCCCAGACAACACTGTGTGCACTCCATCGAGTCAGTCTTAAACCCCAGTCCTTCCTAAATGCTAATCCATTATTGGTACAGACTCGCAACAACAGCACCTGGTTACAAACATATAGGATTAAATGTTTTTATAAATCATAAGTCCTGAATGGTGCTCATACGGAGCAACATTTATAGGTAATTCTGCTGAAGAATAGAAAAACACCTTTGACACTGATCCATTTTTTTGCAATTTGATCACTTATATTGTTTATTAATAAAAAATCCACAAGCAATTCATCTGCTGATTATGTTTGTGATTAATTGTTTCTATTGACTTATTGTTGCATATCGGTCTGAACTTATTATCTAGCAGTGAAGAAAACCAGAGTGAAGTGGCAAGGTCTATATGGAACTTTAGATGTTGAAAAGTGGACTCTGTCACCCATTTGTATCTGAATATTCAAGTAACGCCCCTCTCTTAGGCAGCAGGCTACGCATATCAGTCCATTGACTTGGCAGGTGTGTATACTAAATCAAAGGATTATCTTTAATCTGGCAACATCCTTAAAACAATGTTTTTTTTAAGCCAGGAAATGTCGTGAAAAAATTGCTTGTGCAACAAAGTATTGAAGGTGTTGCACCAAGTTCTACAAGTGGAAAAACGTCAGGAGAGGTTGTTGCTGATTTATGCAGTGGTGATACTTTAAAAATATTTTTATTTAATTAAAAATAAACCTAATTGAACTCTGGATCAAATGCTGGTAGCTGTTTTGAGCTATATCACCGAAAACAGTGAGCAGGTTAGGAGAATCTTCTCTTATTTTAACTGTGACTAAAGCACAAGAACTCGCTTTCTTTTTGTGGAAATTCAAAGTGAAAGGCATTCAAAGACCATTAGCAACTTTTCCAGACTTGAACTTACGTTGAGATTCTTTTTTATGCGTCATTGGTTTAATCAGGACTACCAATCAATAGCCCTCAAGTCAAATTTAGCTCTCCAAAACATATTTGTTTGTTCCTCTAAAAGATAAGGCCCATTATGACACAATACAAATATTTCCATATCCATTGAACAACAACGTGGCATGGCCATAGACCTGTTCTGTTTTGCAAAAACTACCATGATTCTGTTGCTATTGGTCTCATTTCTATGATGATGGAACTTTTATTTATTTGTTTATTGTGGCCACTTACTCACATATAGTGACTCTGGATTAGCTAATCATTATAAATCATAGTTTCTTAATAATTATATTTTTTGATTATGGTCAAGGTTTAAATGCTGCAAACACATAAGTAATATATATATATACAAACATTCAAACAGTAGGGGTTAATTTCTGCTCCGCCTGTGACAGTGATGCTGTGTGTTATGCAACAACTGATTATGCTAAACACAAAGGCATGTATTTGCAAGCACCCATACATCACACCACACATACAGGAAAAATGTACACACCCAGGCAGAATATGTGCCTTTGCAGCTCCTGTGGAGGATAAATGATGTCTTTCCTCAGGGGACATGACTCATTAGATATATACATGATGAGACCAGTGCTCATATTGACATATCACAGCATGCACACTAGACAAACTGTATATGGATACAGAAAGCATATATTAGTTATTAATCCACATTGCAAGTCCTCTCACTGCTCAATCTTTCGATACCGCACAATAAAAACATAACCACTTTACAAAATGCACTTTCCCCAATAATAAATTCATATGGACGTTTTGGAAGAAAGTACAGCAACATTTCTAATCATTAGACCATAAGAAGGTCTATATAAGTTAACTTGAGGTGAATCTCCAAATGTTCTGAGATAGAATGACTGACATTGAAAAATGATCTTGCAAAGTTAACCTGTTCATGAACTTTCTTGTTGATTCAACATTTTTTTGGTGTTTTTTACCTACTATATCTTTATGAGAAACACACTCCATGAGGAAATCTATAATGCATCTATCCTAATTCATTATTTGACCATGTACAGGGAGTTCTCTGCTGAACGCAAATATAAATAACTCAGACCCTGTGCGCTCAAATGGTGGCTCTTTAAAATTTGTAGCCTGTGTCTTCACGAGGGAAACAGCATGTGTTGCTAGAATGGCTCACAGCGGGAACAATTGTTTCCAATGGTAACTTAAAACATTGTCTAAATGCACCATTCAACAGAAACGTTTCAACTCACAACATATAAAGCCTGTTTCACAGAAGACATTTAATCGTGGCACAGTAGGAGAAGCAGCAAGGTAATTTATTAAGCTTCTTCAGATCTGTATTGATCGTGCTTATTTATAAAGAAATGGCTTACTGGGACATTGAATAAAAAACGACCTATGTTACTGGTACCGGTTTGGATTCGATAAGATGTAGTGACAAACTGTAAACAGCTAGCTACTTAATCAGGGGTTCTCAACGGGGCGGCAGCAGCAATATCATTGCTTGATGATGCAGAGTAAGAAAACATAGTACCAGTATTCTACTGGCTCTGTTTTAGGGGTTCGTGCCTTCCCTCACCAATGCACAACTTCAAATGTGCATATTGTGTGAAAAATTTACCTCAAATGAGGAAACTTTCTGATTGGCTGCCGTAAGTGGCACCAGTTACAGTTTGGACCTCAAACCTCTTAACACTTCTGAATGAAATTTCTATTTTCATGGAATTTTGGCTCCCTGGGTAAAGCTTATCAGGGCAATTGCTGGTGAAAACAACAAAATATTATTTTAATTGTATAAAATGTATTAATATTTAGAAATTGCATTATATACCATATATATTATATAACTTCAATCTCAAATAATTGTAGTTTTTATAATACAATAATATAGCAGCCTAATAATAAGTCAAATAATATATGAATTTAAATACAAAAACATTTAATAACTTAATAAACACTAAGAATATTAATCATAATAATACATATAGAACAATACTCTAAATTAAAATCAGGGGAGACATTCATTCCTACATTTTATTTGATATTTGGTGACCTGGATAATGGATAAAAAGATTGAGAACCCCTGTGATAAATTGACGCTATTGAGCAATAATGTGTCCATGAGTGATACGTTTCTGTTGACTGCAACCGTTTTAAACTAAGATAACTGCCAAGATGCCTTCTTCTGAGGGATAAAGGTAGAGTTTTTTTTAGAGAAGTCATATTAAAGTTACAGTTTGTGACCTTTTTCCAACATTTGCGGAATATTTTCTAGCCCCAAATCAATGCTCAATGTGCAAAGGTGCCATCTATGGACTGTAGGCTATTTGATGTGTAGATCCCCTCTCAAGTTTTCAATCACAGAAGGTCAAGACCAGTGGTGCAGCTGCATACTTTCTTTAGCCAAGAAAGCAAAAAAGATTAGGATGAAGGTGAACCTTGCAGTTGTATCACCTGTTTATCACCTAAAAAAGCTAGTATATATCACGCTTCTTTCAACCAACTGGACAAGTTGCCTCCACTGCAGATAAGCAGAAACATGAAAATGGGTGAGTCTTTTCTTTGATTCTTTCACACTCACAGCTGCCAAGTAAGAAATGACTTATCCCAGCTAACTCTCACTGGTATGAAGTAAAAGTTTGATTTATGCTTCCCAGTGATACCACAACTATATGTCACACCAGTTAAAAAGATGCTTTGAAATGCTCAGCCAGGGTCTGGCGGTCACACTCCAATCCCAACCTCATGAGAGCCTGGCCTCTCTGGCCTTCTGCGTACCATCTCTTAGAGCTAGAGGTGATTTTAATGAAGCAGAACAAACTGGCAACGAGAGAGAGAGAGAGAGAGAGAGCGAGAGAGAAATAGGAAAAGAAAGGAAAAAAGAATGATTGATTTCGCCTTTCTACTCTGCCCACGTCACTGGTCAATGCCTGAAATATAAAACACATGCTTATATGTACAGATAGGCGGAGGCAGAGAAAAACATAGAGGAAGACGCATAATGTTGACAGATGTTTTTAATGAAAACTATTGAATATGGAAATGCGGAAATATTCAAGTTTACCATTAAATAAATGGAGTAAGAGTCAGAGGAAAGGCCAGAGAAAGTAAGTTATGTGTAATTGTCAAGGTGACTCATGGGCTTGGCATGTTGCTGTAGAAATGTTGCTAACCTGTTATATTCAGTAATCATCAGCCATAATACAGAGTAACAGTCTTAAGTACATTTCTCTGACTATACTAATTCAACTCCTAAAAGGAGAACTGTTTACCCTCAGGGAAGTGCTACTTTTGCTGAAGTCAAGGATCTGATTACTTATTTCAATACTAATGCTATTCTAATACTTCTCTCTGTTCTCTCTGTTGTCGTCTCATGAAATGATATGCATTGTCACTTTGCTGGACTTGAAAGAGTGGGTGTGTGGAGCAGAGGAAACGAACATTGTGTACCTGAGCACTGACCACCATATCCAAAACTACTTTTCCCCCTTCCTTTTTAGACATGCATCACATTTGACGGCTTACGCTCTGAGAATGTGTGAGAAGGAATAATGAGTGTGAGAAGAAACAATGAGAAGAAAGGCAGAAACTTAGAAAAGCTATAACGACAGCCTGTGTCAAACTCAACAGCTGTAGTGGATATAATGTTTTACATCATCATCAAACAGCACAACGCAAACAACAACTGAACTCGGCGTAGCGTTGTAAGCTGTTGCTATCATGTATCATCTTATCCCACATGTCAAATCAGCACACAGGCTGATGTAGTTTGCTGCAGGGTAACTTACATGTGACCTTCAAATTTGTGTACATCATCTATTTCTCCAGCTCTCAACATTGACACGTGCTCTTGGGAACTCAATCTTAACAAATGCAGTATCAGTTGAAAGATTTAAGACATTTAAGTACAGATGTTTTAATATTGGTATGCATTTTATACATATAGTTATACGTAAATTCAGGTGATCAGAAGCATTTTTGCTTTTCCAGCATTTCCATCATGTACTCTTGCATTGTGTGCAGAATGCTTCTTTTTTGTTGCCAGGTACTTTTCAAATTAATAAGTAGGCTTCCTAGAGCTCGAAGCTTCTGTCTTTGGTACAACAGTTAACAGTGAGCATACTCACACCAAGCTCTGAGCACATAGGCTGGCAAAAGCTTTGACAATGACTGACAGGCATGATAGCTAACCATTATCATAATGTCAGGTTGCATCAGAAAGAGCTGCAAGCTCATAAGTTGGCAGCAGCCTTGACAGTAACACACAGACAATATGAAAATATATTACTTTGTTAACGGGTTGGTCTCGATTAAAAGGTGGTCAAAATGTGATAAATGGTTATGGATGTGCTGAAATAAGTGTAAAACTACTACTTAGTGAGGAAAATCACAAAAATATAGGAGCAAAAGTGAAACTGGGACATTATATAATCAAATATCATTATGGCGATTCATAATGTGACTGTATTGCCCACACGTGCCTGTATGTACTTCAAAAAAAAATCATGATCTGATGACAGTGGATGGTGTCCAGCAGAAAGACATTAAACTATTTTATGCATGACACATTCATAATTATTTGTTCATAATCAGATAAGAGATACAACAACGCACTCATTTAAAACAGGCTTACCCTGACAAATGCAAATTATTCTCAGTTTTTCCTCTCGATATTTTCTCATTTGTCTGATCATATTGTTTACATTATGATACTGAATAGGTTGATGCTTGTCACTATAAATACATTTACCTGCAGATACACAGGCTTGTTCTCATATCATGTACAGTACATAATTACTGTTACTTGTCATGGCAAACTACACCTATTTAACAGATCATGAAACAATATCCTAGGTAAGTTGAACACACTTCATTGTACAAGTTCCCAGTGAACTTGATGAACCGATGGCCACACAGCTGCCTAGCAGAAGCTCACAGGAGAAACGGAAACAATCGGGGTCACATCCATTCTTTAAATGCCTTCCGGCAGGCCAAGGAAGATGGCACACGGCAAATAAGTGTCACACACTACAAGTAAATAAATTAAAGTTCTAAATAAAGTTCTACATTTTTTGTAAAAGATACATGTGGCAAGTCCTGCTATGTTATAATTTGACTCTATCCAATGAATGTGGGAATTAACATGATGTTTCATGTTAACACCCTGCCACAACATTTATTTGAGTTAAATCAACTTGCTTTTCAGCCAGGATAATTTAAATATATCAATCATTTATAATTTGTTTATTAGTGTCAACTTGCCTATTTTACACTACCATATTTTATGAGATAGTATTTTGATTCTGCTATAGCATGTTCCTGCATGTTCAGTAAAGCAATTACAGCCAATGGGTTATAGTTGGGATCCAGATGTGCAGAATTAAATCCTCCTGTGTTATCCCAGAAGGCCTCTGAGAATGCAGTGGCTCATAAATCAACGTGATCTACAGTATATTCACAACAGTGCTTTTGCTGTTAGCTGCTACTTCTTTCTTAGCCTACATCTCTGACTTTACACAATGACTCAGCAAACAAAATCAGAGACAGAAAACACCCAACACCCAACCTTTAAAAAAAGAAAAATGTAGTGAAGAAGGGGGATTAAGTGTTGGGCAGAAAAAATACATCTAGGTGAAGGAAGAGCAGGAAATGAGGGTGTAATTTCCATCCACATTTCCTACATGTGGGAAAAATGCATAAGGACATTACATTTGATTGAGTTACTAAGTAAAGTTAATAAGAACTTTAAAAATGGCATTGCATTGAATACATGGATTGTTTGGAGAGCACTTCCTGTGTGCATATGGAACAACCGTGGGTGTGGAGCATCATCTTGAGATGTGGCAGTTTACAGGCATTAACTTGCACATCCGTGCCATAAAAATGCCTTGAGAACTAGATAAAATAAAACTTCAACACACAAAACGAGTTTACAGCATTACAGAACACTCCCATCGAGAATAGTGATGGAAACACATATCTCCAAAGATAAGTATATCCGTACAGTCAGTGAAAAAGTGAGCTTTCGCGCTGCTGTCACATAAACTCCGTTCGCTAATCTAATTAACATGATAAAAATATCAAATAACGGCCTACCTTATTGGCCGCAAGGGGATGGACTTAATGCTGGACCAGTGTTCATGTAGTCCAATTCTTCATAAAATTAAACAGCAGGTAACTTCTTCAAACATTACAGGTGCTCTGCTCCAAAGAGCCCAGAGTGCATCAAAAAAACGACACCCTCCCTCACAGAAACAAAGCACGTTAGTTCCGCTATGAAAATAAACGACAGGTCATCTGAGACAAATGCTGCCAAATATTAATTGACTAATTTATTATATAAATCTTTAGTAATGTCAATTATTCTTGAAAAATTCAAAACATCATACATATTAAATTAACTCAAAATGTATAAATGACTCAGAAGTGTAGTTCTGATCCACTAAAGAAATCACAGTTGGCAAGGACAGTGTTAATCGCAATTAATAAAATTGTCTATTATGAGATTAGAGTAAAATCCATTTTCTCTTGCAGAATACAACAATCTCCCTTGCTCAACCTGAATATATATATATATATTATAAAGATAAAACCCCTCACAAAAAACAGATACATTTCCCATGTTTTCCACTTCGGTCCACCAAACCCATTTTCAAATCCACATGTGCCCCATGAGCACACACTTATTCCAAACGTGAAACTTGGATAAATGTTGCCGTAAGGGACAAATGGTTGTTGTGGTCTTTTATTTATACATGTCAGTAACATTTGTTATTTGTAGGTTTTATCATTCCCAATTATCTTGCACATACTGCATGAATCTGATTTGTTTACTGTACCAGTAGAGTCACTGAATTTTACCAAAGGAACCACAAGGGCAGCAAAGTATGAAAAATATATATAATTGGACTGAGAATTGTATGCAAAACACAATGAATCCTTGGTTTTGGATTTTTTTTATTGTAAATATGTTTTACATAGTAGAACAAAAGCAAAAATATAACATTCATAGCAACTCTTTTTGTTTAGTGTTTACAGAACACATTCGAAAAGGGCTTATTGCATGTTTCATGATTCAACATCCCACACTCCTGTTTGGAACTGTTTGAGTAAAAATCAAGACACTGATATGTAAATATATCATTTTTGAAATGCTGATCGAGAAAAGAACCATGGGACATCCATGAGCCTTTTAATAATGTGTTAAGTAAACAAATGTCAAAACAAAACTTGCTAATTTTTTTCACTATATATTTGAATTATTGTGTTATGTACACTTTCTTTACATATTTTTAAAAATCTTCCACAATTGCAGAAATCACTAGAAGAATATTTCTGTTCTCTCTTCAGATGCATATACAGTTATTTACATACATTCATGGGCTCACATATGACACCCATTCAGAGAAGTGTTTTTCTCTGATTGTATGGAAGGAAGGCCTGCTAGAGTTAGAGCTTCCTCCATATAGCATCAGGTGCTGTGTGCACAAAAGTCAAAGGGCTTTTTCATTGGAGGTTTCTGCAGATACATTTAAGATTATATTTTAAACCATTTCATGACTGAATATAGTCAACTTATCTTTGACCATATAGCATAGCAATCCAATTCTGTGCAGCTGACATGTTGTGTCCCTCCCATGGCTTTTTTGGTTTAAATTCAACTGAGATGCAACGTGAGACAGACTAAATGAATACACATATAGATGTTAAAGCGCAAAATAGCAAAGTCAATCACTGATCCTTTACAGTACAGGACAAAGGCAAGATATTCTATATGTTCCATAAACAAAGGACACATACTGATGTATTTAAGATGTTTTTTTCAATTATCTAACAATCTTTGAACAACACCATATAGTCACATTTGGATAAAGCCAAGGAAAATTAAATTAGTTTGTTATTGGTATTCAATGCTGTATGGGCAAACGTTCCAGTCGCAACAAATGGGCAACAAATACAAAAAAAAATCACATTACATTTGATATGTAAATCATTTCAAATAATTTTTCAACTTCTAAAATTACTCTGGGGAAGTAAGCTGGCAAAATATAGGATATATACTTAAAAACAGGATTTTGTGAAATTAAACTTTAGGTCAACTGAGTCACATTTCACTTGATTCCCCATTGGGTTACAGTGGGTGCAAAATATTACAAATAGCGAGCGAGTCTATGGGACTATCATTTTTGAATTACCTCATATTAAAGTCTTTACAAAAAGTCAATACAAATGAAAAGTTTAATTCAGAAAAAAACAAAACACTCCTTTTTGAATTCTGGTGTGACCAGTAATATTTTGGTGGCAAATGTTACCTAATGTGAGCATATTTTCTCCGACTGTGACCCGTCCCTACTTAGGTTATTAGGACATCATGTTTTACAATTCATATTATTGCATGTTTTTTTCTTCTCAATAGTTACTTGATATACATTGGCGCTAGCTGCATACAAACATAAATAAACTCCATTTTACACAATTAACAGCCTCAACCCGCATGGCCTGCGTTCATAGATCCTTTCTGTTCGCAAAGATCTTAAGCAATTACATCCACTTTGTCAAACGTTTTCGACATCAACAATGGTGGAGGTGGTTGTAATAATGTACCCCTTATGAAGGATATAAAACAAAGGCAGGGCTGTAGACAGCAGTTTAAGGATTCTGAACAGCTTGGCATAACCTCTCTTTAAAAAATTCCAGCACATTTTAAAAAGCTGTCTCGCTTGTTAATGGCTGCCATGCTCCAGTTCATCCGTATCTGTAACCATTCCTAAAACATGCAGAAGACAGACGGACAGATTCAATCAAAGTAAAGACAAAAGGCTCTGTCCATATCTCTGTCTGACGTATAAATGATCCTTTAGTTATGCTTTAATCCATCTATTTTGTTGTCTTGGGTTCATCTGTCATTTGATGTTTCAAAGACACATATTTCCGGTCTCAACAAATAGGATTATTGACGACACATTTCCACTAAATCATTTGTATTTAAAGGAACTTGATCTGGCAAGAGGAAGACATTTGATTCATTCAGATAACAGACTTTCTGTAAGTCTATCAACAATGAGTTTACCATTTATGAGTTTTTGACTTGACTTGAAGTAAATAAAGTGATAGAAAGTAATACATGAAACAACCACACATATCAGCATTTCACAGGAAAACAAATGTGATTTATAATTAGTTAAAGACAGAACAGCTGACGTGCCTCTCTAAATACTTATTTTCAACCTTGGGGTATAAAATATTTTGCAGATAATCAACCGCAGTCTGTTTTGATCTGAAAAAGGCAATAAACAAGGCAAATGACAAGTAGTCTGTCAGTCTTCGCTAGCCGCAGACGTTTTTTTGTACGTGAGTGAAGTGAGACCACAATACAATTACACAAAATCCTGAAAATAGTAAAAATGGGCAGAGACCAGACATTTCATGTGCACTAGTGCAAATTACGTATTATAATGATCTTTGTTGTTGAGCGGTAATTCGATTTGAGCTTTGTTCTAGTGTTTGAGGTTATTACAGTGTTTTTTCCTCAAACGAGACTCAAAGACAGATTTAAAAGCTAACGGAATGTCGATGCATCATTTACTCTGTCGTCTACCGATAAAGAGAATGCACCCTGGAGATCACAATTCTTCCTAATACAATGTCCAGTAATGAAGTTCAAGCCAACAAGCAATGCTGATATTATTTTTCAAAAACAGGATCCAGGAGGGAAAATAAAACTGGGGTTTAAATAGTAGCACACAATCCCAGTCTCAAAACCTTTGTTGACATATGGCTTTTGACTTGAACACACACACCCCGTGTAAAAGTACTCTGAATAGCAATTTTATTTAAATTAGATTACCTAAATGATTTGAGTGAGACAAAAAAAATGTTGTAATATACAAGAAGCTTATTCCACCTGTGAGGGTGTTATGTCAAGTAACAGTTTGCTGCTTCAGCTCAGTTTTTACAGTCTTTTCCTCGCCACCCAATAAATTATCACAGTACCATGAATGTACGTCACCCGCACATATTAGAAAATAAACACACGCGAGCAGTAAGAGTCCTGCACAGACTCCTTTAAAGGGCGTTTGGACTTTCACCCCACGAGCCCACCTCGTCACCTCCATCTTTCCTCCCTCTCTCTCTCTCTCTCACACACACACACACACAACCCATCTCACCCCGCCACCCCTGTCAGTCTGTCAGAATGGGTCAGAGGGGTCAGTTTGCAGAGCGTCCTGTCCTGCTGCTTCGTGGAAAGCGGTGGACTTTGAGGTGTTTCGACAGGTGATCGCTGCGGGCAAACTTCTTCTCGCACACGATGCATTGGTATGGCTTCACCCCCGAGTGGGAGCGGCGGTGTCGGGACAGCTCGTCAGACCGGGAGAACCTGTCGGAAAAAGAAAAATCCAGGATTTTTATCAACTACAAAAAAAAATACAGTTTTTCTGTTTCATTCCCCTAATCACAGCTAGCAACGTGAATCCCCAAAAGCAGAATACCTAGTTTCTCTTTTTCAGATACTCACAACTCTGAGCATCAAGTAACCAAAGTGTATCAAGTGCTTCATATATATTTAAGAAGTGCAGTCATGCTCCAAGCTGCAAAATAACATATAAGTTATACCAATCTGGTTCATGCAGGGGTAATCTGAGAGGTGTGACACTATACACGTGTTTTGCCCTTTGTCTCTGATGTTACAGCACCTCACCGCATTTAGCTCAACACATTCGTCCTGCAAATCCCAGCTGACTCTATTCCTGGCCTGCTCTGCTCTGGTCTCTATGGGCTTGGATATCATAACTGTAAGGGGCTAAGTAGATGATAGACTAGCGCTTGTTGTGCAAGTGCGTGTGTCTTTTTGTGTATTTCCGGAAAGCTGTTAAAATCAGATTAATCTTTAACAAGGATTGATATCCGGGCTCATTTCCAGTAGCAGCACACTGGAGTTATGAAGGTGATAATTCAGTGAGATGTATATGTTACCCACAGTCAAACTATTTCCACTATAGACTTTGGTAACACAACTGACATATTCATCATTTTAAATGTCCAGTAGTAAAGAAAAACTAATAATAACTGACACACATATTAAATGGAAATCCTCATTTGAATCAGATCTAACAGAACGACCAGCTACTAAATGTCTGCTAAGAAGTTTATTTTCAATGCAAGTTCATGTAGTCACATGCAGGAAACAAGAACAAGAATTGTGAATGTGGAAGAAAATTATTAACAAAACACCTTTGCGACTGAAGAGCAAGTTAAGCATGCTCTGATTTTGGTGGACTTGTTTTTTATCAATGATCAAGAGAGAACTTCCTGACGAAACCGCAGAGGGCTCACCACAAGACGCAAACTTCTGCAGTCCACAGAAAATACTCGGAGCAAAGTGTCAGAGAGAAATAAAAGGAACGGCTTATGACCCAAAGCCACCACTTCATCAGTCAGACATGGTTCTGGTTCTGTTATGGCTCGAGGGATCATAGATGTACGGTTGATTTCACTACTGAAGGAAGGCAAATGATGAATGCAGACAAACACAGGAGAATTCTGTGCACACATTCAGCCAAATGCATCAAAACTCTTCGTACCATATTTTGTCGCTCGGCAGGATGGTGATACTAAATACACAAAGGAAGAAACCAAAGATATTCCAGGGTGAAGAGGAGGAATGTCCTCAACCCATCAAGTAAATCACCTGATCTCAATCTGACTCCCACCTGCTGCAGATCAGACTAAATACCCAAAGAAGCAACAACAGGCAAGAGCTGAGAGGGATTGCTGGAGTCTGTGGGTTCAGACACTCACAGACCAAAAAGCACTTTCCACAAAATATTCATTATGAGGATTTTTTGTTTGACTTATACGTATTGTATTTCTTTTTAGCCACTAAAATTGTGACAGTATGTGTAAAAAAAAAAGGTCTGTCTCTCTCCCACACATGTCTTTTCATATCTATGTAAAGATGAAGCACTTTAATATAGTTATTGTTATTTTATTCCCAGGGAAATTTGCTGAAGCTCAAAGCCTGAGGAGCAAAGATGTGTGCCTGTCCAAACGCTTTGTACTTACTGTGTGGGTGTACTTATGTTGACAGTGATGCTGTGCACTGCAAAGGAACAGCTTCAAAGATGTTGCCAAAAATATATATATATATTAATTATTAAATGTATCTCCGACTGCAGGTGACAAAAGCTTGCATTAGTACATAATAAGGTATTTTGTCAGGGCATAAACCCAGAGAGGTAAGTAATGAATAAAATACATATCAGAAACTCCGTCAGTCTCTTTAAGCTGTACTTTATGTGGCTGGACTTTTGTTCCTCACAGTAATTACACCCTAAAGCTGTACTATATCAGCCTCAAGCTGGGGCATGATACATGCCGTGTACAGCTATTCTTATGACTGAAACTGGGCCTGGGCCCAACTATAACATACTGTACTGGGGAGGATCAGCAAAAAATGCATTTGGCACTTGTGAAAATAGACAGTCTCAAATCCACATTGATCAAATGGCAGTTCTCTCTCATCCACCAAACTGAGACTCTTTCTAATTGTTCCCCTATTAATTTATTCCTCGCCTTCTCTGGTTGTTCCAGGGCTGGGGCGTGAGGTCCCTAAGTTCAATACTTTAAGGGTGGAGGACACTTGTGTGTCGTTCGTTTGAGTGTGTTTTTCACATGAGGACTGTGGGTTATGCACTTAAAGTCCTCAGGGCTGTTTGGCGTGGCTGCGGCCACGACACATACTGTAGTAAACACATAAGCATGGGTGCTGTGGGAAACACACACGCGGGTTTTGTTCCAGCGTGTCCCTTTACCTTGCTCTGCAGCCAAACGGAGCAGAGTGAAAAAAGCCTGGGAAGGTTGGGGCGATTGGAAAGGCTACACACCTTAAATTACAGTAACCGAGATTTATTTTTTTTACCATCAGCGCAAAGCTCTTTGCGTCTCCTGTCACTGTTTTTTATCAAGGGCTCAATTTCAGCTGTGCGTACATTCAAAGAAAAATTCCATTAATGCATGGCCGCACTTCACACATCAGTGACAGACGATTGCCTCGTACATGCAAAGCTATGTATATGCAACCATAAAAAACTTTTTGGACTGGCTTTACAAATGTTGTTTTTTTTTTATGGTGCGATAGAGATTTCCCTTTAGAGTCAATTGCCTATAGAGTATAGATAAGTATTCCTGCGTATTCTCTCAAAAGCTAAAGCTAAAGCAAACTTTGGCAGCTCTGTCATCACCTAACAACACAGCTTTAGAGGAATTAAGATGAATGTATCAGCCAAGTAAGTCACTGCCCTGTTGACAGACGTCACGTTAACGCATCTTCAGTGTTTTTATAGTAAACTGTTTGGGTTTGAGCCCTTCCAACCGATAGAAGTCTCCATGCAGGTCTGACCTGAAAGTGCTGATCATGCCCATATCTTTGTTCCGTTTGAGTATTTCCATGGGACGTTGTCTATGCATGCCGATTTGTACGTAACCCAAATAGAACCATAAAATGTAGTCTGAGAGAAAAGCAGAACAATACATGAAAAACTGTTTAGCAATGGAATAAATACAACTTTGACTTAATCATAAGTTAAGTTAGAGTCCAGCCAATGAAAGACATTCCACCTTGCTTCAGAGGAACCAACGCATGCATCTGTTCTTAGGTTACAGAGGGTATGGGGTGCCTGATTCCCCCGCCTCACCTCCATTTTCTGGCCCAGAGGGAGAGGAGCAAGGAAAGGGCAACATTATAATACATTTTATTAAAACTTTCATGAAAAAACTAAAGAAGTTCAGCTTTTGGAGGACTGGGAGTATTAGGTGTTAAGGTCAGCTTAAGAAATACACGATCTCAGTGCCTGCGCTCCATAAAAAGATGAAAGTGTCCCTCATCCCCCATCATTAGTAAAAAACAAATGTCTCTACGTAAGTAAAGTAACTATGTTTTCACACCGAAGCAGGGATACAGTTCTGAGTTGTAGTTTTGCAAGAGGTGTAACACGATAATAGTGTGGTTTATGATACAGTTAAGATACAGGGGCATTTTTGTAGTGAGACTTGCATGGCACAAAGATGAACGTCTCTCTAGTCCAACTGAATGTCGCTGAATTAGATATTCAGCAGGGAAATATTGTCTAATAAGGTATAACACCCCCTCTGCTGCACTGTACATTATATTTCATTGTGTTTTATATTTCCACTGGTGAGGCAAAGAAAACAGCTGCAATCCACAATATTCGTTTCCAAAATTATATTGATCAGCCAAATATGACAGCCTTGCTGCTTAAAAGTAATACTGCATGTTCAGTGACTGGAACACTGTACATTCAGAGGGTGCCATAACTTCTCACCTTCATACTTATTGATATAAAATCAATGAACAGATTGTATTCGTTGTATAATATATCATTGAGAAAACGTTTTTCAGTTGAGTTTTTTTCCATAACAACTTATCATTACATGACATTCTTATAGCCAGGGAATATTGTAAAAAGGGTTGTTCAAATGTGTCAAAATTGTTTCAAATGGCTCCAGGTGCAATGCTCCTCACACAATTAGTTGTTTGCAGGGTGAAGCCTGGTCACTGCAATACTTGAATGCTACCACCTCAACTTATACCTAATTCTAAGTTTACCCAATTTGTAATTTAAATCCTTGATCCCAGTGCTTTTCCTATCTTAGACGTGCCTCTGTCTAAACAATCATAAGCTCCGTTGTGCAATATCTGCATGTATAGGTATGGAATCCATTGACCAACAGGTCAAAAGGTGGTATTTACATACATTTTTGTACAAGGGTGATGGACAGGGAGTCTTTTAGAAATGCATAACTGAGGAAATAATTCTGGTCGCTATGAGAACTTGTAAGAAGTGAAAACTTACATTTCTATTCTGCAATAATCCACTACATGAATTTGTATATGTTAAGTGGTTCCAGACAGTGTGTAAATAGATAGTTGAATAACTAACAGGGTACAAAGTCTGAATGCAACTTCAAAAGGCACTGTATCTAATCTACAACTTTACCATGGTACAAAAACACAAAGATAGTGGGACACACAACCTGTGGGACACACAGCCACACAATTTGTAACCATCCCAAATAGACAAATACAACTCCTGAGATGGGCCATGCCATCCATTAACAATCTTAACTGAGCCTTGTTAATACTTTAAAACCTTTAAAACCTTTTGACTTCTCGTCTACAGAGCAGTATCTTGGTTCATTAAAACAATGGGGTGGGAACAAAGGCTCGCTCTACGAATGAGCAGAAAGATTTTGAGCCAAGGGTGAAAACATTTCCACGTTTCAGCCTCCAGGATGGAGAAAACAAGACAACTTAATGCTTAATACTGTTGCACATGACGGACTAAGATCTTTAGTGGGGTGGCACATTCTCTTCTTATCTGGAATGACCCCACAATAAAATGCATTTATTCACATGTCACGAATGTGCACCATTGTATATGTCTCCGCATATCAACGAAAGTCAATTATCAATAGTTGTCTTCAAGTATCACTATGTGTCCACAGCGGAAGCTGATAACTGCATCAACTATAACAATGCAATTGATCTCCTTTTGCTGTGATGTATACCTTTGAATAATTACTGTTGTTACTTATTTGAATCATTTATTCTAATGTCAAGACACTTGCTTACCTCCATCCACAGCCGGGCCATGTGCAGGCGAAGGGCTTTTCCCCTGTGTGCCTCCTCAGATGGGCTTTAAGATGGCTGCTCTTGGTGTACATCTTATTACAGCCAGGAAAAGAACACTTGTGCATTTTAATAAGGTCTGCTACTGCACTCTTTTGGTACCGCTGACCTCCAGCAAGGACCCCTGTAGCCGAAACGCCGCCCAACCCACTTTCCCCAAGCCCAATGGGCTTAGCAGCAATGGGCACTGGCGCGATCCGGACAAATTTGGATGAAGCAGCGCTTCCAGTTTTACTTGAGCCACCAACATTAGCTTGGGAAAGCAGCTGAGGCACCAGAGCAAAGGTCTGTCCCTGGATGTTGACCAGCAGCTGGGCAATTTTGAGATCTGATGGGGCCTGGTTTGGCGGGGATTGGGTTTTCTGTGGCGGAGTTTGTTGGGTGACGGCATCAGATATGGCACTGGGGTTTGGTTCTTGTTTAATCTGTACGGGCTGGATTTGTAGGATGACAGGCAAACTGGAAGCCGCACTGGTACCATCTGATGAGGCTGGTGATAAGCCACTGTCCTCCTGTTTGATCCCCTCAACGGGAGTACAAGAACTACAACTTGCTATACAACTGCCATCCACTGTTGATGGTGAACCGTCCAGTTCAGAATCACACGGTGAATGTTTGGTCTCTGTGAAGGACGAAAGCGGAGAATGAGCCACAGGAACAGTCTGATCTGAGTTCTTTGAGAGGGATACAACCTCTCCTACTAATGTCCTTGCACCATCTTTGTCCTCTGAAGCTGGTGATATGACATCATCACGCCCTTCCTCTTCTTTCTCCATTGCCACCACCATGTTCTCCTCAAGAAACTCCTCAATCTCTTCCAGGGTGGGCTGAAAGAGGAGCGCTGTAGGATCCTGTAACTCATCAAAGAAGACGGGGAACTCGTAACTGTCCTCTTTGGCCTGCTGTTGTAGGAGGCTCAGCCACTGCTCCCTCTTGGACTCCCAGGCCAGACCCATGGGTAAAAGGGATGCAGAGGAGGAGGAGGAAGAGAAGGGTGGTGAGGAGACACACAGTGTGGACGTAAGTGGAGAAGAAAGAGAACTGCTGCTGCTTCTGGCATGAGGGGTTAATGAGGTGGCATGGGAGTTCTGTGAGAGCAGGAGGTCCAGGAGGCTCTCCTGACTCTCTCCTCCAGATGAGGAACTACAGCTCCCGCTACTCCTGCTACTCCTGCTTTCATGGCCGGAACCGAAGGCATGCCGCACGGCAGGCGAGGAAGACTCGGGGCTGGAGCAGAGGGAGGAGCAAGGGCTGGAGGAGTCACTGAGGTCATCCTCAGAGAGGCGAGGAGAGGACACGGTCAACCCTTGGTATGCGTGGTGGTGGTGGTAAATGGATGCATCAGTTACCATGATGCCTGGCGACACGCCACCATTGGCGTGGCGACAGAGGCAGTTGTAGTCAGACCCCAGGGAGCTGGTATGATACAGGAAGGTCTCCTCACCAAGCGGCAAGTGATCCACCATTCCTGTTTGGATGGAAGGCAGCTGACTCTGGTCTGCACTGAGGATCAAGCTGTTGTGATTGATATGGCCTAAATGTTGATGGAAACTTCTTTCTCCTTCCTGCAAAATAAAAAACATTGTGCTTATCATTTATTACAATGCGAGAAATGTATCTTTTATACTGCATGTCACGCAAAACAAGGCTGAGGTGAGGTGATCCTCAGTTCAGATCATGGCAAAGCAGTAACACTGTCAGGCTGAGATTAATGTTTAACAAGACAGTCTCTAAAGTTTCTGTGAGAATAAGTCAACCAGCGGAGTGACAGAAAACTTTTATTATAGGTGTATCTGCACTACCTGATGCTTTCACAAAAGATCTGCAGCCGATGGCACTTCAATAGTAAAGTTAAGTGTGAAGGAATTTGAAGACTCTCTCTGTGAGTGTGCACGCGTGTGTGCGCGTGTGTGTGTGCGTGTGCTGTGGACGGTGCAGCTGCTGGTTCAGTCTTCAAGCTGACCATATGGAATCAGTGGTTCCCATTTCTCACCACTTCACACACATATATCACGCGACTCCTTTTGTGGTCTGACAATAGCTCACATCAAACAGTTGAAGTGCAACACAACTTGTAGATACTTGCAGTGTATAGTGATACACTTTGAGAGATTAAAATGCATGGTAAACCCTTCCTAAAAGAGGCCCAGTTAGCACACAAGCGGTTCAATCAGTCAGAGAAAGATCAGCAGATTTCAGAGGGAGAATAAGGGAAGGATTTAGCGTTTATTTTTATCCATCCCAACAGTCCACAAACAATGCGGCACATTTACACTGACATGGATTAAAAATGCAGCACGTAATCACATAGCCTCAAACACAGTGAGTTGCTTTTGGTGATTAAACATGACAATAGAATCTCCTTTAAAACCTTAAAAAAAAAGGCCACGTGTGTTTTGCATGAAAAAAAAAGTATGCAAACAAAATGAGTGTGCGCCCTCTTGTGTTAAGGCAAAAAAGCAGCTCTATATTAAGTTGAGTCAAGGGGTTTATCGGATACATGTGCTCTGAGCAAAAAACAAAAAGCTGTCAATTGTTTGATTTATGGATTGATTTTTTTTATCAACGACAAGAAGGTTTGAGGGGATTGTTCATTAAATGTCCCAAAGCTGCCGTTCACACCGTCAATGTAGTTATGTAATGATCACACGCCAAAATCCGCCCCTGATATGGTTTACTAACGTGGTGATGTGACATGGAGGGTCCGAGGTCTGCAGCTGCTGCATTTAGGAGATACCTCATAGGGCGAAAATAGTTTAGGAGTACCTTGGCTGGTGCATGTCTCCAGTCATTTGCCCTGCAGTAACCCTGGAGCATCGGAAAGGTTCTGACAGCAGATGAGCCCCTGGTCTCCAATCAACAATTACTGAGCTCAACTCGTGATTAACGCCAGTCTCATTACAGAGAACAACAATGACCAGTTCTGGTATTTGTTTAGCATGGTCCACATGGGAACCCTACGCTGCCGCAGACGTGACACGTGCCCCACTGGGTATTCTATATAGGATTTCTATAGGAGACCGCATCATATAGAAAGCATAAATCAGTGTCGCTCAATCGCCAGGAAAACACTGTCAGGAATCCATCACATCACACCAGCCCCTTTTCTTCTCCTCACGCACTCACCTGGAAGTGTGTGGAATCCAAAATCGTGCTCCTCTCTGCGCCGAGAGCTCGTCTGCAAAGTGGCTTTCAGTGCGTAACAGTGCGTAATGGCAACACAACTCCAGCACACGCACTTTGCATAACTGTATACCCCCACAAACACACGCGCGCGCGCGCACACACGCACGGTGAGCCTCACACTCTCTCTGTCTAAAACACTCACTATCACTCGCTCACTCACTTACTCTCTCTCTCCCCCTCTCTCTCTTTCCAGAGGGCTGGTAGTTCGTTTCACCGTCACACGATCGGAGTTGGACACATTACACCAGTCAAACGTGGGGGTCGGCTCATGAAGGCTCGCCTGCTCGGCACGCAGCGGTTGGCTCTGAGTGAAAGGAGGCGGGCCCCAGGCTCTGGCGTCAGTGGAAAGGAGTGTGTGTGAGTGCGCGCGCGTTTGCGCGTGCGCGTGTGTTTGTTTGTCTGTGCGAGCCGAAGTGTGTATCACTGAGTCCCCAACATGAAGCCACCTTCATGCACTAGTAGTAGAGAAAACTAATGTGGTTGTTGTTTTTTTTAATTGTGTTTATTCCCATTAACATTTTACAACTTTATGCGTATTCACATTCGGCTTCCAGTGAAAGTGTGCTGTGTTCATTGTAATGCTTGGTGGAAGTTTTACTGTGTAGTGTAATTCTGTCATGTATGTTTTTTGAAAGCATGTATGTTATTAACTGGGTGCCAGACTAAAAAGTTGACAGCATGTACTTCAATACGGACTGAAATCATACATTGGGATATTTTTTGATGATATTCCTAATAAAAAAACAAATAAGAGCATACACACAACATTTTGGTTAATATGAGTACGATAAGGCTGTGAGCCACTTCACTGTTAAGTGTCTGAGTGGCCGAGGGGATGAGGGAGCCATTGACTTGGTAACTGAGTGTGTTTGCCTAATAACATCACTAATAGAAGTTCTGCTTTCATTCCAGCTCAGCAGACCTCATATAAACACCTGAAGTAACTTTACTGGCTCCAGCCTAATTTGATTTGCCTGCGTAGGTTAGATTAGCTCTCAGTGTGTTTGAATAAACAATCCACTTTCGGCCTGCTTGTACACATCAGGAGGGTTCCAGGAGCACAGTCGGTGGCTCTTATACCGTTGTTACACGTTGTCACACTGAGGATGTGCTTCCTTATGATGCCTAAGGAAAAGCCCTCCACTGCTCCTGACATATCGCTATGGCCAATGATACGGTCACTGCCAGAACATAAATGCGAACCACACTTAATGCAGGCCCTAATGGGGCTACACTATTATCGATGCCACTTCTGTTATGTGCTACTGCTATTACAACGGCTACGAATACTGCCACTGATGACTCAATCAAATATTACCACTCTGGTGCTATGGCCTGTGTTTTACTGTTTACTGCCACTGCTAGTGCTGTGTAGAGTGAGGCTCCAGTAGCATTTTTCTGTCTGAACCCGAGCCCAAGAGCGTGCTGGCCGAAGCTGACCCGAACCCATCAGGCATCCTGTTTCTGTGTCCAAACCCAACCAAAGCCTGCTGCAGTGATTGTAAGCTGCATTAAGTTTGTGTTAGTGAGTCCCTGACACTCAATTGTTACCACGATCAGCTTGGGGATCCACCTTATCTTTAGCTCGGTGACAACTACAATCATGATCTTGCTACTTGGTAGGGTTGCAGTGGTAGACAGCATTACCTGCGTTACACAGTGATTATGTACATACCGATGACATGACTTGCCCACTGGGCCCGACGTCTGTTTAAATCTCATAGACATAAACCTATTTGGCAACAAGGCAAAGGCTGATGGACCATAAAAATATCCTCACTGCATTCAGCATCCCCGACAGATGTCAACGTGTTCATGAGGCGAGAGACAGGGAGATCAGCGACAGCGGCACAACTACTGGGCAAAGGGTTAGGGTTGGAGTCAGGGGGACCGTTGAACTTTAGGCTGTACTACAAAATGACCGCCTCAGTTTCATGGTCCTGGTGTTGCTGGTTTCCTGTCACACTGGCATGGCCTACTGGGAAGCTTTAATAGAATTGGACCATTGATTAATTTAGCTTGCAATGAGTCAAAATATTTGCCGTGAACAAGACGGCTGCTTGTTTGATTCCTCCTGCTGCTGCGACAGGACATAAATACTTGACATGATTTTGCCACAGATAACGTATCCAGTATAAATGAGTGTTTTCTAAATGGACCATGGCTCATTTAGCAGAGTCTCAGACTATAACTGTTGATACTGACCTGAAATCTGAGGTCCTGTAATGTTGTTCATAACAGTTACTAAAGAGACGCAGAACCCTTCGCTGTAATCCCACATAGATTACATCTTTGCTCATAATTGTCAGCTTGTTTAATATATTAGGAGGTCCTGGTATCTTGTTGGGCCAGATTCTACTGGAGCTACTATATCTCTGTGACTACTTTTAGGTACCAGGACATATTTATAAGTGTAATTTGATGCAGCGTTTGAGGAAATGCTGGGCTCACAGTGATTACTCACTCACAGACACTCATGAAGTCCACAGAGGTTCTTTTCTCTGCCCCACAAACTAATTGGTTTCGGCTGCTCTATTCAAACTCACAAACACCTTCACATATGCATATTATGTAAGCCCCAGATGGTCTTAATGGATTGAACTGATTTATTTCCTCGGGCAATGCTTGTAAATTGCCAAAAGTAAAATGGGGAAAATGTGTTCTTCTTGGGTGCATTTTTCAAGGTTGTAACAGTCATAGACTATACTCTTAAAAAAGCTGGCCCAAAGCACTGGAAGGGAGATCTGGGTAAAAGCTTTCGAAGAAGTGTATTCATTTTAGGCAATTATGTTTAATATATAAATATATATAATATAAAATGAAAAAATGCACTTGAAAATTCAAAAGTTGTATTTCATGATAATGGCAGTGTGATCATTTTTGTGACTTTAGATCATGTTTTTTCCCCTTTATCTTTCCTTTTTTTTCCTGTCCTGGCAAGTGTGAGTGTTCGAGCTGTAACTGGCTTTAGCCTCACCAGCTGACATAGACCCCTGCATAGAACCCTGCCGTGTAAACAGGAGTTCACTGGGTGGGTCGGAGCGAGTCTGTGGCAGTGTTTGTGCTTATTATTTGCCATCTCCTGACATGATACAAATCCGCCACTGACACATACAGCATAAACGCCAGTACATGTATGTGGTGAGTGGGATATAAACACATATCTCTTTGAAAAATGCATTTCCACGAAGAGCAGTATTGTGGGGCAGTAAATCTATGACACGACACTTCACCCCAGCCTAAAGTTTTTAAGTTTCTGTAATACTCAAGCACACACGCATGCACACTCACACGCTGACACACACATGTATTTTCAGACACTCCTGAGACATTCACACAACCAACAGCGATGTGAAATGTTTGTAAACTCTGCTCGTTTTTGGGAACAAAGGCTCCCTCTGAGAATTACGCAATGAGTTTATAATAAAACTGTGAGGCTTCCACCCCACACCCCCTGAAACAAATCACTGACTCAGTCCCCAACACAAACACCCCCACTGTCTCTAATGCACTTCTTAGACAGCTTAGTTGGCTTTTAGTTACACTGGCAAGTCTCATCCTGTTTGATGGATTAAGTGTGCCTGACTTTTGCCTATATATACTGACTCACATTCATAGCATTCATACATGAGTGTACAGTGCAGGAAACCCTTTCTGTATACTTAAGTACTTTTTCACAATGGCTCTGAATATGTGTTTACATGATAATAGTAGTCTTTGTGTTTATATTTGAAAGTATCCCCAGGCTATGCTATTGGCAGTGTCAGATTACATGACCATTTTATCTGCATCATGCATGTGCAGAGCTTATGATGTCCGGACAGAAAGACATGTTTGATATCTTAACCTTGCAAGTGGGCTTTGTCACCTTTGTGACATTGAACAATAGTACCGCTGACAAGATGATCCTGGATAACAGGTATAGGAGGTAAAGATGTAAAAGCACTACAAGATTCTCTTGGCGTTGAAAGATGGAACTGGCAATCAAGAGTGAGGTTTGTCAAGTTTTGGCATCATCATTGATATTTTCAAAGGCATATCGAGACAGAGGGAGACAAGACTCTGTGGAATTTAGCCAATAACATTTGGTTTTTGTTGACATAATTTCACCATGAAATATGGTTATAATTGTTAGCGTAATCTTTCATATCACATCACAACAACATGGCGAGAATTAATGAACCCATAATCGCCGAATATGACATTCAGTATCTAAAAAGACAAAAATACCTTGTGGTCTAACATACCGAAGATGTTGCTGCCTAACAGTGGTGCTGGAATGCCAAGGTTATCCATTCATCAATCTATTATGCCCTTTTTACAGTACTTTTTATATATTGTGAATTTCACCTTTCCATATGATTAGCTATTCCATTCATACTGTAAATTTAAACCGCATTTTTGTTCTCAATAGCACTGCTTATATTACTCTCATTACATACAGCCCTTTTTCCACTGCATATACTCAGGTCACTGTATATATTGTATCTTCAGTACCTTTTTCTACTCTTGCACAGCCTTAGTTTACTTTGTTCTTTTTATGTTTGTATACTTTTTTACCTCTGCTGCTGCAACACCACAAATTTCCCCACTGTGGGACAATAAAGGGTTATCTTCTCTTATCTTATCTTGTCTTATCTTTAGTTGATGTCATGATCATGCAGTCTGCCAGATGCCTGCTTTTTTAATGAGGATTTTATTTGCTGAAAGTAACAATTGTTTGTGTATTATGAATGAACGTCACATTACCTTGTGTGGCCCTGAAGGCGGTGGACGGACGGAGAAACAACGGATGTCCCTTTGGTCAGAAGTGAGTCCATGTTTTGTTTCACAGTTCAAGAGCAATGACCCGTGACTTCAGACACAGTGACGCACATGATGTGCAACTGAGTACATGACACCGCATTTAGATGCTCCTGTACCTGTTTTTATTATTATCGGCTGCTTCTTCTATATGATTGTTTTTTCTAATACAAAGAAGAAAAGAAAGAAAGTGGAGGGCTGCAGATCGTACACAAAGTACAACCCAAAATTCCAAAAATACAAAAAGGCAGGGAGAAATACACAAAACTATGTGACAAAATCAACACAACTAGCATGACGTTACAGAAAGGAGACAAACTTCCAGCGATTATTTGTTCTCTTCCTCCTTTCATTTGTTTAACCTATAACAACCTGTCCATGCAGTTCGTTGCCTGCCTTTCAAGGTCTTGAACTAATTCTGTTGTCAACAAACCAGAACCCCCTGTGCCTAAACACACCTGTTGCAAAATATTTCGTTTTTATTTTTTATCACTTATTAATAATATCAGAAAACAAATAGAATTACAACGGAGAAGAGCCATCGTTCTCTGATAATGAGTGTTAGATAAATACCTGATGCTCTAGTGGAGGCAAGGCATCTGCCTACTCAGATTCCATCGCCAAAATATGCAAAACCCACATGATACCTGCTGTTGGATTAATGAGATCCATGCTTTGTTGTCTCTACTAAAGAAATCTGGTGGCTGCTGGCCAAGTGGATCAGTCGCGTAAAAGATGCCCTTGTTTTGCTTTCATTTGACTGCATTTCTCAGTGCAAGCTTACCCTGACTATCACCTGAACTGGTGTAAGAGATATAGGTGACAAATAAGTCGATTTGGCAAGTTGGAAATATCAATTAATTAAGTGAATTATTGTATTTATTTAAAAAGTATGATCAATGGAAGGATCCAATCACTAAGCTGATGTTAAGGAGATTACGTTTGGTGTTAGCAATGTCAGCATGCCCATAAAAAAAATATAAATTTGTAATTGTTATAGATATTTGCAGACTCTTGGGTGTTAACCAATCAGATGTGACCACTGGGGGCAAATGATGTTCCCTAATAGAGCAACTGCTGTTTCCCAAGAAAACAAACCAGATTCTGATGCCATCTAAATGTTACATTTTAAATTGCAGTTTCAGCAAATGCTCATCTCACTATAACATGACCCTTTCCTCCTTTGACCTGCTGTGCTGTAAAACAAAAGGATGTTTCCAGTTAAAACCCACACTGTTTTCTTGAACTCCACAGGTGACTGGTGATTTTTCCCAAGACTTCCCAAGACTCAGGGGCTGCTGAAGTTGCCATGCTCCACAGATAACAGTATGCCTCCACGTCCCGAATCTGTAGTTCTAACCCAAACCATTTAAAGACCCCAGGAACACAGCTTTGCCTTCATTCAAACTCCAAAGCAGGGATATAAAATGTCCTCTTCCTTCTTTGATCTCTGATCTAAAAGGCCTCAACACTGAATGGCTTTAATGTATATATCTGCTTATTCAATGATGGAAAGAGACAGTATTGGGGAAGAGACATTGGTTATGAATTACAGAATTAAAATGAAACAAAACAACTGACATTAGGAATATACAGTGATGCATTTTTACCATCATTGCTGACCAAATTGTAAGTGTTGTAAGAGGTGATTGATGGTTTCGGTAACTGCACAGACTTAAGAATGGTGTCTTCTCATCCCTGTGTAAGAAAGACATATGTGTTACTGTATTTCTCCAAATCTCAAGCTATTCCTGTGAAGGGCTTCACTTTAGTCCCTTGGGAGAGACGTTACAGGGAATGACACAGGGCATGATTCCACTGACATGTTTCTCTCTGGCAACTGACAACTCTGTCCACAGCACCTCTCAGCTGTGACAGCGTAACATCAACAAAAAGCTGTTTGTATAAAGAAGCTCAGTGATGAGGTCAATGGAAAACCAGAAAGATTGCATTGTTAATGCTGGTAACACTACTGGTACTCATATTCAGGCTTTTAAAATTTGACACCATGATGCTAATTTGATGATTTACTTAATTCATGGTGACTGTGTACAGTCGCCATGAATTAATTACTGTCACGGTATACTCTATTGACTGATCATCACCTTGCACTCAGGTCAATGTTTGGGGAAAACGACCTAAGAACAAGCATGAAACGTGGCCTTTGTTCGAACAAGCAATTCTCGCGAAAACTGTTATGCACAACCTTACAGTAATCTGTGGTGCTCTCCAGCCGCTTGCTGCAAGCATGAAGTTTGCCTCCTTTTTCTTCCTCTTTTCAAGCTTGAAGGCTTCACTTATATTTGCCCAAATTTTCCCTGAGCTAAGCCTCCCTGACCTATTACCCAAAGTCCCACAAAACCGGGTTTGTTCGAGTCCTTTTAAAACACACACACACACACACACACACACACACTTGTTCGTGCCAGATGTTATTCCTTGTTTCTTTTTCCACATGCTTGTAAAAAATGATGTTTTGAACCAAAGAAAGAAGAGGAAAGATGATTGTTGCAATGACATCAGCATCTGCTCACCGTCGTCAAGCGCTGCTGCAGTGAGCTGTGTGATGAAGCAGCTAAATGAAAACGAAAGGGTATCAGTGTTTGACACTTCAGTCCCACAGTTCCTCTGTCTCTGAATGCTCCCACGCATGCCTGCTTCAAAACACTTACATCAGTAGCATGTTTTCATCCAGACAGCGCTACTCCTCTGGCTCTTTAAGTCTTTATTACCCACCACTTAAATTAGTATCCACAAGCTTTTAGCAACACAACTGTATTGACTTTGGCCGCCCCTTATTTTAGTCTATGTCCACATTACAAGTCATGAGTTATACCTGCAAAACCTCAACCTCAGCTGTACTTTCAGTACCATTTACTGCGAATTAGCTAATTTTAGCATAACATGCTGTTGGCATACTTATAAGTGTGTAACAAAATAATGACACGGTGCCTCATTACACCCTTGCAGAGCTTCGTGTGTGGTTGACTCTTTGCTGCATTTTCCTGCCCTGCAGGCTATATACATATACTGTGTGTGTGTGCGCGTGTGTATAAATGCATTTATTATTTGTTATTTATCATTGTAGGACTGTTAATGTGAATTGGAATTTCGCAGATCTCTTAAAGAATGGACAAATACAAGTTTTGGCTAAATGGCTAAACTTAGTCAACTTAATTGGGTTCACCCACATTGTATGTTTGTGTAGTCTGTCCTCTCTGTTGGCAGCGCCTGAATATCGCTTAATGTCTGTCCTGGCTTTGTTGCTCTTAATTGTGTTTCTTACATTTATGAACATCCTCATGTTTTATTTGATAAGATTGTCCCTGTCGAATTAAATGTTTCAAGGACAACGTAAGTTGTAATGCCATGCTATTTAACCCCTTGAGGAACATTTGAAATATTGGGTTGTAAATGTGGTTTTACTTGACTTGAATTCACACAATAAACACACACACACAAATGAGAAGCAGCTCAAAAATTGCAATATAATATATAAGAATAAGAAGAATATATAAGAAAAACATGTCGACTTACTTGTCTTTCAGGGTCACTGTAAGCAAAATACATTATGTGTCATAGCTGACAAATAACAGAGCCACTGTCAATAAAAGTAAAATCTCTATGTTTTTTAATGAAGAAAGACTTATTCTTTGTTGAAGTAAAAAATAAGACAATGTGCCCAGTTTACTGGGGTATGCTCATAGTGATGATAAAGGGAAATCAAGTATCATTACAGCTGGAACTATGTGGCTAAACTAAATGATTTGTGACAAATGTAGAGAAAAGAACAAAGGACAGATGTTAACGGTCTCTGGTAGAGTTATGAGACCAACAAGCAATTTTTAGAGGACCACATTCTGACATAAGCAATGTTATGCAGGCAATGTTTTGTGGTGTGTAGCTAATAGCTACAAAAGCTGAAACCTCATTCAGCAGTAGAACTTTTGAAAAAGCCACCTACTGAAATCAGTGAAGGTAAAGAAAGTAAACCTATGACAAGTAAAACTGGAAAGGACCGACTTCTACTTTCTTACTGTTCAAGTTCAAACCGCTGAACCCCTTCAGGCCTTTGGCAAGAGGTTTCAGGCCATAAACAAGTAAACAAAAGGTGAGTTCAAAAGTGTTATAATGTGAATAATAATGTTCACTCAGGAAAGCATTTTGACGGATGGCAGCTCCAGCTGAAATGAAATGAATCAGCAACACTGTAATAGCATTGTTTGTTTGTCGCCCTGTATAACCTTTCTGCAAATATATAACATTCAAAGATGTCTGGTAATGTTGTAATGCAGTCCATCATCTTCAGCGATATAAGTAAACACAAACTTAGTCATAGCCCATATCAAAACACGATGCGTTTATAGTTCTTCTTATCTAGACACTAATCAAAAAACATCCACATACAATACAGATTTATTATTGGAGACAAATTCAAAGGGTTCTTATAGCTGTACTCTAAATGGAAAGCATATTTCATCATATACTGTACTATATATATATATATATATATATAAATAATAATTTAAGCCATTTGACAAAACAAGAGACAAAAATGCTCTTGTACCAAAACCACACCACATTATTGCAGAATATCAAAAATACGTGAAGGACGTTCACAAGCTTCTATATATCAGGTAAAGTAAAATGCATATTATTTTGAGATATACTTCTATCTCTCTTTTTTTTGACAATTAGTTGCATTGACACCAACAACCTGAACACAGTAACACACAATTATTCCCCACCATGCAAGATTGTGACTATTGTACAAGGTAACAAATACAATCAATATACTTACGCTTACATTAAACAGCATAAACATCTGCCTACGCCAACACCTTCACATTGATATTGACAAAAGTTCCCACACAGCTGTGTGTTAATTATTTGAAATTGGCATGGGTCCCTCCGATATCCATCCCTTGAGCTGTTGTTGTTTTATGATAGTAGGGTCAGTTGCATCAGTCATGCATCTGTACTGAGGGAGTAGAGTATAGGAATGTACAGCAAGTCATGCATCATTAGGATTCCCTGCTCTACATAGCAAAGAACACTAGGTGGCAGACTTTGCCCACTATGGACGCATGGCTTCCGACTGCAGGGGAATAAAATGTCAAGGTATGGCAGGGGAGAGGAAGGGACATGCATAGGGCACGCGTGATTAGGATCCAAAAACAATGATGAGTCAAACAAGATACAGCAGTGGGCCTATGTCCCCTTTGTTGTTGCCATCTCATCTGCCACCACCTGTTTCTCAATTTGTTCTCTCTCTTTCGACTGCTTTCCTCCTCCTTGGGACCTTGTCTATCTCAGTCCTGTTCCTCCACTCTATCTTACCCTTGTCTTTGATTTTCCATTTCCCCCCTGCACTTTCATCTGTCCTCCATTTACACCCACCTCTGCCTTCTTTCCTCCTTCCTGCCTTTTTTCTTTCGAGCCTTGCGTCTCCTGGTCCACCTCTCAGGGCAGCTTGAGAGACTGGCATTTCTCTAACAGCAGGGGCGCGGGGATATACACCCAGCCTTTGCCCATGGCAGACGGAGGTGCATGTGTTTGTGCTGGCAATATGAACATGTGACCAGAACCTCATCACTAGATCTGTCAACACTTGTCTGCTATCCCCTGTAAAGCATTGAAATTCGAAACCCAAACAACCTACTCACACGTTTGCTTTGACAGCCACTATTTCAGTGTTGAGAGATTTTGGCACAGATCGATGATAATGACGATAGCAAAGAAAATATCAAACCCACTTACACAAATGAATTATAGTCAAACTGCATCAAAAAAATATCCTGAGAGCACTTGATCCAAGATGATGAATATTGTTTCTCAGGGGCTCTGACTTTAATTAAATGGTGTGTCTTGCACTTATAAGACTCATGCTAAATCAAAGAAGTGGACACATGAGGAAATGTTTTTTGAATCTAGTGAGAGTAATTCAGCTGAATTGAGACAAAACGAAAAAGTCAAGTTCCCAGTGGGAGGAATGGTCATTGTTCAGTCTCACTGGTCTCTTTCATAGGGAAGGTGTTTAATGATGTAATAGAAGTAGGTAGGAAAAGACAGCAGCTGGGTCAGGGATGAGAGTGACCACTACTATGGACTGATGTGCCTCTTTAGCATCAGCGGGTGATAGGACAGGAAGAGGGCGAGCCACGGGTGAAAGAGAGAGAAGGTCAGTGTGCCGAGTCAGATATGAGGGGCTGTGGCTGTGTCGGGGTCAGATGTGGCTGTGTAGCCCTGGTAACGGTGAGGAGGAGAGGGACGGTCGCGGTTCAATTTCTCTGCTTTTCATAAAAGACAGCAGCTGGTCTGGGATCTCAGCGAGGACATCTTTAGCCAACCGGGCCATGCTGAGGACCTGGTTGCCAGATCTGTCAATGTAGTCTCTAAATGGGACAAACTAGAAACAGAGGGAAATAAGAATTTCCATTTTTTTTTGTAAGAAATTGTGAATACAGTGGATGTTGCGGTATCAATAAATGTCACTGATATCTTCCTATGATTTAAAAGAGCACTCCATCAATTTTCATAACAATGCCAGAATGGACAGTTGAACAAATGGAGGAAAATGATGTGCAGCACCAAACGTGTTGTCCCTCTCACCCCACACATTTTTCTTCCCTGTCATAAAACTGGCACCTACATTACACACAAACCAAGTGTCACCTGTTTGGTGATTCAGGTGTGCTATGCTAGCAGTGGCTAGCTTGAAGCTTCTTTCCTCAGGCAGAGATGATTACTTCTGGAGCTTTTAACAGCAACAGCATACACATTTAACCAGGAGAAGACACCTATGTATTTCAGGCACATCCTGCACACACTCACATTTAAATAAACTGCCCGTCACTATCAAGCTGAATATAAATCAGAAGAATATTTTAAGGTATACCTGCAACACCGTTTATGATGCATTTGTGCTAATTGATCACAGGACGGAAATGATCAGTGTCGCAGCAGTGATGGCAGTTTGTCATTGAATCAACAACACCAACAAGGCATCGAAATGGAAATTATAGCAATCAAAAGATTACTGTCTGAATGCAAATGTCATCAGTGCAGTTGAATGAAGTTGCATAGACTGGACTGCCAGGATACAAAAGTAATACAGCTTTTGAATGGAAGGAGATTGGAGGGAAACATATCCAGAATGTTTGTAGTCTGTACCTGTACAGAAAATGTTCTGATTTCAAGAAGATGCGAATGTTGTCTTGTTGGTTGTTTGACTTAAAATTATGCTGTTATTAGGTGTAACTTGATTTCTTGGATGTTAACGACCCCTACTGGCAAATAATGTAAATAGCAACGAGTGGGCTGTATGCTGCTGAAAAAGGGCGAAGAGTAGCCGAATATCACAACTCCTAAACTTTTGGTCAAAATGTGCACACAGTATGTGTTTGTATTTTTTTTACCCTGATAATATTTAGTGTTTGTCTATTATTTTTTTAAGTAATTTGCTAACATTTGCAATGTCAACTTTATTCATCACTGTGTTTGTTGGTTAAAAAGAAGATAATAAATACTGATCAAACAACAGTAGAAGCGTGGCTTATCTTTACCAGAAAAGTAGCTATAAGCAGTTATATAATCTTATATACCCACATGCCTTTTCTCAAATGTCTGGACGTGTACAGATTAAACAAAGGGCTAGAACGCAGACCAAAATGTAAGATTCTGAAACAAAGTAGAACTCCAAAAAGGACAGGACTGAAACTGGCAGAGGAAACCGAAAGGGAACAAATGACAACACTAGAACAACTGACTGCCTTAACCAGACAAACTGGCACAGGACAGGGGGAATGCATGGACTATATACTGAGCAAGGGATCCAATCAGACACAGCTGCAACACACAGGAACGTAATCAGGGGAATAGGAAACACAGAGACAGAGAGAAGCAACCTAAAACAGACAGGGACATGGTGAGCATTAAAATTAACAGGAAATTTGCCAGATTGTTCAGTCGTCTCTACTACCGTATAAAAACAATACTGCACTGTGGCCGTAATCCATCGATTTGCTTCTTATTTGTTTTTTCTCATATCTCCAAAATGACTGTTTACTGTAGCCTGAACTGTGCCTGATGGGATTACTGTTCACTGCTGGTTTGAAAAAAAAGTCTGCACGACTAAACAATTAAAAAGATGCTCTTCAATGTTGAAATCCTTTTTTTTTAAGTATTTGCTTGCACACAAAGCATTTAAGAGACACAGAATAATAATTATCCCATGATCACAGTTAGCAATGCCCCTGATTAATTTTGAAGAGAGGATAAGATCAAACAAGATCTACAACAAATGATTGCTTGGTTTATGCATTTTTTGGTAAACTTTCCAGAGCAAAGTGTGACATCTCTGATCAGACGCTGTCAGCCTCTCAGTGACTAACCCAAGGATTGTCAGCAACATTTTAGATATGAAAAGCTGGACCTACAGAAGTCTGGGCTTAAACAAAGAATAATGTGAAAGCAATCCGAATTTTAGCAAAATAGTTGTATAAATATTCCGTCGATCATTTAATTTTTGTGACTCCAACTACAGTCTACTGGTGATATGATTAAATTGTAACCACAGCAGCATCATTCCTAAAGTTTTGCCAGATTGTCTCTACTCCTGTCAAAAATAGTTGCAGTAACTTTCTGGTAATCATTTAATTGCTGTCACCCCATACATAATGCCCTGGAGCTTATATATTCCTTTGTGCTTCTTCCCCTGTCTATGGACGTGGTAGATTCGTTTTTTTAATCACACAAAGGCTTCATAATCTGAGACAAAATAGTTCAAAATTGACCCTTTGACCTTGTTAATTTGTATTGAATGAGTCACGTAAAACCAAAATCAATCGAAAAGCATTGTTCCCTTGACTGACACAGCATCTGTTCAGTGTTTCTACCACTGTAGATGTGTATTGTATGAGGCATTTCCCAGTGTGTGTGTATGAGTGTGTGTTCTGAAAATAAGTCACCCTTCTCCTCTGGGGATTAATCCCCCTTGCTGTTAATGTTGACAGGAAACGTGCCAAAGCCTTACCCGGGAAGTTAAACAGAAGCATGATGAGTACCTGAACGATGTCTCTCTCAGCAAGACGTCCTCTGGAGGACACCCGCACCTCGTCTCCATCCAGCTCCTCCATAGCTATAAGGACCGAAATTTACAGAGAGTATTACTGGAGACACCACAGGAGAATATAACCCATTTACAGGATGTTCTTTTGTATTTTCCTAATGTAATTGCCCAGGTGGAACACAGCACGGAAGTAATATATTCAGTAGAAGACGGTTATAATGCTCTATGCACCAACAATGTCATACCTGAAGCAAAAATGATGCACAATTATCTACAGGTCAAAAAAAATCTTCTGGCATGGGGAACAATGTGTAGCTTATGAGAGCAGTCACAGAAGACCATTCAGAAAGCCATTTCAACTGTGGTCAAATATAGGAGGAATTTTAGTCTGAGAGGTCTTCAGAAACGGCACCTGCACAGCAGTGTACATTCTGCATGTGAAGTCATTCTGGAAAGAATGTCTGGATGTCTGGATGTGTGGTGATGCCATCAGAAACATCTTTAGGAATCAGGTAAACAGATTTATGATAGAGAAAAATTCAAACAAGCAATTAAGACACGTACGCTCGCGCACACACGCACACACTCCTAAACACACACACACTCACACACACACACACACACACACACACACACACACACACACACACACTCACACACACACAAGCAAAATCAGTCCTCACTGAAAAGTAATTAATTGATCAGTGAGATGTCTGCACACTTGACTCCATTGACTTTCTCCAGCAGCTCTACCAGGAAGGAGAACAGCTGCCGGAATACACAAAGAGCCAAATGTAATACAACTGCTGCAGTGGTTTCCTGTTTGCTCACAGTTAAAAGTCAAGGTCAAAGCCGAATACCGCCTGTCATAATACAAAATGACATATTTGTGTCATTGCAATGTCAAGTTTATTGAGTTCAATTCAAACTGCTTACATTTCAAATTTATTCAGTGCACACATTATATTGAAGGGCACAATGAAGAGCATTTGACCATCAGTGGTGATACAAAAAAATATATATATATCTCATAAACGTATAATGGTAACGAGGTAGGAAAATAAATCCTTGTTTTGTGCTTTGTATTTTGATGCATGAAAATAAATGTATTCAACAGCATAAATGCCTTGTGAAATAAACATAGGCCAGTAAAGTGTTTCAACAGTGGTCAATAGTGGAGTGCTACCTGAATGTCAGAAATAAAGATAATCTATTTAGGAAGAACCATGTATTTTCATAATAAAAAGAAACATCTTATTTTACTCATGATAAAATTAAACTGAATGTGAGCACTATAATCGAAGGAGTTTTCTACATATGAATTATTATAAAAATGGAACGCTCACCATCAAACTCAGCAGGCCCAACACCGACGATGATTATTGACAAAGGAAGCGATGCTGCCTATGCAGGATACAGGAAAGACAATGAACTCATTAAATCCTTAAGGAGCATTAAGACATCAATAAACAACAAAGCTTTCAAGAGAGTTAAGATTTTTGTTTGGGATTTTGGCGTAAACAACACTTTCCTTTGAAGAAAAATGAAGGGTTGATTCAAACTTGGTAAAGACTTTTAAAATCTTACTTTAATCTAAAGATGAGATGACCTCAGGTAAAAGGAGGGCGAAAATGATAAATGACTGTCTGGTACAAGAGAAATCAGAAAGCACACTTCCAATAGTGACATCGGTCTTAACAAACGCAAGATATTTATACTTTTTTTATGAGCTAGTCATGCTCAAAAATGCTGTTTTTATCCAAAAAGCATTTTAGGTGACAAAAACTCTAAAAATGTTGTGTTTACTCACATTGACCACCGCCTCTTTGGTCTGGATCATGTCCGATATCACTCCATCTGTTATCATCAACAGGACAAAGTACTGGGAGCCATCTGTAATCTCTGCTGCACAGCTGGGGAACACACACACACACACACACACACTCCTGGGTTATAACTGTGTCTCTACACCTGAGTAGCAGATTACTCAAGAAAACACAAAGTACACCAGCCTGTTGATCTCTGGCTTAGAACACACCAGTCTGAATCATGCTGCTGACGATACAACATTCCCTGTTATGCTTACCTGTGCACATGATTTTCTTTCACAAGTTTCAATGCTGCGTGTTTTTATGTGACAGTCTAAACTACTTTAAATGGCTTCGGCCTTGACTCTCTTGTAAGAGAGATACTCCGATGCACAACCTCATTCTCATATATGGAGTCCCGGTTAATTTTAGGTCAATTTGACAGGATTGTATACTGTCCTCATCCTAAGTACATGGTTCCTTTTTTCAGCACAAAGTCAAATATCGAAACCCACACTAAGTAAACATTTATAATAGTTTAAGTTACAAGTGTAGCCTGATACTAACATAGATACATTTTAAAAACTTACTTTGCCACTTTGTTGATAACAGGTGCAAAGTTGGTGGGTCCATAGAGCTGCACCGTTCTCAGACTCTGGAAATAGGCCTCCAGAACCCCTTCTATCCCCACACAGTTTGGAATATCATTGTCACCGCTCTGCAACACAAAGCACAGCACAAATAATACTAAATAATAAAGTATTTGATTAACAAGGGTATATATTTAGTTATTCCAATAGAAATTGTTGAATATATGTTATGTGATACTATTTCATAGTTTTAATTTAACTCCACCTGCAGTAGTTAAGGGAAATAAGTTCAGTGCTATGGTCATATACTGTATAGAAAAAGAAGCAACTGATCGATCACAAAACAAGCAGCAGAGGCCAATATTTCCTGACATTTGGGCCAATATATTGGGACAAGTATCCCACCATTCTCACATTATCAAACTTGATGTGACACGTTTTAAAGCCTCTTCGTTAAAAATACCAAAACTCCATACCAACCGTTTATCACACAGTCTCTTAGTGACCTTAAAGCATCAGGGCCAAGCTGAGGTGATGACATAGTGAGGGTTAAAAAGTCAATGCATTTTGTTTCAAAACGACTGAAGAAGTGTTTTCTTTTATAGCGTAAAGAGAAATGTTTGTTTGGCCTTAAGGGTATGATATGAGTTGTGGTGAAATGAAAAACTTTGTGGGCACAGTACGAAAACTTTAAAGGGCACATTTATTCCATTTAATTTAGTACGTAAAATAAGCATCACTGTGAAAGGAGAAAAAATATAATTTTAATTTCACTTCAGCTCAGCATCCAGCGGTTTGGGAGTGGTTGCCCTCATCCCTCAGGAGGATGTGTGGGGGATGCTGGGAGACTCCTGCTGGCAGGAAGATATGCCAAATATTCCAACTCGTGCGAACAGCTGTTGTCACAGCGACAACTCCTGGTCCAAACCACACCCTGCTATGAGTGAGCGATGCAGGTGTGTCCTGTATGCATATAAGTGAATGTGTGAGTCTCTTTGTGTGTCTTACCAGTGGGAAAGCATGGGAGATTTTGCCATCAGGGGGCAGCTTAGCTCCGAAGCCGTAGGCCGGAAAGAGCTTGTCGCTGTCGTAGTCCTGGATAATCTCACCCACGGCTTTCAGGGCCATGGCATATGCATTCATCTGGTAGGGACTCATATAGTGGAGTGAGGTGGGCTGGGACGGGTTACCTTAGCAGACACACACATGACGAAGTGAAAAGAATGATCATGTGTCCTGTTTCACCTGTGAAATACTCTGTATCCCCAGTGGTAATAGACAAATTCCAAGAAAATAACACATGCTCTCCTCTTTCCTGCAGGTTGCCCCAAAGCAGCAGAGCATTTGCATTGTAATTGCAGCAGAGAAAGGCTTCGGGTGTGAGGAGTGATGTGAAGATTCCTGTCTGTTAAATTTGATAGTTACAGAAAAGGAAATACATTTTTTTTAAGCCAATACGCATGATTATTGCAGGATTATCATGGAAAATTATAAATTATCTAACCAATTTAAATATGTACAGTGTTGGCAGCAGAAGAATAAATGGACACATGGAAACATAGCCAAGTGTTACTATCCTCCTCCCTTGGGAAAAGCTTGTCTGGCTTGCCTCTTTCACCATGAAACAAGTGCCATGCTTTAAAGGGAATGAAAGGAAGGGTTATTTGATTAGACACAATAGAAGACTGCCCCAACACAACATAGTACCGGCAATATATTGTCCCAATCCCATCTGCAACTGAGACACAAGTGTTCTGCTCACCTCCTGCTACAAAAATACCAAGTCCTGTGCATATTGCACAATTGACTGCACATTTGTAAAAAACAACATAACACATCACATATACTTCATTGCACAATACTTACAGTTGGTATTGTAATTATTTGCCCAGGAGTAGCACAATTAAATGGTTAGCCACATATTTGGATACAGATCGTATATTGTTACATGCAAGTGCAAGCAAATGATCCAATAGCTGAATAATGATATTACATATATACACGTATATTTGAACTGATATTTCAAATAAAATGTTTACTGTTGGCAGTTAATTCCTCACTGACAGTTTACCCGATGTGCAATTTGTGAAGGCCTCGTGTCTGATCAATTGTTCTGCCAGAAGTTGTCAACCACCACATACTTAATGATTGTCTAATCTGTGGTCTCATCCATAAAGCCAGAATAGATATATTGAGAAATTACTCAGACACTTTGTAAACTTTGTGGCATGACAGTGAGAAGGGAAAACACAACCTACCTAAAACAATATTTACAATTTAGTAAACCCGAAAGCCATGCATAGGTCAGTAGTATAAGCGTACATCAATGTAACGTAATAGGTTGGTACATACATACTGCTTATAAGACCTGGTGTGATAACCCTAAACCTGAAACAGAATATAATTAATATAAATAAAATACACCACAGCTGTGCTGTAACCTTATTGTTCATACATTGAAAAATGTTGATTATTACGCAGATATGTTAAAAATTATACCTTTCACATTACTGTCAGATTTTAGTCAACTAAAACTACTGTAGATTTACTTAAATCATAATATATTTAATTAAAAAAAACCTAGACTAAAAAAAAAAAAAACACATTACAAAATTAAAACCATTTTGACTAAAACGAAATTAAAATTACAAATATAAAAACATGCACATCTTACCATTGGATGCTGTAAAGTCTATAGCCACTGTGAAATTCAGCTGGGTTCTATTGCACATAAAGTGTGGATTAAAGAGGAAAAGAACATAGAGATTCAGGCTATGTATCACCAACACAATGAACTGTAGTACATCAGTTTAATGGTCCACTGTCCAATTAGTATGACAAGCAGCATTCCCATTTGCAAGGTTTAATTAGGTAAAACAAATGGAACCAGTAATGGAAAGTGAATGAACTAAATAAATTAGGTATTTACACATGAGATTTGTTTAATCCAAGCTTCTCTATATCTGGGACGTATCAGGCAAATATCAATTCAGTGTGATGCTAACAAACGAACTTCTGCAATATAGTATCTTGAACTTCTCACACACATACACACGCAAAGACATAAATAATCAGAACACTCTTGGCACATACTGCAAGAGGAGGCTAATTACTATTCTGCTCACCCTCCTCGGATGAAATCCACAAAGGTGTACTCGGACTCCACTTTGAAGGACAGCAGGGTTACCTGGCAAACACACACGCGCGCGTACACACACAAATAAAAACACACGCAGGCATACGCGCGCACACACACGCACGCACGCACGCACGCACGCACGCACGCACGCACGCACGCACGCACGCACGCACGCACACACACACACACACACACACAGGGTGATAAACAAACAGGAAGGGGAGAGAGGAAGGCAACATGACAAACAAGTGCAAGTAAAAGAGTAAGTTAGAGGAAAAAAAGGATGTAAGACATTATGATGCCCACAGTATAATGTACAAATCAACCATGAATACCAATAGAGTGGAAGCCAGGCAGATATGAGAGAGGGGGTGTACTCACAGTGCCTGAATTAATGTATTTCTTCTTTTTGCCTTTCTTTTTGGGGTTTAAAACCTGCCGGTGATGAGAAAAATGTATGATTGAGAGGGTACTTGTCAGACCACTTCACATTCTCCAATGATGTTTAATAATGAACATGAATAATTCAGCAGATTCTTGATAATAGACAGGCCAGAAATTGAAACTGATATTATATTTTACAGCGTGTAAATAGGGAAGAGCGAAAATAAAAATGGACTTTTGGCAGGTGAACACATTTGTAAATGACTAAACTTTTATTCCCTGTTCATTATTATAATTTATTCAGTCATTATATTCTGCAACTGTATTATCAATCTATGTGCTTGGAGGAAAGGTTTAAATGGCATTAGCAGTCGTTATGGTGATATGTCTTGAGTATATGTTTTCTATACAAAAACAATAAAAATCTTTTTAAGTAACATAACATTACATAACATGTGTTTGTCTGACCAGCTTTAGTCAGGATAACAGCAGCTTTAAAGGTCCCTTTCAAAGACAACCTCTACCCACACAGGCGTTACGACATTACTTGGTCTTTCATGATGCATGAATACCTGGCTGAGAACCACGGTTGTTAATATCTTTCTTTATCCACAACTTAAAGGATACTACGCTAAATATTTTTTTCCAAACTGTATTTATTTCTTGGGCCCTCTTTCATTGACCAGTCATGCACAGAGGAGGTTTGTGACACAATTTAAAATTCCCCCTCAAAGTGCTAGGGCCTTAGCGAGCAGGTACTACTGCTATGTTCGCAGTAAAAACAAATAAAGGATCCGAATGCAGACACTAAAACCAGCCAGATGGAGTTCGGTGATTTATTTAAAGGGATTAGCTGGGTTGTGAGGCCGTCAAAGGTCAAAACTAAGGATCAAAGCTAGACATTTCAAAGCAGGTCACAGTTCCAGTCGGAGTAGCAAGGAAACCAAGGCGCAAAAACACAAGGAAAAGCAAAAATATCTCTGGAACAAAGGTCAAATAGGAGGGAAAATGATTTACCTGAACAGACAAACTGTCAAAGATTAAGGGAAAAAAACGAATATTTAAACAAAATAAGTAAACGAAATAGAGAACTATTATACAGGAAGGTAAAAAAACATATATGCTGCATATAAGTGAAAATTAAGCAGGAGGAACTTAATGTGAAGACACAATAAAAGGCAATTTGCGACAGTATGATGATGACAGTGAAGATGAGCTTCCACCCTATATATAGATGATATAGATAGATGTCATGACCGTCTTTTTTGATGACATTTCTCTGAAGTATGTATCATAATTACCACATTCATTCTTGAGCTGTGGCCGAAAGCATGCTAGACTGACCATAGCAAATTACAATAAATTCACAAAGTTAATATTTGTGCTAGAAGAAATGAGATTCGCTTGTGGCGTTGCTGAGATATCATGTTAACGAGGACCACATTTTTTTTTTTACCTCAAGTTTACGATTGAAATACACAACATTTATAATCTTGGTAAAATCATCTGATATTTTGACATTGTAAGTAAATGTCAGTTAGAAACCCGTGCAAAAAAAACTTGGAGGTGGACATACAACTACAAATTTTGGCACAAAACATTACAATAGACACTTCATGATCTCAAGTTGTGTGGCCGTGGTGGTTACTATTCACATCATAATGTAAGTGGTGCTTAGCTTTCTGGACGACCGGTTGCTAAAGCTGTGACCTTTCTATTTCCTACGGCCTATGAAATTCAAACTACTTTTGCTTGACATCTCTTTTCTATTTAACTCAGCAGGAACACTAGTTTGTGGGAGCAGCTGATTACACTTGCACAACTAACGTTTATTGGGAAACATAGAGCTTACACTGACTAGTTAGATTAAATAGCATGTGCTAGGAAGTGGAAGGTAGTTAGTCTATCTTGTTAGCATTCTTTGTCATACCGGAATACAAGCTTAGCTGCACATCAGTATCCTCCCAATGTTAAAATCACTGCAGATATTAGTTAATGGCGGTTCATGAGTCATGCCATGCAGGGCCATGGGAAGATGTTTGCGTCTCTCTCTCTGTGGGAAACTATTCAGCGGAAGGTTGCATGGCGGCATGAGGAGAAACATTGCTTTTCCACAGCTTGTTTACTCTGAGTACACCTATATTTATCAGCTGTTGTATCGCTTCTATTTCAAGCCCCAGGTTGAGAAAAGGTTTTATAACCTTTTGCGAGGGTGGCAAAGATGCCCCATCCTCCGGAGAGCCAACCAGCTGAAGTAAGAATGAGATATTTACCTAAATTAATGGATGCAAAGTTTTTCATGTGACAAAAGCCGTGACAAACAATAAACCACCCCCTGTTGTGTCTCACCTCGTAGACATTGAATTGGTTCTGACCCCGAGACAGCTCTCTGTAGCTGGTGGTGAACTCGCCAATGAAGTCATGGCTGCAGACAAACAACACCCACACAGACAATTTGTCATGTCTTGACAATCAGATCTCTATCCTTGCTACTATGTTTGGGAAAGCTCCTCGAATTTACACCGGCACAATGTACACAGTGCACTTAATGAATGGGTAACATCTGGTGCCTCATGAAGTTATGACTTATGCGGTTATAAGATGCTTTTACCTTCCGTCACGATCCCAGTCATAGACATCTATCTTCACAGTCCTAGAAAAGACAAACAATGTGTCATTTCCAAAGATTAGCCCTTTACCACATTACCTGTGAGTAAAATGAAAAAAGGAAGTTTGATGATAAAAAAAAAAACTCTATTCATGCCATCACATTGGGAACATAGCAATTACACGTTGAGTGATTAAATAATGTTCCACTGAAGATGATTTGTGCAGTTGGTACAGCTTGTTATGTGAACTCAAAATTGAAAACAAAAAAAAAATAAAAAAATTAAACAACTGCTGTGGTACATGCCTGCAGAGAAAAAAATAATATTATTGGATTTTGTAACCCCAGGGTTACAAATATAAGTACAAATCTTGCAAAGCTTAAAACAGCCACATTGGGAATAAGTCAAAAGCTGCTAATGAGAAACCTACTCACTAAAGTGTGCAAACGGCCAGCAAGAAGTGACAGAAGCACTATTAGATTATTTTGCTGTGAGTTGGTTGCTTTACGATGTAAAACTGAGGTCTACATTCAGACTCAGTTCCTATTTCTGCAAAGTTCAGCAAACTTCCGAGTACTACTACAGTATACATATAAACATTACTCAAGTCCATGCTATCACAGTGACTCATAGACACAGTCCAGCCTGACTTTGAATGTAAAACGCAGCCCTGTGTAAAACTGAATCAGTCTCAATAACACCAGTGCTGGTCTCCGGGAACACCATGACCGACTGCTGGCATTATTCTGACCGCCCCAGCAACGGGTGAAGTCCTTCACATAAAGAGTCTGCCTTTGTCTTAACTGGTTCTGGAGAGTTCCCTTATTTCAGCAAATAGGAAAAGAAAAAAAAGTGTTCTATTCCAGGACAGCAATGAGACTCATGTGGCTTGTCAACATCTGTGTTGTTTGTTTCACCTCTGTTACTCAGTGTCTAGAACTTACACACCCCCAGACAAGGTTCGATTCACCATCCAACTTGAATGCATAGTTGTGCAAAATGTTTACTGACCTGTCAAAGTCTCCATTGCAAAGTGCTCTGACAGGGATGGTGAAGGGCTGCCACACTGGGTTCAGTGTGTTCTTTATCACCTCTGTCTTGTGGCAGATGGTGAACCTGCCAGCGAAATAACAGATATTGCCACAAAATGGAGAAAGCACACCCGTATTGCTCAGACTGAACGCATGAAGACAATCCCACATCTCCCACCTGCTCTGCAACTCTACAAACTCCTTTGAAGACTGCTGTGACCTTTTTTTTTTACTATACCTGCTTAAGTATATACAGTATGGGGGAAAAAGCATAATTGCACAGCACAGAGCAAAGCTCTCCAAAGCAGAATGATATCGAAACCTGAAAAGATTAATAGTAAGTAGTACTGAGATGATAACCAGATGTGGCAATTAATATTATTTGGGAGGATACATTTATCTCAAACCATTTCCTTTGACACAATTTTATTTTCAGAACAATGTTTTTCATCCTCTTGTTTTTCAACATCCCATTTTTCCCTCAATTTCAGACCAATAGTGGGTCCAGTGATTTCTCCCAGTCTCCAGTATTGGTGGCATTGTGGTGTTCAATAACGTAATAATATCATGGACTAATTGTGTTCAGTAATCTAGGACATAAAACATTTAAATATATATCACAGTTTTTGACTGCCAAAAAGTCAGAACCATTGTACTGTACTATCTATGTCTATTTCTTAAAGGCTATTTGGTAATTCTGCAATTTTAAGGAGTTCCCTTGTATCAGGTTTCAGTACCAGATAATACCGGGATTAAAAGTAACTCAACATCAGTTGTGTATATATTGGTTCAACCCCATTTATCTGCTTATACACTCCGTGAAAGGTTACGCATACTGTCATCATCTCAAGGACCTAACAGTGACTGGTTCAATGTTAAAGATGCAATTAAATATTTTAGTCCATCGTTAATGTTCAAACTCACGTTCCATCCTCATTGCTGCGGTAGAAAACCATGAAGGGGTCTGACTTGCCAAAAAAGTCTTTCTTATCCAACTTGTTGGCACACAGCTGCATCGTAGCATTATCCTAAGAGAGAGAGAAAAACACTTTCATTTGACTTTCAATATAATTATGCGGTTGCATTTAAGAGCTAACAACTTGTGTTCTGGCACACGGTTTGGGGGAGCTGATCAATTTGCAATAAGAATCCCTGAGAATGCATAGTAACGGGCAGTAAACAAACTTGGGCACAATGGTGATGCAAATATGGATCCCAGCAGCAGCACACTAGTATCAGCAGTTTATTAACAAATATGTACAAAGATAACGGTGATTGCAATCCAACTTTTACTTAATTAGGCACGTTTTAAGTGGGAGAAACTGACTTTATTAAGTCCCATCTGTAATGTAGTCAGCAAGAGGCAGAGGGAATTAGCTTTTGCCTATGTATGAATAGTTACAGAATTTAATGAGGAGCTGTGCTATTTCTCCATCCGTGTTGAGATCCATTGGACAAGATAGATAGAAACCTCAGCATGTCAACCTTATCCCAATTTCTGAAAAGCATTGGGATCTCGTCTTACTCCCAGAGTAATGATGGTAAGCACAATGAAGATAAACCTGTTCACATAAATGGTCTCTGGAGAAGACACACGCACACACACACATGGGAAATTCTGTTTGTATCTGACTGCCTAGTCGGTATTAATATATCATTGTGGCAGGGTATGGAAAATTGTAGGAGATCACTTATTCCATAGTGGGAAACCATCTTGACGGTTAATGCAAATACAAATTCAGACAGTATGATAATATTCCAGCACTCTTGACGGTTTGCACGTGTGTGTGTGTGCGTGTGTTTGTGTGTACTTACCCTGCAGTTACTTAGCTCCTCTGCAGTTAGGATAATGAGTCCACACTTCTTTCCTGGAATCCCACTGAGATGCAAGGAGCAAGAGTGAGAGACAGAGAAACACTGAGAAAGAGGGTAATTGTATCTTGACATAAATTATATAATTGCCACAGAGATGTCATTCAGAGCTAAAGAATGCAGACTGTCATATTTGCCATAAAACGTTCACAGAAGATTTCTACTGGAAAGGGAAGCTTTTCACTGTCAACATAAATATGGTATATTATATTCTTTATATATATTTTTAAAATAGCATATCAAAAAGAAACTCATGAAATCGGTCTGACTCAGGGACCCAAAATGTGTTATGTGTCCTGTTGTCTTCAGGCACTTTTCTTTTCTTAGAATTCTCCATAGTTGGCCTACCTGGGGTCGAAGATTTTGAAAGCGACAACATTTAAAACACTTTTTATTTAGGTTTTACAAGATCACCATAATCTTCAAATTTAGAATTACATTTTAATAACTAATGAACTAAAATAAAATACATTTTAATTAAATACTCATTATTTATTTTCCAAAGCCACAGGGAGCCGTGGGTTGCCGACCCCTGCCCTAGTCGTTTTATATATAATTTTCTTATGACTTAGGGGATACAATAGCTCAGGTCCGGCCCAGCCTCACCTAGACTCTACCTCCAGCGGCCCCCAGGTAAGTTGAGTTTGAGACCCCTGACTTAAGGTTTAGTACAGAAGGAGCTACAAGTAAGATATACTTTAAGTGCTAAATCAGTTCAATAAGACAAAGTGAGGTGAATCAAAAAATAAGTGCTTCTTACACGTGTTAGGTTGTTAATGACCTTTTGAAGACTCTCTTTTTTGAGAAACCCTCTCTGCTAACAAGTCTGTCCCCAAGTACTTGCTCATCGAGGTATTTCGGTTCTTTCTATGAAGTGACTTAACAAAATGTATATTAGGATTAGGCATTATATAAATAACATTTAATTTAATGTAATGTACGCTCATTTCACTAAAAACATTGTGATTGACTTGTCTGCAGTCAAAGCAGTGCCAATAATTGGGATAAGTCTGTATTATTGATTTCAAGTAGATCGGTGCTGACCCAAAAGTCATCTTGGAGAAAACCATTCGTGACTTGAATTTGTTTCTGCCAGTCATCGGAGGTTGATGAACAGCAGAAGACCGGAGAGGCCGCTGCATTCTGGACCTTCTGTAACAGGTTCACTAAGCCCAAAGCGAGGCCTGCCAGAAGGGCATTGCAGCAGTTCAGGTGATAGATAACAGTTGCTAGTACCTGGTGGCCTGAGTCAGGTGAAGCCTTATTTTCACCCCTGTTGTGGTACGACCAGAAGACATTAGCAACAGGTTCGCAAAAGAGAGTCAAAAATGTCTCCAAGATTTCTTGCAACTCTGGTTTGAGTGAGGGATGATGAGGCAGTTTAGATGTTGATATTATGCCAGAGGGATTGATAGTCTTACAGAGGGTGGCATTCATTCATTCCTATAGATATGTCAGAGAAACAAGCTGAGATAATAGTTCCATGACAGGGCAAGAATGACAGACTGGGCGGGGTTTATTCTGCCTTGTGCCGCAGTGCTTTTCAAATTCAGCCAACTGTTAACAGGCAAAGCCAGGAGGCAAAGCTGCCGTCCATTGAAGTATTTTAGCAGTGTCCCACCACAGCGTCACAATAAAGCAGAATGAAGAGTAACGGCCTCATCAATGGTCCACTGACATAGAATCATTCAGCCTTGGTATCAAAGTCCACTGAGAATGTAGCATGACGGCTGACAAGATGAGAGTAAACATGAAAACAAATTGACCATGTGAGGAAGATTGATTTAGGCCAGTGTTTCTCAAACTTTTTCAGACCACTTGGGGTCGCTCGTGAACACCAGCGGTCAGCGCACCACAGTTTGAGAAACTCTGATTCAAGCGGACAGTGGAAACAAGCAGAGAGGAAAGAAAGAAAAAAATCAAATGAGAATCTGTGTCAGTCTCATACATCTGCAGGTCTCCATCATGTAGCTACAAAGTCGATGGATTCTCTTGCTCATGCTGCCAGGTAGTTACAGTTAGGGAATCGTGTCAACTTCTATCAATAAAGTAACATGGAGTATAATCTCAGGACAGAACATTATATCATATGTGCTTGTATAATATTTGTTTGTTTTTGGTAGAAATAATATGCACAATAACTTTTTTAGTGGTATTATATTTGAATAATACATAATTATTTGGCAATGTAATATAATAATAATAATAATATCAATAATAATATAGTAATAATAATAATTTCTTACTAAGAAGAAAGCAATGAGTGATAAAATCAGTTGAATTTGTAAACATATCCTTCATTTATACCTTGTGTCTAGATGTAAAGGACGTTTTTCTCCCCCAGTAACATATCCTCTCTGAACATAGCCTCTCTAAAATGCCAGCTTGATTTTTTATTGTGTATAGGGAAAACTGAGCTTTTATAAAAGAAAAAAAAAATTAAGGCATTAATGTGTGATTTTTAACATTCAGATATCAAAATACTTATACCGATAGCAAACTTCACTTTGTAATTATAGTGTGTTTGTTCATACAGTTGTGCCCATGAGACGTTTTGCCTATCTTTGTCTACTCAAGTAATAAGCATGGGGTTGTGTAGTTTTGAAATAATTTCGTTTTCCATATAGGATTTGCTTATGAAGGAGAGATGCACAACCCTAAATTGAAATAGTAGTACTAATACTTGGATTAGTACCCACTAATACTTGGATTAGTACCCTGTTCACACCGTGACTTGGCCCAGGCAAGTCGTAGAAAATGTGCAGATGGATTAAGTAATGATGAAACTATCAACCTAGAAGGTCAGCTCACCTTGGAGCCCCTTTTCCTTCTCCTTTTAATGACTATTTACTCCACTGCCTTCGGTTTATCCCATTACTCCTAAACTCATTACTTTTGCAACTCATTCAATCCCTGCAACCCCATCTGTTGTCCTGCCTGTCCTCTTTTTGCCTAGGCCACCCTTACACACATGTTAAACTCCCTGTCAGGAAGTGAAAACATGTCATCTTCGTCATCACATTGTTTTCAAATCTGCCACGATGCCCCCTGTATTGTATTACAATACTGTACGACGTCTGTCTCTTGCTTTATAGTGACATATAATGTACAAATATATTTAACACTTTGATAAAATGAGGCCAGATGTGTCCATAGCGCCTGTCAACCTGTATCAAAGCAAACCTTACACCAGTCACAATGCATAGATCCAACTCCCTTGTCATCTGCCTGGACATAAAAGCCAAAGGGGGACAGGGGATATGACCTTATGTGACCCTGTTCTACCGTCTGCATGTCACACTGGGACTTGCTGAGACACATGCCATAACCTCCACTGCAGACATGGTATAAGTTTGACATGTAATGCCTGCATGCTGACTATGCACATTCATAAGGTAGGCAAGCCTCTCATCCAGTTACTGGACACGACTGAGACACCTATAGAAGAGGTATTTCACTCTACCTCCTCTTGCACAACACCAAATGTATACAGTGGAGTGGATTCCCTCCCTTGCATGGCTGGTCAAAAACATTTTCTGGAAAGTATAATTACCAATACATAATATATGGGAATAATAGACATTTAGGTATTAATAGCAAGAGTTATTCTTTTTCAATGGAGAGAGTATCGGTGTAATGAGACTCTGCAGACTGGAGGCAGCTCCAAAAGGGCAAGAGTGTTAGCTTTAAATTAGCAGGGCTAGAAGGGGATATAAATTATGATCTCCATAATTGGTGTCTAGATGCATTCAAAGTAATGATGGGATGGAACTGGAAGATCCCTGAGGAAAGCTTTAACTATGGCTATGAATTTTCATTTTTAAAGAGTATAGCTCTTTAACTCAAAATCCCAGACATGATTTTTGGCAACTTATTCAGTTTCTACTTTTACAATTGATTATATTATTATTGTGGCTTTAGTTTTATTGTTGGTTTCATGATTCAGGAAGTATAGAAAGAGCAAAAGGGACAATGTAAACTAGATGATTTGTAATAATAAGAGGGAAATGAAATCCACAACATGTTTTCGTAGCTTTCTTTGGAAAAAAACTTTTTCTCTGAGACAACATAATCCATAAACTGCATCTTCCTGCTGAAAAACGTTATTGTTGTTTCAATAAGTTGTATTCATCACAGATTAGAAGTGTTGTCTTTAAGGCTTACAGAACAACAGTGTCACATTTTTTGTTGAGATTCTTGAAGCTGGCAAGCATATTTGAACAGTACTTTACTACTGTAACATCGGAAAAAATATTAAAATAAAACTAATAGTAAGTGGTACACGTGGAATTCCAAAAAGACGGGATAAAGTACAAAGTAAATACACAAGAGACACTAACTACAAAAAAAAAGCTGGAATGCTGAACATAAGCGAAACAGACAACTGGCAACAGACAAAGGGAAACAAAGGGGTATAGATACTACGATGAGACAATTGGACACATAGGTGAAACACATCAGGTAAGGTATCACAAGAGCTGGAAAACACATGATGGCAGGAAACTAAATGCTTTGAAATAAGATAAAGACAGATGAGAACCAAAATAAAACAGAAAACAACTGAAAAGTCATCACAACAGTCACCACAAGACAGGAGATGACAGATCACGTTAACTGATATTTGTCATATTAACTTAAGTTTCTCTGCTGTCATTAATTGGGCAGAGGTTGGTCGTGGTGGATTGTAGATGTACAAATGTGCATTACTGTGTTATGTTAAAGGTTACAGATAGGTGTTGGTTAAAATATTAATAAGCACAATGTGTCTATCGTTTCTTTTCTGTACAAAACCACAATCTTTCCATAATGTTAACCAATGGCTATAATCTTCTCCTGGACTTAAGTGTCGCATTTGACACTATCGACCACAATACTTTTCCGAGACTGACTAGAAAAATTGGGTTGGTCTCTCTGAGTGGGCTCTCAACTGGTTTAAAACCGTAAAGGAAGACAATTCTATGTTGGTCTTGGTGAACATGCATAAAAAAAGATGATATATTTTCAGGAGTTGCACAAGATAGCTGTCTTGGTCCCCTCCTCTTTTCATTATATATGTTACCACTGGGTACCATAATCAGAGAGCATAATGTCAACTTTCATAGCTATGCTGATGACACACAATTATACATTTCCGTTGAGCCATGTGACAACAATGCAATGACCTGCCTGACAAACTGCCTGTTGGCTATCACTCAATGGATGAGCAATAATTTTCTGAAATTGAAATCTCATATACATAAGGTAACCAAAACTATCAGAACAAGGTACTATAAATTTCCTCTCCTCTCCCATCGTATCAGAGAGATGAAGGAATCAGTAATTTCCCTCTTGTGACTCCCTTTTTTCCTCTTCACCCTTCACATACATCCCTTTCACTCTCCATTTCCCCTTTACCTGCCATTTCTAGCCTCACTCTCCCTTGTTTCTTCCCCGTGGGCTTTGCTGTGTCTGATCTATCAGGAGTTCCAGACAGCTGTCTATTCCCTGCAGGTATCCATCAGAGACACTGACCATATGGGAGGAATAGTGATTGCATTTTATTGGTTTTGTCCTTTTCATTTTAGCCCATTTTCCAAAAGTTCTTGTGTTGCCATTTCTTTTTATTCCGTTCATGTTACTTTCTGCTCAACCTTTCAGGCTGTCAAGAGACAAACAGCTCAGATTTTGAGGGAGAGATGAGGGGGTTGAAAAAATGAGGGGGGTGGAGGGAGAATTATGTGTTTACACGAGGCGTATGTAGAGATCAGTAGGCAATAATGGGACACTAACATATTTCTGCTGTATCGGTTGACTTACAGCAGCTTGTATGGGCTGTTCTTTGTGTTCAATAATGTTTGCCTTTTAACCGAATTGAGGCCAGGAGGTATTTTTGTCCCAGGTATTTCATGATATTGAATAGTTTAGATAAAAATAGTGGTTGTTGGCATTACGGGGAATCTTCAAAGCCTCCGGCTGATATTTGTCATGGTACAAAATTAGCCTTGATGCAGTGATATTTCTTTCTGTCTCTGCAGGTATGCTTTTAAAGCTGCCCGAATCAATATTTTTAGCTGAGGAATCAAGTATTTTAGCGTGAAGTCATGGCTAAAAATGATTAATTCAAAGAGAATCATTATCAAACTCAATCCTCCCTCAGCTTTGGAGAATTCTTTTGGGTTCTCTTGCTTTGGTTGACTTAACTTTTGTGGTTTACAGTTCATGTAGCATTCTGCGGGGTATAGCATCATATGAGTTGGTGAAAAAATGACATTGAATAGGGTATTTTTATTTTCAAGTGGGCAGAAGCACATCTACGAAGCAATGTTTATGTTAGTCTGTTTGTTGTAAAGATACCTGATCTTGTGAGCGAGCTACATAACATTAAAATTTCAAAACAACGGTTTTGTCAAAAAATCTAAATGTAAATCACAAATGTTTTGTGAGGAACAAAATGTATATCGATTTATACAGCACGTTTTGAGGAGGAAAAATACATAAAAAAATTCAACAGAAACCTTGTTTTCAAGACTTCAGTGACTCACACCCTATCTATCTATCCTGTGACTAAGTGACTCAGAGTAAAAACATAATTAATGCATTTGAAAAACGGAATTGTTTTTTGTTCTTCGTCTCTGGTGAAGGACATATCAACTTTCAGCTTTCAAACTAGCTATCAAACATCTAAACTGATGGGACTTGACTGTGGTTTTAAAAAAAACAACCAGAACACTGTAATGCAGTCATGCAGGTGAGAATTAGCTTGATGTCTCTACAGTTGGTCGTAAATGAATTGTAAGGACACTTTTAAACGAAGAAAAAAAAAGTAAAATATTTTAAATTTTTGTATTAGAGATAAAATTCCAACCACAATGGTTTCTAGCAGATATAAATTAAACTCCTGAATAGATTTTGGCCATTTTGTGTTCAGCTTAAGGGAATCGCCCTTTGTCTGTGTCTTCAAGCTCCTTGAAGAGAATGATTGATTTTATCATTTAATCCTCCAGACAGGGGTCTTATTGTATGCAACCTTTCACTTATGTCACTTTTGTCATTTCTCTTCTCAAGGTGAATTTCATTAATGAATATGGTAAAAAGATGATTAATCACATGGAACCTTTGGCAGGTTTGTGATGAGTGTAAGTAATTGTCCCTATCTTTAAAAGACCACTTAATTAAAAGGGGGAACACAAATCTATTAATCTATTTTATTTATGATTCCAACATTCATGTGGACACAATGTATTTTAAAGCCTTAAGTAACAGAATGTTTTGCAGAAATTAAAGCTCTGAGGCTGGCATCATTTGCTTTAATAGCTCATTTTGTATTAATGTGCTGTGAGGTGTTGGCATCACATTCCCTTTATATTGAATGATAAAAAACGCGTTGTTACCCTTTCTCTCCACAGCCGTTCTGTTTTTGTTCATCCCATGCTCTACCACTAGAACTGCATTTAGGCCATTTTGCAAACCATAACTAGATGACTGTTATGTCTGCTTTGAGCACGATAACACAGCTTTGCAATACATGCAATGACTGTTTTAATTATACATGGACTTGTTTGTAGGCAAAGCAGTTGCTCTTGGTTGAGCTAAACCTTCTTGGACAATGTCAAATGTGTTTAGGGAGAGCAAACGAGCGGGACAGAAAGTAAACACTGTGGTTGAAAAAAAACAGAAAACGATGCGACTATTGAAAGTAGTGGTAAGTGTACTTTTGCTGTAAAAATTCTACACATAGTATCCGTATTTGGGATCTTCAGTGTGTAAACTGTACATTTTATGCAAGGGCCAAGGCTTGTCAGCTGTCAGGTCAAGCTTGTATATATCCTGTGAAATATCTCAACATCTGCAGAATGAATTAAGCTTCAAATTGTGCTAAATTCCTTCGTTAGTAATGACGTACCCAATGACTTTGGTAATCCATTGAGTTTTACTTATGTGCCATCATGAGGCTGACATAGTAAAATGTCTGAATTAATTTTGAATGGACGCCCATTTATTATAATATATACATTAACTTTCCTCATTTAACGGTATAACCGTCATCAAGTGAAAGTTTAACTTGTGTAGTGCTTAGTTTTTTAGTTTTTTTTAATTTAGTAGACCACCTGCAAAACGAATTACACATCAACTATACCAATAATAGCATTGGGACTAAAATGGTAACTAAGATGGTGAAAATATACATTATGCTGGCATTAGGATGGTAGCATTAAGTTGAACCTATCACTTAGGTGAGGCACAGCTTCAATTACAGCAGCCATCTGGTAATGTCAGTGTTCAGTGGAGGCAGCAGGGTGCAGTGAGGACACCACGGTACCTCTGATCCAAACAACGTGTGCAGCTTTATGAGGGAGGACTCCCTCTCCCTGCCAGGGTCGGACAACAGATGTATAGGTTTACACCGAAAACAACAGAGGTGGCGGCAACCACTGCTCATACCCCCCTTGGACTTGTTCAATGATTTGTTTGGATTCAACTGTGACCTCTAAATTCAAGATCGCGCTCTCCTCACTTTCCCCGAAGAGCTGTAAAAGTGGCTGAATTGGCCAGACAATTTTCTGATAACTGATTTATTGCGCTGTGTCTCCTTTCAGGCAAGAAAGCCAAACAACTGTGAGTACAACAAGCTGCGATAGTGCGTGTGCTCTTGGATTCGGGGAAACGAAGGACGGACATTTGCCCACACATTTTTACACACAAAACAATCAAGAACACATCCAGCAAATGTATCAATGTAATAACAATTATGAGTTGCAGCCGAAGAAGAAATGATTTTTCAAATACTTCGTGAGCTATTTTTTTGCTGAGTATTTGGTTATGTTGACAGATCCAGCTTTAATTCTGTTCAGAGTGGAGATGAACCACCTGGTGGTGCATAACTTGAACAAATTGGACACTTAAGAGGAGGGAACAGCTACAGCTGACACTGTCAAGTCAAACTGACAAGTAACGCCTGTCAGTGGGAAACTGGCCAAGCATTACAAATATCCTCTCCATCCATAAAGCCCAACTTGCTCCATAATTCACCGGACTTTGACTGACAAATGATTTAAAATCAATATTAGTTTGTCATAGCGGTTATACACTCATGGAACACCAGTCAAAAATCATTTCAAATAAATTAAAAATCCTCCTTCCAAAAACAAGGTACTAATAAGATGGAATTAAATTGGATCATACAGGGGTGAAGAAGGCAAAGCCAAAGGGCTGTTTCTTGTCCTTTCAATAAAACTGGCTCGCGTGACCTATCTCACCTCACAGCTCTCTCACATAAAAGCTGAAGTAATGTTTCATTGATACAATAGACATAGAGGATATTCGGATGTTGTCAGACTTACGAGAGGGTCTTCTCCAGCCGTCCTCCTGTGGAACCAATGATTTCTCCAAGGGTACAAAAGGTCTGGCCTAGGAAGTCCTTCGGGGGGCAAGAAAAGAGAGAATCACTCTCATGACAAGGCCAAGACAGCCTCCTTTCCTCCTCCTCGTTTCAAAATAGACTCTAAACAGAAAATAACTATAAATACAATCTGCTGACTGAGTAATGAGGCCTCGCGTGATGTCATTCCCAATTTTATACATCCCAAAGACACCATGGTGTGCTTGGTCAGATTTTCATTTATTTTTAATTTTTTTCCCATTTTATCATTTTAGACACCTGAAATATAAAATATCATGCAGGAGTAGTAGTGAAGGTATCAGTGTCCCATGAACATTACATTTTATTCAACTTAAGTTATGTTTTAAAGGGTTTCTAGGGTTTAATTTCACCTTTTATAGAGGCATTCTTTAAACCAGCTAGGTGCCCAGACAGCAATCTGTTTGTTGACCTGACTAATTGTTCTTACATGGATCTGACTGTGGCTGAGGCAAATGCCCTCGTACTGGATGAGAAAAGGTACCAGCCATTTCATTGACACTCAAATGTTGTACTTTGTAACCAGCATAAAGAAAGCAGGGAGATGACAAGGCACGATAAAAAATTCTGCACAGCAAACACGCCAGAGCACTGCATGCCAGCGCTTTTTGTGTGTGGGCCAGGGCAGGTGTAGGTGTGAGTCCTGCAAAATGGTACAACCTGCTGTAGGGGACTGTCTCAAAAAACAACAACAGCCGCTTTTCCTTTGAAATTGAGTTCTGTAAGTAGCTTTACCTGAGTGAATGATACAATGCAGAAAGACAGAATGAGGGACAACAGGATGGTGGAAGCTTTCCGGAAGCGAGGTTTTGGTGTTTGTCCTTGATTTAATAATATGGAAGAATGAGAGAAAACACACAGTAAAATTAAAAGTGAATGAAATGCAATAAAGGCTTTACTGGGGACATTGAAATATATTGCAAACAAAAAAGTGAAATGAATGAGGTGGATTTATGAGAACAACACAATCGTATCATAAACAACTCACCCTCTGCTCTCCCGGATAATTTGATTTGTTAGGAAAGACCAAAAAACATAAGTCACAAAAGACTTGATACTCATCCTGAACCACCGTAAGCTGCTGCACACATTCACTGTAAATGAACTTTTCAATTATCATGCTGAATATAATGTGGTAGATTCAAGTTGTCAGCACTGAGCGACGAGGAAATGTTGGTTGCACATACTGTACTTACGTATTTGGAGATGTTACAGCTTCTGGAGTCCACGTTGTACCTGCGAGACAAAAAGAGGTGACAAGATTGCAGAGTATTGAAGGCCACCAATACCCGCTTGAGTACAGTTAAAGGTATCCGAGATAAAGTATTCAACTTAGATTTATTCCGAAAAATAGAATCAACATATTACTTACACGTCAAACCTAAGGTTTTGCCTCTCTTCAAAGAAAAAATCCAGGACGAACTTCCTGACAAAGTCTGGATTGCGAGTGTTATCTATTACCTCTGTCCTGCCAAACTACAAAAAAACAGAGAGAAAGCGATAATTGGTGATGGTATATGCACTGATCCCTTCAAGAGTCAATTTGTTACCAATCATTACATCATGTATTAGAAGTGGGAAAAAAAAAACATTCAGCAGCAGCCCATATGACCCTACATGGATTGGATTCCCTACCAATAAAAGGGCCTTTGGTAAACATGACTACACTGCATCACACCAGGCTTCATGGTGTAGGTGCTAAATTGCGTTTCCCCACAGAAATCAGACTTCTACATTACAGCAACATTAGTGCCATCACTCCGCCCTCTGAGCCCACGAGGCCCCGGCCCGAGCCTCCGTCCTGGACCGGGCCGTCTCTCCATCACCCTGACAATCACACCAGTAATCCCCCCGGTGGACTCCCAGCCTCGCCTCCATGGCCCGGCCTGACAACCGGCGTAATGAGCTATTGATCTTGGCACTACCTCAACGCAGCCTCGATACCTCGACTCGTGTCTTTAGTGCCCAACGCACATAATCCACGCTATCAGCTGTGTCCCCGGCCTATCCATTACTGAGGCCTCGCAGAGCCTACCTGCCGTATCGACCCGAAAGGGAAGTCCCATGATATTTCCTTTGTAGCGTTTCTATTTTGGGGACTGAAGGCCTTTGGTTTATTACCTCACCTAGATGTGTCGGTTAATAGGTGCTCGGGCGTTGTGGGCTAAGATTAGGGAACTGCCTTGTTACCCAGGAAGAGGCTGTGGTTGTAAGTAGTGCATTGGAAAAGACAATATTTTGTTCCAGAACACAAGGACTAAGAAAATGCTACATACATATACCGTGTATTTCCCTCTGTCTCTCAACATGCCGCTTTGTCTAAGTCAGTCTCTCTGTTTTACTACTTTTTAGTCCTTTAAGAATAAACAATTCTCCGGAATTAGAAATGCACTGTTTCACAGAGGACTCACTTCCGGCCAAAATAACAGTTAAATAAGAGCAGAACACTGCCACGTACGGTGTATGGTGCGGTTTAAGTTGTTTCCTACGTGTATATTTGTGTGTACGTGCGCCACTGTTGTGTGTTGATTTGTAAGAGATTTGCATTCATTGGGATTGAGTGCAATAAATGCCATGTTCTTGATCAAACCTTGTCACAAGGCACAAAAAGGTGTGAGGACTCTTGAAGCAAGGGGTCCAGTGGAAGCAAAGCCCTCACTGACACATCAGTGATGACTTTGAATTTGCAAATGGGTAAATACAACAACCGAGAACAAGATGCCACAGGCAAATTAGACTCCATAAAGATTTAAAAAAACAAAAAACAAAACAAAGAGATGACATGGACATGTGTCCATGCACCAGAGAGAAGTACCAAAGAAAAAAGAATGAGATAAATCCATGGAGCCAGTGATGAATGGAAGGCAACATGACCCTGCCTTTAAAAGGAGCGACAGAGGGTGAGACAGCAAGAAGTCAGAGGGGGAGCAGATGGTGCATATTTAACTAAATCAAGGGTGTCCATTCTTCTTCCCCCTCACCCTGACACTTGATGTAAATTCCTAGGAGGAGCTTTTCTATTGTTAATTCATCAGCTTGGGTCAGTTCTGTGGTTACACTTGTGTGAGCAAGTGAAGGGGCTAACACTTTCAATTTTTCTACAACAGTGTTTCTCAGGGGTTTGCAGTCAGTAGCCCTGGACTTCATCTTAATAATCATCCTCCTTTATGCGTGAAAGTCTCTAGCATTAAGGAAAAGAGTCTAACAGTTAATACTCATTATATACCTTAAAAAAAAGACACAAGTACACTGAAGGGTAGAAGGCAAGATTGGAAATTAATGGAGGAGAACAAAATGTTTCTTCACTCACCTCCCTCCACTCTTTAGTCCCCACACTCTGCAAATAGAGGACGACCACTGGAAGAGCAACATATGGAGAAGAAGCCCAGGCAGAAAGTAAGGAGAAAAGAAGAAGTAGTGATTAGCATGATGATTTTTATACAATGCCACCTCAGCACATGACACGGTATTGATAGGTTCAGGTAAGATAATCACATTTCTCCACATATATTTTCATTACAACAGGTTAACCGGGAGCAAAGTCAATCATTCTTTGATAAAAATGTTGAGCCCACGGTCAGAAAAAAATATTCAGGAAAATAGGGCAGTTTAGGTTGACTTTTAAAGTCATTCATACCATGATGAACAAATTCACCCTAATGGCAAAATACAAAAGTGCAGATGAACTGAAAAAAATTCTCCCCACCAAATAGAACTTCATAAAAATGCAGAAGTAATCAATGTCTGCATTTTCGACCTCAGGCAACTTATTTCTCCTATCAACATCTATAATTACAAAAAGGCAGAATTGCTTTGTATATGCCGTAATTATACAGACCATATGAAACACAAAGCCCAGCTCCAAGAAAAAACAACAGAATCATTTCAGCATGCAATTCCTCCAGCTTAACCACAAGGTACACATTTTTGGTTCAAAATTTCACGACTACAGAATCTCATGAAATGTGGTCCCAACATACTGTATTTATTAAATCACCCAGTAACACGCAGCCTTTTAGGCTGATTGATTACAATATATACAAATAAAAATATGTATACTGCCCTCTGGACCTGATGAGTTTACTGCACATGTACAAATTACCAAAATAAACATTTAAAAAAATAAATAATCTTAATTAATCTAAAAGTTGTCTTTAAGAAAAGCATTAAAACCTTTACAAATATGTAAAACTCTTAAAAATAAAAGTAGACTTGGGACTATGTGTCCCCAAATTAGTCATGATTTGTAGTATTTGTTTTGTCTATAAAGTATGACAGCCAAAGTCAATTAATGCATTTTTCTTCTGAGAACAAAACATTTGCTTTGTACTTGAACTATATACTGTAAATATGTAATCCTGCAGCCGCAGCCCAATTATACCCCGCCAAAGTCATTAGTCATGTTGTCATGCCAGGATCAAAAACACACATACAGCATGTATGTGCATGCGTTGGCGAACAAACAAGCCTCCCTAAAAGCTCTTATGGGATGTATTAATAATTGGCCGTGTATTGCTCTTTGTGTGGAGACATCTGACAGGGGCACCATCAGCCCCTGTGAAGTTTGGACATTAGCGTTAATGAACTTCAGACTGTCTGGACAGGCAGACAATTAGAAACACATCTTCCCCCCTAATGACCAATTAACAGAGAGAAGACAGCAAAAAGGGGCGGCAGGCCCTTTGAGTCGTTTGCGTCTTTAGAGAAAAACAGTCTTCCTTTGTCATATTATGAATCATGTGGAAAATATACTATGCTGCTCAAGAACGTTGTTGTAACTCTGAGTAATAGCCTGTGAGTAACATGTCAGCTTGCCACTTAATTACAGGAAAGAAAACAAGGCAAGTACACAATAGGGATTTAACCTTTTGAGTCATGGCATGCTGCTCCCTCTGCCCCAACAACTCAAATAATGTGTTTCAAGCGACAGGGTATGTCAAACTCACAGGACCCCGTTGTTACCTCCAGGGTTGCAAAGTAATATCACATCAGCCCTTCAGCGGGATCAGACTAATCCGCATTGAGGTTGAGGGCCATGTCCGAGGAGGCCGACAGATTGTCAACTTTATAGGAAGTGACTGAGAAAAAAACAAGCCCACCTGGTCGGCCATGGAGCCACCACACCGCAAGACAACTGGTTGTCACTCCAAACCCACTCCTGACAATGGTTTGCCTGCAGGAATGGTACCCAGGTGACTTTGAACGAGAATAGAATCAGAAGCCGAGCACAAATCACATTAAGTTCTCATGTGGGTCCACAGCTTAATAGTTGCTGCAGTGGACGGGAAGGAGAACACATTGCGGCAAACAAGGGCATGCGCAGCAGACCTTCTTAAGATGAAGTGGAGTCCATCAATAAAAAAAGGCTCCCTTGTGCAATTGTATTCATTCCCATGTCCTCCCTTGATGTTCAAACACACACACACACACACACACACACACACACACACACACACACACACACACACACCTATTTGACGGTGCACATATTATACACGCAGAATAACGAGTGTCTTGTTGAAGTGCACTGCTTGTCCATATATGTATAAGCGCCTTTAAATTTCAGAAGCAGACATGCAAAGTATTGAAGCTATTTCAGTGATAGTTCATCTATGATTCACTTCCTTGATTCTATGTCGCTTTGTCACTTACCTCTTCTCTTTGTTTTTCAGTTTCTGCCACCTCTTTAAAGAAGTCACTCTATTGTATAACACAATATCATGTGCAAATCCATCAACTTAATCAACAACTAACATGACGATCAACGTAACTACCTGAGCCATGGCATATATGGAAAGCGAGCAGATGAAAGAGATGTTATTTATCAAGCATGATGAGGCAACACTATAAAAATAATTTATTTAGATGGCACCTTTCAAAACAGAGAGTGCTTTGACATCAATTCAAAAGGCTCCCGGGATAGTAAACTTAACTTTAAATTACACTTTAACATAAATGTATGAATTGATGCATAGACGGCAAAGATGGCCATTCTCTTCTTCACATCTAAATCATCTTCACAACAGATAGGCACAGTCTGAAAACAACACGTTATCTCTGGCATGTGCATACGTGCAATTTCACGAAAGACACATTTGAATCCCTCCAATCTTTAAATGTATGTCCCATTCCTGTCGAGTGTAATTGAAAATGATAAAATGTAGTACGAGTCAGACATGTGAGCTGACAGCAGCAGTTACCTGTGGAAGGGCTGTGTCCGGACAATATTTCTTGCTGCCTGCTGGATTTGCACTGTAGGAAAATATAATCAGGGAGTGGGCAGGCATGGACAGGAAGCCAAGGGCTCAATTACTGGCCGAGGTCATGAGCTGCTCGCAGTGGGGGGAAAAGGGGTGGAGGTGCGCGGGTGTCGGGGCTGCATTTAGAATACAATAAGAATTTGCGCCGGAAAGTGGGGACAGAGTGGACAGGACATTAAGAAGGACAGGGAAGGTATGGGGTGCAGGAATAACACGGAACGGGTAAATAGATGAGGCAAAGAGATGGAAGAAGAGGGGAGTGGGAGATGAAATGGGTAGAGGATTGTTGGAAAATAGGTGCAGAGCGGAAATCCGAGTCTAACACAGTTAGGCGGGGGCAGATTTCAACTGGAGAAGGAGGGGCTGGTTTTAAGAGCTTTGCTCTCCAAAATCCCCCATTACACCGCTCACACAGCAATTTAGGTGAGGCAGGGGGGTCCCACGTGCCGGCTTACTTATTGATCTACTGCCAAGAGGGGGATAAGGCAAGACAGCCCGACACCATTGGAGACCGATCCTTGAACATCAGGGGACCAACCATGACAAAGCTGTCCATCTGGGAGTCAACAGGCTAGAGGGAGATTCTACCTGCTCTTGAGGCTAAAACACAATGTTATGCTGCAATAGCAAATTTGATACTCAAAATCTTTTCGTGGTATCAGGTGTTTTTTAGATGAATTCGCCGTTGGCTAAACCAGGTGATGCATTACGATTTATTTTTGCACACACAAATGTCATGGTAAACCAAAAAACTAGGCTGAAATTGTGTAGCCTCTAACCTAAAATGGTTGTGTTTGAAATAGTTCTTTGAGTGGATGCGCATAATAAATGCCACAGAAGTGGGGTTGGTGACCATGAAGGACTGCATCAACAGGGGGTGCTCACTCTGCTCAGATCTCATTAGGAGTTTAGGGACGTAATCACCAGTGACCTTTATTTTGATGGTGTGACTCAGACCTCGCCTTTGTTCACCTCTGTATCTGCACCTATGTGGAATTGTAACTGATCTGCAGCTTGAAGTTGAACATGCATCTTAAGCCATCCTTATGTCAATCTATTTTCCCAAAATCAATTGGCAAATCATATTTACAGCCGCAACAGTTCACAAGGACAAAAGTACAACATTTCTGGGGCAGCAGAGAAAAGCCAATGATAACTTGATTGTGACATGAAACCAGTTTTAATCATAAAGCTCATAATGCAGTGTGATCGTCAGGATGAGTCATTTAAAAAATACTGCAGACACAAAAACAGACTCTTAAAATACACCTGCTGTGCTGTACCTCATGCGTCATCATCCCTCAAGTTAACACAACAAGGCGAAAGAACAGGAACTGACACATATGTGAAAAATATAGTAACCATGACACACTAGTTTTGCTATCAAAGACCGGAAGAAGGAGCAGTATGATGGAAGGGGATTCAATACATATGTGCCATTAAATGTCCTTTTGAAGAGTCCTAGAGCGGTGGGAGTGAGGCGATGCGGATGAGTGCTCTACCATCAAATTGTGTTACATAAGAGACGTGGAGAGGAACGAAAGAGAAAAAATACATCTTTTGTGTAAATTCAGGAGCTGCACAATCAGAACTCAAAGAAGCTAAAAGAGTACCTTGACTTTAACCATCTCTTGTCCTGATCTACTGTCAGTGATTTATTGCATGCTAAAATTAAGTCAGTTTACTGGCAAAGCTAAATTACCTGGAAAATACACAATTTGAGATCCAAAATGGTCACTTCAATGACAGAAGAGCTGCACCAAAATAGAGACGGAAGTACACTCTTGGCTATTGGGGATGATTGGAAAAATATCTCATGAATTCCATTATTTCTATCTCAAGTAAAAGGAATATATCCTATTGTTGCATTTGTCTGACCAGTGACAGAACTTTTGGGGTTTTCTTTTTCTCTAGCCTTAAATCTCTTCGGGGAATCACATTTTTCTTAGCTGCTGTTGTTCAAATAGAGAGAGGTTTTATCTGTTGAGAACCATTTGTAAATCTCCAAGGGTAACATTATGACGGTTGGGGTCACACATGCCTGGAATATGTTAAAACCACGTCGCGAGATGACTAAATGAGACCTTGCAGAGGGTCAGCTTGAACATCCAGCTGAGTAAAAGCATTGCAGATTGTAATAAGATCGCAACAGGATATTTGTTTTACAATGAAACATCCACCATCAGGAACAAAACAATGGGAATGGGTACATAAATGAATGCTTTACAATATAGCTTTCATTACTTCAGCTACTGTGGAACAAGCTGCCGGTGTAAAAAAAAAATCCAATCAAATAGCGAATTTGTACGAATAACAGTACTATGAGTGGAGGACACAGATGTTGAGGAGCACATTACAACATTTCCGATTCAAAGTTTGCAATGTGACAGAACCAGAGGAAGGGGGTGTTGCGATGTGTTCTAAAGCACACTGGATTCAAACTAAAATAGACAGCTGTTGTAGAAGTAGAAGTAAAATGCATTTCCTAAAGGAAATACTGTTTCAATGCTGGATATAGGTTGAAACTTGTAGTTCTAGACCACAATGATCCAGACTGAATGCTGTGTGAATGCTGCTTTGCCTTATATAGCCTGTTTATGCTGCTAAATGAAAGACAGAATCAACAGGAGGTGCTCACTCTCCTTAGATCTCATTAGGAGTTTACAGACGTAATCACCAGTGACCTTTATTTTGATGGTGTGACTCAGAGCTCGCCTTTATTCACCTCTTTATCTGCACCCATGTTGAAATATAACACGACATGCATCTTGAAGTTGAACATGAATCTCAAGCCATCCTGATGTCAGAATCTATTTTCCCCAAATCAATTGGCTACTCTTTGTATTTACAGCGGCAACAGTTCACAAGGACAGGTGCAACATTGTTGCAGGTGCAACAACAGACTCTTAAAAGTAATTAAAGAGTAGTTATAGACCACAATGATCTAAACTGAATGCTGTGTGAATGCTGCTTTGCCTTTTATATCCTGTGTTTGCTGCTAACGCATTAGAATGTGCAGCTTTTGTGTGCAATTCATTTTATATATCTCTCTGCTCTCAATGCTTCTATGTATTCATGTCTAGCTTAAACATCGATGAGAAAATCACTATCGGAAAGCTCGCTTCTTGGCTCTTTACTTCAAAATCACATTGATTGCAAACTTAGGCATCCTCCGTGTGGGCAGGTACCCATGGGCATCAGGTAATTTGATGTAGGAGTAAGAGAAAGTGAAACTTAATTTACACAATGACCAGGCAATGTCACGCAGCGTCCTCAAGGACAATCTCGAGGAGCCATCAATCAATTAGATAAGAGGCACATCAACGTTTTGCTGTGGTACTTTCTTGTGGCATATTCTTGTGTAAGACTGTGTGCACAAACAAGGCTCACAGCCAATTGCAGCTCGGAAATGCTGGCAAAGGTTGATGACTAAAACTTTAAAGTGGGAGAGAAGAAAAGAAGCCTTGATTTCCGTTTTCTCCATTTATTGAGGACAATCAAATAAAGGTAAGGGCTCTGACTACCTCGGGTGTAGGAAACAAATAAAATAACCATGTAAAACTGCACTGAAAGGCGAGAGAGTTTCACTTTCATCGTTTTTATCAGTGTCACATCCCCAGTAAACAAATAAAGCACAAATTGAAAGAAATGCAAGTTGTATTGCTACAGTTGATTGCAACAAGAATAATGATGTACACCGTATGAAATGGCAGAAATGAAGAAACATTTCGTAGGATGGGTGGAACGCTGTCTGTTCCCTTCACTGTGTAGATCATTGAAAGCCATACGCTCATTTAACCTGACTCTGATTTTAATTATTCTTTTTGGCCCAGTATGGTTGACCAAGACAGTATAGTTGACCAAGACAAAATGGTGCCTCGTGTGAGGGTTATCTGATACAAGTTGATACAGAGCACGTACAATCAAATCTGCCATAAGCTGTGCCCAACATTTAGTCAATTCCTGAGGAAAGTTATCCTAGGCTGTACATGTCATATGTAAGTGGGGTGTAAAACTCATTTTAGTCACAGGCCACATACAGCCCAATTCGATCTTAAAGAAAAACAAATATAGCATTATAACCTATAGATAACAAAAACTATTTTTTTTTTTTACATTTGGTTAAGTTAAAAGGGTAAGTACATTCTTAAAATGTTCATATTTAATTAGCTATCTTTTGACAAGACATTATGAACAACTAGAACATTTGAAAAATAAGTGCAATAAGTGATTTTCTGATTGGGTGTATGTTCTGGGGCAGGGAGCTGGAAAGAGCAGCGGGGAATGCGAGAGACCTCTGGGTTCTTATTCGTGTATGTTTGCACTTTGCACAGTCATCCCACGGGCCAGATTGGACCCTCTCGCGGGCTGGTTCTGGCCCGCGGGACTTGAGTTTGACACCTCTGGTGTGAACTGATGTCCTGGCAACAGTGATACATGTTGGACAGCATGCAAAATGTTATTAAAACATATATTGAAGGCATCAAATTATGTCAGCAAAAATCCATGTGCACCAGCTTAGGTGAGAAAAAGGCTAATACAGAATATAAGTTTAAAAAAAATACAGAATTACAAACACTAAGATTCTGCTATTACAACGCAAATTTGTCCCTGCACTCCCCTAAATCCATCGGCCTTCTAGAGTTTCAGCATGCACAACTTCGTTACAGATTGAAGGACCAGCTGAAACACTCCTTCCTGATTAGGGAAACGATCTGGTAGACCAGTGACAGCAGAAACAAACCCTTTTACCGGAACGCAAGACTCCCATCGTAGCGTCTTCGTCCATCGTTCCTGAGGTGGACATGTCACATCACTGCGCACGATCATTGCTTTATTATTTGGCCTAAAGACTATTTCACCAGTTTTACCAGCTACATGTCATATTAAAGAATAAACGTTCACTTCTATTTTTCAAATGTTCAAGGAAAATTTCAGGAAAACACCAAATAAAGGGAGCTCACCAATGAGACTATGAAACACTTCTCACTCCCACCTCAAGTGTCTGCCTCTGAGGCAGGACAAGAAATTACCTTCACCACCAGAACAGTGGGTGCACCTTAATGGCTACGACAAGTACGGACTGCCACCAGAAGGGACTTTGTGTCACACAGCGAACCTTTGAATCGCGCCTGTTGGATGTGGATGCGAACGCACCTCACACTGGTTCACAGTATGGTGGTGTGACTGTGACGGGCTGTGATGTGAAGGAATACCAATCATCCCCTTGAGCACAGCGAGTCCTTTGTGTGCGGCAAACATGCAGAAGGTTATTTTTGAGAGCCTGTGGATGAACTGAGGTGTTCGGTAAATACTTTATGTTTGGAGACGGCCACTGGAAGTATGTGTCATGACTGATCGTTATTAAAGGGCCAAAAGTGTGCCAAGAAAACACTCGACACACAATAACACCACTACCAGCCGTTCGGACATGACCCACAAAGCAGATACGATCCATGGACTAATGCTGTCAAATTGGGGGCGTGGCCATCTGTGGTTTCGGCAGAAAACCAGACTCATCAGACCAGGTTCGATTTTTCAGTCTTAATGATAAATGTCCGTCCTTGACTGCCTGAAGTGGAACCCGACATGATGTCCTCTGCAGATGTTGTCCACCAACTCTACATGATCCTGTCAAACCAGGCACCATGACCACTCATGCCTGATGCCTTATGAATATTTGCATAAATATGCAGACGAAATGTGCACAATAGTATAGTCCGCTACATATTATTCCCCGGATAGTGAGGAAAGGAGTAGTGAATCTTAAAAATGATGGGTTCAGAGATAGTAATGGAATAATATGTATTATCCAGCCATAATTTCGCTCCCAGAAGAACCATGCTGCCTTACTCCCATACCACTGATTCCTCATCTGACACACAACTGACCCTCTTACTGTTTGCTACCTATGTGTTCCGGATGACGTTAGATTAAAATTAGACGAATTCATTTCATCCCAAGATATGAAAACACTTGTTTGGCCTGGTTTTTTTACTGTGTATTTTCTGCTTTCTGTATCCTAGGAAGACTTTCTATATTTAGTATTTTACACAACGAGCAGTCCTGCCCTACATGTAGACCTCATTGGGCACTTAACTTGTAACTTGCTTATGTCACTTATTAATTGAGTGGGTCAACCTCCTGTCTCTTTTATGGCACCCACACTGTTAATTACTTCCTTCCAGTCATAAACCACAGTCACATTACTGCCACAGCATTTGGTCCCATGTAAATTCGCTGCCATATGTCCTACAGCTCAGACTGCATTTATAAAGGCTGGACACTCAGAGCAGGGAGCAGCTGCTAAACATGTCATGTTTAAGTACATGAGTAACAGGTATCTTAATGTGATCACCAAAATTGTATGTGATTTGGTCGACAATAGGCCGTAGTGTTGCGAGTGGGAATATGCCCTCCATACATTTCATGTTCCAGAGCTGTTTTAGCTAGAATCATAATGGTCGAATGGCTAAACCCGTGCATTGTCTTCGAGGTCTTTTTGCTTTACTTCATCCCCCATGCTATTTTTCTACCGTGTGACATACCGAAGGTTAGCCAACCTCCCATCCTGAGCATCCTCCAACGTTCAATTCTCAGTCCCTTTTCAGTCAAATCCTTGTGTATTTTATTTATTTATTTTCAGTGTTGTCAGCCATCAATAACCCTGATCTTTTTCAGGTTATTTACACGTACCAGCAACCAGTAGAACATAATTCAGTGTGTTTTACTGATTTCCTTAACATAAGGAAGTTTATACGGTAAAGAATTGAACTATGGTTCGAAAAGAGTGTAGAACTATGGTTCGAAAAGAGTGTAGAACTTTTTTTTTTTTCTCGAAAACAATGCCCGCTAATAAATACTGTTTTATAATTGTCATTTCACTGCATATCCAAAGATTAAAGAGTAGACACATACCAGGATCTGACTTGGAAAACGTATCCACATCCAGGAGACTCCTGTGAAAACAAGTACAGGTAAAAATGAATTCTGTGGTTTTATGACAATTCATTTATTAACATTGTTATCCTTTTTGTTCTTTGTTCTCATGAGCATGTCTATACGTTTCAAATAAGCCAACATTATTGATCACAGCCTATGGCTGTTACAGCTGTAAACCCACAGGGCGGAAACAAACAGGAAGTAGCACAGGAATAGGAATCCCCAAATATAATATCCAAGGATGAATATCAAAGGTCAAAACAGAAAACCCAGTCTCTGAAATATGAAGTCAAATCATGTTCCAAATGGAAAAAAACGAAGTGACTCTGAAACCGTCCTAATCAGTGCAGATCCTAAGAGTTATTGACCAAAATGTATGTTGACAAAAGATTTGTGTATAGGATTGTATACTCTATTCAGTTCACTCTTATTAGTCCATCACATAATCCACAAAACCAAATCTTGCCATGTTTCCCTTTCAGCATTTGTACAGAAAAAGCCACTGAGACATAACATGTTCATTCATTTGAGAGCTGTAAAGGTGCTAGTCAGTAGATTTATTTCAGCTTCAGACAGAATGGGGCTAGAGCCACATCCTTCTGCACCCAGGATTTATATTAAGCTTAACTAAACTAACCAGCTGATGGCTGTTGCATTTGATACTACGCAATGTAATAACTAAGAAAAAATATAGTTGGAGGTAAATAACAGCTAAAAAGAGAGGCCCTAAGTAAATCACATGCCTCCACTAAGACCAAACAAACCTTCACATCCGTGTAGCTCTTAGAAAAAGCAAAGGAAAAGGGAAGTTATCTGTTATCTTGTACAATACATATTTGTTCCTTTTTAAGATATGTTGTTCTTATTAATCCCCTTTTTAAATCCTGAGCATGATTTTTTTTTCTACGTAACACAACACCAAATGATATATGAGAACATTTTAAATAATAAATAATAAATCTTTGGTTCTGATTCTGAGGATCCTTTTGAAAAAAAATAATTTTAGTTTTTACAGCAAGTTCCAAACATTGCATGAACTGTCAAAAATCACCACCAACTTAAATAAGGGATCTTTCCTTTAACCAGATCTGCATCAGTTTTAATGGCCTTCTCTCTGCTGCATTCTGGTAAGTTTGGTTTGGCATTTTATGTGTAACCCTGCTGACAATTAAACAAACAAAGAGTTGCAATTGAAAACATAACCTACTTGGTGCAGGTAATTACAATGAACCATTGCACAAAACAAGGAAGGAAAGCTTAATGAATTCCCAATATGTTTAAAATATTATTTCAGCTGCTGAAGAATATTTCGGCGGAATTGAAAACACATGGATCTCAACTAGGCATCATCTCATCTGGGCTCAGCCTCTCAGAGGTTTGTGCCGACTCAATTGGGTCTCCCTTACAAGAGCAACGGTGATCCATTATTCAGGGGCAGACACCACCAGGCATGCAAGCGGGCTGGCTGACAGTCTGCAGAGCAGCCAACCAATCAGCCGCAGCAACCTGTCACCACTCACAGGCATGAATATGTGCTCTTTTGTTTACTGCTCAGTGACAGCATTTTTACATTATTTTTAATGGAAACAACACACTGCCTAGAGGAGTTGGTCAGCCTGATGTGCAACACACACACACACACACACACATAATGTTCACTTATATAGCCAGCCATGCCTGCCTGTGAATATGAGTGGTAGTCCACTGGGGTCATCGGCTGAAAGGAAACCATGTGAGTCTAAAACATGTTTTCAATCACCTTAATGCATATTGGAGGCAGGTGATGGGATTAACCATTTACAGTACCTGAAAGCAAATGTCATGAGAGGCATGAGAGAGAAAGCGCTCGCACACCCTGAGGGGTCTGTTCACAGCACCTCAGACAGACACACAGCAAGACAGACAGAAAACAGGCAGGAAGGCAGGCAGATAGAAAGATAGATAGAAATTCAGTTTCCAATACATTACATAATAGTATAGTAGAGTAGGTGAATTTCGAGTTCAGGATTCTCGGGGAAATATAAATCTACGTGTATTTACGACAATGGAGACTTTACCTGCACGACACGGTAACTTCTATCTTAGTTGCAGGGACTCTAGTGTTGAGAGGGTCGAATTCCCCAATTGATGCCATCATCTCGACTCAAGAAAAAAACATCCGCAAAGAAAGAAGAATTACACGAACTGATCTTTCACCAGGGGATCATAAATGCAGGAAATCCATAGGTCGAGGTCTTCCTCTGTTTTTTGTTTTTTTGTTGTTGTTTTTTGTGTGTTTTTTTCTTCTCTTCTTGTTCTTCCGTATTTGTGGATGGATGGATGTGGAGAAGATGTAGAGAGACGGCGAGAAGGTGAGAGGTGGTGAAAGTTGGTTGGATCAAAGTTTATCCATCCTTCGTGCACTCACGGTGCGCTCCTCGAGTCTGTCCGGTGAGGAGGAGAGCGCAGACAACCGGGGACATCACGCTGCGCGCTCTCTCGCTCTCGCTTTCTCTCTCTCTCTCTCTCTCTCTCTCTCTCCCGCCCTCTCCCCCTCTCCTTCTAGCAGTCTATTCCATTGCTATTGTATATTATTGGTGTGACCATAATGTCTGCCCATGACGCCTTTTCGTGACATTTTCTTTGGGGTTAGGGTTATTTGGATTGTAGAGGTGCACACAAACCTCACAAGTACATGTTGGCCTCAAAATAGACATTTTTGTGACAAAAAAGTGTCCACAGCAACTCGATCTCTTGTAAAAGATACAGAGTGAATCATTATGTGCAAAAATAGCCACATCTGTCCAAATGGAAAGTGAGTGCAAATGTACCACTTCTCCTGTAGCCTTGTCACACACCAGTAATGACAAAAAGGTTCTTTTTGATCACAGTTGTCATAACTTTGGCAGATCTATGTGGATTACATATTGACAATTATTTATTAATGTTAAAGTTATGTTTATCAAACAATACCAGCTGACTAGACAATATACAATCAATGTATTTGCCTTCAAAGTGTGACACCATCATTTCAGATCCTTAAAAGGTTCAGAAACATTTCAATGACTGTAACTTTATATAAAATAAACAGCTCATCTGATTTATGGTGTATTCACAAGTCTCTTGCTGAGATATAATAACAGGCTGAGTGCACTAAATGCAATGGTTCATGATTCAAAAGTAAATATGTTGGCATTCAAACGTACTGTGAAACAAATGATATCTGTGAGCTAAGGAAATGATGGGGGTAGCTGGGAAGCCATCAAACAAAACAGGCCTTGCAGAACATGACCATTTCCTATTCTCAGCTTGAATCAAAGCATGAAATGCCTCTGATGATGTGACGGCATGTTTGATTTTCAAGGCTGCTCCTGCTGGCCCAAACTCTGCACTAGCACTGCCTGCATGCAATGTGTGCTCAGCTGGACCAGCAGGACCAGTGTGATCAAATGCTACAACCTAGTGTTCAATCCACAGTATTGCAACTCAAACACAACTTCAAATATCAGCATTTTTTACATTATGCTTTTTGTATGTTCATCTTCTGACAATTTTAGCCAGGTATATACCGAGGGGGTTCTAACCAAGACCCTCCTTGGTGTGAAACATAAGTTCTGCCCACCGTGTGTGCACTGGCTGTAATGACCTGTTTTTTCTGTACGATGCAGGAAAGATCCTGTCCATATTTCAAATTCTGTACTTGTAATTCACAAATTGTCCAGCAGATGACGTCCTTAGACAAGCCCCTGGGGAAAACCGTGAGGCAGAGATTGCTGAAATGGAAACATGACCAGAAACAATGTGTTTAACACATTGTGTAATGCACAATTGATATCATACAAAAATAAATGACTAATAAATATCACACATTATGGACAGTAAAGACAAAAACATGAACGCTTTCAACTCTCCAGAGCTCTATTTTACAGCAGCATGACACTGACATGTTGCCTTTAGATCAGCCAACACCACTTGCAACACGTTTATGCAGTCATGCAGAAACTCACACACACAATTCACAAATCCTCCCACCCCCCCTTCCCCATTTGAAAACGCCTCTCTTTCCTCAAGGGACATGCCCTCGCTGTGTAGGAGTTTATTTTCTTCCACTGACATGTCCTCACTTCAGCAGCTACACTGCTTTCACTCTGCCAGTTTAAGTACACACACACATGTGCACTTAGACAAATGCTCACACATTGCTCTGGCACACGTAAATCCTCACAGACTCCCTCATCGTGCACGACCTGCCGCACACACACACACAAGCACACGCACACGCACACGCACACGCACACACACACACACAGACACACACACACACACACACACACACACACACACACACACACACACACACACACACACACAGCTTGTCAAAAACCCNNNNCACACACACACACACACACACACACACACACACACACACACACACACACACACACACACACACACACACACACACAGCTTGTCAAAAACCCTGCTGCTGAAAAC
>JAFBJU010000650.1:3117239-3242028 GCA_016785305.1 Colistium nudipinnis
ACACACACACACACACACACACACACACACACACACACACACACACACACACACACAGCTTGTCAAAAACCCCGCTGCTGAAAACAAATGACAGGAGGCCTCAGGATGAAGAAAGATAGTCTGAGTGCGGTAGAAGCAGAGGGGGATAATTCATGTTTGTTGTTCCAGATGTGCTACGTGCGTTCAGTGCAGCCAGAAGATTGAAACAAGTGCATTATTAGTCCCATTTCTATGTAACTTGTCAAGCATGAGGATACCTGAAGGAAAGTGATTTTATTTTTCTACCTGTGTTACTTTTTGTTTGTTTTGTGAAACTCAAATATAACCAGCTTAAAAAAATGGGGTCCTCACATGTAACAGTCTAAGTCTGTTGCACCTCTAAAACACACTCGCTCACAGACCACTGTCTTGACCTAGTTTTCCATGAATATGCTTGCTTGAGGGCAGACGCGGTTCTCCCCAGAGTGAGTAACATGGCTTATAATGGACAGAACATGAATGAAGCCTCAATAGTTATGGAAACATCAGCCCCTAAAGAAGAAAACAGACCTTGAATAGAACAGAGTGGGGAGTGCGGACCACACTGCATTCCGCTGCTGTGGAGTAATTTGATGCTTTTTCATGTTCGCTTCCTGTGTAAACAAAGTGCCTTTTGTATAGTGATTAGCGATTAGTAAGTCTGCATGATGCCCAAAGGTAAAAAGGTTAAAGATATTCATGTGATTGGCTAGAAGTTTGACACGTTGGCAGTGCGGTTATTGGTTGCTCCATCACTTTGATCTATACTGAAAAATCTAAACCCTTTGTTGGATGTATTATTATTTTTTGTTTATTAGCTCTGTGTTTGCAGCATCTATTGCACTTGGTCCATCCTAGATGATTTTGTCCAGGTGAAAAGGTCCGTTTTTTCCTCACCATTTTGAGGTTTAAAGGCAGAGGATGTAACACCCTATACAGATTGTTTAGCCCTATGTGGCCAACCATTCGTGATTGTGGGCTATACAGGGAAAAGTTGATTGATGGACCTATTGATTTTTTGATTGATTGATTCACTGATGTAGTGGCACTTGGTGACTTTGACAGAAAGACCAACAGAGCTTTATTTTCATGGTCAAGAAATATAAACATATGTAGATTTGTTTAAATGAAATGTCACAGCATTTAATAAAAAAGTGTTAAGTCTATACACATCAGATCATATTATAATTGTGAATCAGGGCAGTGGAAACATACCAACACAGGTGCTTAGTAAGAACTTAAACAAAAGTAGTTTGATAAATCACAGTGTAATTTTCTCATTTACTTCGTACTGCCTCCTCTTAACGCTTCAGAAGAAAGGACAGTTGAAGCAATTAGTTTACTAAGGCGTGTAAAATCATTACTGATCTCAGAACAGTGGGAGCCAAGTCAACAGCAGCTTGAGAAAGATCACAAGATTATCGACAATGTGCATGTGAAAATGTACACAATAATTCTGCCCCTCCCTCTGTTAGACAAGCTCCTGCCTTTGTCAAAAAGCACAGCAATAGCAGGCTGATAAACAACCCAGCTTCTACAGACATTGCCAAGTATGGCCACAAGGCGAAGTAAAATACAAATGTAAACAAGCAACTAGGTAAAAGCCTCGGCGCTGTTCAGTATAGCACCACCTGCAGGCTATGGCATTCATGGTTCCCAGAGGATGACTGAATGACTGATTACCTGACTTCTTTCATGCTTGCGTATTTCGTATTTGTCGTTTGCAGTAGAAGGTCACAACAGCTGATAAATAAATTGAAAGCCAAACCCAGCTAATCCCATTTATGAACTATCATTGGCCGGAGTGCAGGACAATGTGGCCAAAAACTAGCCCTATATAAATCATATGACAATTTAACCATATTTTGTATCCTATGTTTATCAATGATGGAACATTTCCACTTACAGTTGCCTAACGTCCCTTATGTTCTGTTTTATGAATGTTTTATCTTAAGTTGTGATTTGTAAATCCAATTGTTTTGGTCTTGTTATTTGGGAGCCTATTGGAACATCACGGCATAGAATGCCAATAATAAATAAGCTATTTGGCTCATTCTGGCATATTTACATGAATTTGTATTAATAAGCGCATGTATTGTTAAACAAAACCACAACATAATGCATGTGTCTGTGTGTGCGGGTACATCAGCGCAAATATGACATGAACTGGTAAGATTCGTTACTTATGTCATATGTGACACGTTACGTGATGTATTGGTTTGTGAAAACCTATGCTGCAGGGGGGGTTTCCAGCGAGGAAAACCCCCCCATTCCGTCTTTGCATTTTCTGCGAATTCGCAGGAAAATGAAAGGACTCATCTCATTCCGTCCCACTCACGCGGGCTTCCCTGGGCTCTACCATGCAGGGGTCTGTGCTCATTGTTCATCCACACGTGAGGGAATGTTTGTTGGTCTAATTTCGGATTCATAACGGGGGCGGAGATACCCCCACCCCCCGGGCGCGTTCACAACAACGCAAAAAGACACAAAAACACACACACACACCACCCCCCTAACTGCTGCTACCGCGCCCGCGTACAAGAACGCGCTCCGTCGCTGTCAACGGCAGCCCACAACATCAGCATCTTCCGGGGGGGGGGGGGCGCGCAGAGAAGCGGGAGGAGGAGGACGGAGAAAGAGAGAGAGGGAGGAGAGAGAGTGAGAAGAGACACACTGGATAAAGGCTACGAGAAGAACCATGATGATAATGGAGTCGGGGCGGGGGAGGGTGCCGGATTTAGGGGGAAGGACCGTTGAGAATTGACGCAGGGCTCGCGTTGAAACCATTTTTCGTTCCCCTTTTCTTCATTCCGAGTGTGTACATTTCCATGTGTTAGATTTTTTTTTGTACGTGCAACGTGGACACTGAAGGCGAGAAGGGGAAGGGGAGCACCCCCACAGATGCCTCGGAAGGTAGAAACGGGGTCCACCGCTGGCGCTACAGGCAACACAACGCATCTGATCTCACGGGTGGTAATAAAGGACATCCTGCAGAAAACGGCGCACTGATGGATGAGGATGAGCAACTGCTTTAGCCCCCGCCAACAGACGACTGTGAAAAAAAGGAAATCCTATTTTTGTTGGATTTTTTTTAATCATTCATGGTGTAGCCCCAAGGAAACGAGCCGGAGACAGCAATGTTGAATCACTGGTTTAGGTAAATTATTAATTATCGGTATAGGTATAACATGATTTTGTATTGCTTCAATGTAGCAGACCCCCAGCCAATAATTTCTTTTTTTACTACGTGTAGTCTCTTGAGTTTGAATACACATTGCAGCTTATATTTTCTATCATGTGATTATGTAGGCCTGTTTAATAGCCTTTAACGATCACATTAAGAAACAGCCAAACTCGGGTGAATATAGGTACAGAACGGGCTTTGACATAGAGAGGGGGGGGAGATTTCTGGATAGTGAGAGGTGTTGAGCTGTCCCTAAATTAATTTTAAAGAACTCCATTTTTATTTCTCACAAGCGTCTAAATACAAGGAGGACGGGGGTGGTGGAGGTGGGGGGGGGAAATAACAAAGAAAGAGGAAAAAACAAACCACAAAAAAAACAAAACATGTTGCCTTCCCAAGAAGCCTCCAAGATCTACCATGACAATTACATGCGTAACTCCCGGGCCATCGGGGTGCTGTGGGCCATCTTCACCATCTGCTTCGCCATCGTCAACGTGGTGGTGTTCATCCAGCCCTACTGGATCGGCGACAGCGTCAACACGCCGCAGGCCGGCTACTTCGGCCTGTTCCACTACTGCGTGGGCACCGGGCCGTCGCCCGGCCGGGAGCTCACCTGCGTGGGCAGCTTCTCCGACTTCAGCTCCATCCCGTCCGGAGCCTTCAAGGCGGCCTCGGTGTTCGTGCTGCTGTCCATGGTGCTGACCCTCAGCTGCATCGCCTGCATGGCGCTCTTCTTCTTCTGCAACACCTCCACCGTTTACAAGACCTGCGCCTGGATGCAGCTGCTGTGCGGTAGGCTCTCTCTTTCTGTCCCCTTAAACGACACTGTCTCCTTATTTCTGTCACACGGATGCCAAAAAACAAAACAAAACGGCAGCTGAATTTCCGCACTGAAATCAACGAACAGGCGCAAAAAGGTTAGACGAACGTGTTCTTTTAAAACACATTTTAATGAACGCATGCTGGGTTTTTTTCGAGATCTGCCATACATTTTGCCTTGAGCTTGACAGGCTACTGCATTGCCTCACTGGACATTCAAAACACACAACTCGAGCGTAGGTTGGTCTCTGGTACGCGCATAAAAGCGATGATGGGGAGAGAGAAAAAAACAACCTGTGACATAATGAGTGTAATGCACGCAAGTATGTGGCTGGGTGGAGAAGGTGTGAGAATCGTGTGCGTTTGTTTGTCCACTGAAATCAATATGGTGTTGCTACAGTTAATTAGCAGCGTTGTGCAGATTCTCTCCACTCGTGCAGCAGCAGCAGCAGCAGCAGCACCGAGAGAGTGGGAACACATTTCAGCCATTATTAACGCCGCTAAGACACAGACCACCTGTTAACATTGATATTCCGAGGCTACAGCGCTCCATCTGTTCTTATGAAACACAACTAGCATCCATTCATTCATTCGTCCATTCCAGGCTGCGACGCGGTGTGGTGTGGTGTGGTGCGGAGGTGGACGAGCGAGTTGCTGCCACACTCTGGGCCGTGTTGCTGTTGTGGGGGGTGATTCCTGTTCGATCGGATTAGTGTTTTTTTTTTTTTTTTAGCAAGGTGATTTTCGGTCGGCTTAGTCTGTGGCAATGTTTGAGGAAAAATGATGACTTGTACAAGATGTGGGGGGAAAAAAACAGACACTTGATAAGCTAAAATCATAAATCTTTAAATGTGTCTCTATTTTCCAATTACACAATAAACCAGTTCTGGAAATAATCTGCAGTCATTAAACAACTCATTGATTGATAGAGCAATGTTTTTTGCTCCACTCTCATGATTTTTAACACGTGATGCTAATATCCAATGCTTCGGATAACATATGATTTTTATTCCGATTGCTTCCTACTTTACAGTTTTCAGTGCCAGCACTGATGGTTTGTTTTTTTGACATGGTTGTATGTCAATTAGATGTCAAAAGGCCTAGCTTTGTAAAATGACCACGTCAGCAAAACTCCACCATTGAGTGTATTACAGAAGATGCAATAATCAGGATCTGTCTCATGTGCACATTTCTAGGGAGCCTCCCGTGTGCATCCGACTCCTTTATAAGCCGATCGATGTGATAAATAGGCCAGGCGGAACAATGTGGGAGTCAGTTTTCTGCACAGAAAAAGTCGGCATACTGACTGAGAGGGAGGGAGAATGAAAGAGACAGACAGAAAGGGGAAGAAAGAGCGAGAGATCAGCGCTTTCCCTTCTAGACTCTTCTCATCCTAATCTGCCCACTCTGTCCTTTGCTCTGTCGAGTGTGTTGAAAAGTGTGGAGCGCAACAATCAGCATGATTCAGAACAGCAGAGGTATACAGTATATTTTATCAATCAATGAACCAGACTTTATTTCTATAGCACTTTTCGCACAGGAGGTTTTAGTAAAGGTACATAAAACAAAGATGAAACAAGGGTTAAATGCAGATGACAACTTTCCCCAGACTTGTGTGAAGCATGTGTTCATGTTTGAGTGGGACAATAAAAAGGTTCTTCTTATTCCTCTTAGTCTAGTTTTGTTTCCCATCATAGAGATCAAAGAACAACAAAAAATATAACCATCACAGTTACATCTGAGGGGAATTCAATGCTTTCTGGAGATACATTAATTTTGCTCTCCATGTGTGCCAACTATATCAAAAATCTATTTTTTTTACTCTCTAAAATCAAGGCACACCTGTGTTTCATTTGAGTGTGCTGGTAGACATTGGAGCTTGTGTAACTTTGCAGGGGTTTCCTGTCCTTACAGACGACGCATGTGATGTGTGGTGGAGCTAGGTTGTTTAACAGGCTTGGCAGCCAACCTAATGGTGCCACCCTTTGCCACCTTGGAAAGGATTGTTTAATCATCCCCTCGGCCCTGCTGGGTGTAGCAGCAGGTCTCCTGGCACAGCGCAGCTACATAGTGTAACCCTAGCAAAATACAGTAAGGGATAGTTGCAATCGTTATAGGCCCAGATTTTGGTTAGATGGACCAAAAGTGTCAATTAGGGCACAGTACGGTGCTCGGTCTCCCCCTGGAAGGATGGACGAAGCCCCCCCCCCCCACTAACCAAAGAGACTCCACCTCTAACGCCCATGAGCAAGGCACTTACCCCATCTGCTCCCCGGATGCTCTCAGCCGTCCACTGCTTTGTGGCCTTGCATGCGCCACAGATGGGTTAAATGCAGAGAACAAATTTCCCGTCTTGTGTGTTTGCATGTGCACGTTTGTGTGGGACGATGTGGGCAATTCTAATTCTACTAACTTAATCCAACTGTGATTTCAGTTTGATGTTTGATGCCCTGGCTGATACCGTTGCTAATTCGTAGTCATCTGTTTTCTCTAGATGAGACTGACCTCTGCTCTCTGACCCTTCACCTCCTAAGCAGGCAGGGGTCCACCCAGTCACACGTAATGTTAAACAGGCCCCAGGCTTGCGGTCGTAGAACAGGACCCCTCCCCGACCCAGCTGATTATAAATCATTAATGTGAACCTGTACAGGTTCCTGGGTCATACAATTTGGGTTTACCTGTGAAGACCTGTAACAGAGCCTGTTGTCACAGTCAGGGTGAGTGTTTATTCCAAATGTGGAGACACTCCCATGATTGCATGAAAAAAAAAAAATACTGTTTAACTAATGCTTCTTTGTGGTTTAAAAAATATGAGAGTAAAACCTGGGAACGTAACCCAGATCTTCTAGTATGACAAAGCTGGCTCAAATCTATTGGGTTGGACCATCATGGTCGGGTCAGGCAGGTTACAAGTTGTTTCCAACTTGTTTCTAAAGGACCCATGTGTATTGGATTTATGTGGATCTTTCTGCAAAAATGGAATATAATAATCATAATCGTATAACTACCTGAACCTTAAAAAATATTGTCTATCTAAAAAAATGTGCCTTCAGTTTCATAATGTATCTATCACATTGCCTTAACAGAAGTGTCTCATATCATATGCACAGTTTATTAATTATTGGCTGAAATAAATATAAATAGGATTATTTGGTCAGAAGGGCCTCATCATCTCTGATTGTTTTTAATCTTATTTGTAATCAAGCAATGATGAATATTCAATTTAATTTCCAATACACAATCTAGACTTCTGAACACTGAACACGATAACAGTATGTCCTTATTCACCTTATCATTTCTCACCCCAGCCTTACTTTTTATATTTGGATATTATTGCTACCCTGTTTATCATCATGTCTTTGTTGGTGTAATTTTATACTTTTTATTTCACTTTGTTAAAATGTGATTTCTCTTTCTTCTTGTGGCTTTCATTGAATAAACTGTTGAGTAGCTTATCCTCTCTGAGCTCAAAAAAATGGACAGTAGCAGCTGTCCAGGACCGCCAACATTAAGCTTAGTGAAGTGATATAACCTGGAGAGGGCAACACTGAGCTGAACTTGCTTTGTGACACCGCCCCATGAGGCAGCAACAGTTTCAACAGTGGATTTAAAAGTGGATTCATGAATGCTCATTCATTTAGTACATTTATAATACCGAGGTTTAGCAATGTAAGGCACAAACAGCTGACTACTAACAGGGGACTGCCCTACCTATGTCCCATGTTATGTCACCCCGCAGTGGGAAAGAGAATAATGGGATTATTTTTACGCTTAAAATCTAGACTAATCAGCATTCTTCTTGACATGGAAAAATTCCGCAAAGCAACGGATGCCTGTGAAGAGCTTCGCTGTTTACACTTATGTTTGTTCTAAATACAATCGGAAATGTTTCTGGGAAAACCAGGCGATGATTCACATTTTGTGAGCGAAGACGAAAGTTGCGCAAGAAGATCTTAGGGAATTTGTGCAAGGTTTGAGTGTTTACCTTCCAACAGACTGAGAGGACAGTTTTCTTACTTTATGTTGCTCCTTTTTTTCTTCCTCTAACTTCCCACTTTTTCCAATATGTTATTTTAATTGTCCAGCAGAATGAAATACAGTAGGAAAGCTCAGGAGCCCACCAAGATTTTGGTTTGTAGCTTAGGCCTCCATCACAACCCATGATGATGGAGGATGTTTTCAGAATCAGAATCGCAAAGGTACAATGTACACAGGAATTGTGCTTGTTGTGCAGCGCTAAGTGAAAAAAGGCATAGAGCCATTATTCACCACAGAGTGAAATTGAGTGGCTTAATAATTAGATGTTTCTCTTACATGTCCTTAAGTCTTCATGTTGGTTAGGTATTGTGCCTCTTAAGGCATGAGCTCACCCAATTTCAATTATCTTTAATTTTCGTTCAGTCGATACTATGCATTATGATTTTAAGTTGAGGCAGGCTGGGGGGGCATGTAAGAACAGGGTGCATTAGGTTAAAAGGTTAAAGGAAGCAACTTGGCCTATAAGAAGATGAAGGAGAAGGAAAAGGAGAAGAGAGCTATGAAAAATCATACAACCCCTATAATCCAGTATAGTACCATTAAGTAAAGAGTTGCGTCAGTATCAGTGCCCGGTTCATTGAGATACTTCCTGTAATTATGAATTAGATTAATTACCAAAGGGGGCTGCTCACTGCTCCCTCAGTATATCACAAAACTGCTTTGCAAAGCTCAATGAAAAACGATGCTTGGACTTGTGGGAAGACATATTTTATACCGGCCTCAATGCGCCTGCCAATTCTCCCTCCGGATTGAGAACTAATGCCAGCGTTTTCCGGATCAGCCAGTAAAAGACACAGGAGTGAATGAGGAAAGGATAAAGGAAGAAATAAAGAAAAGTAAGATGGTTAAATTTAAATTGTCTGAGGTATAACAATTTCAGCATTGTCAACTATGAGTCAAGATGTGTCAGTCTACACAAAATGCTCAAAGTCCTTTACACCAGTAAATATAAAATTGAGAAAAACACAATATTAAACCCAGGGATCATTCAAATGGGAAGACAAAACAAGATAAAAACAAGTTACACTGATAAAGTTGCTTTTTATTTGAATAGCATGAAAGAAAGGTAAATGGGCTGCATCTTAAAATGTATTAAAGAGGCTCTGGGTTTTTCTAAAACTCGAAATGGCCGAGTTCCCCACACTTTTTTCCCCTCTACAGAGGCAGTAGTGTTGCGAAGTAAAATGTCTGTTGATCCTGATTGGATTATGTCGTTCAGATCTAGTTTTCTCTGCATTTGAGAGCTCCCTGTATTAATTTTGCATGAACGTTGGTTTGAAAATTCAAAATTCAAAAGCAGAGACCGTTAACTGTCGTGAAGTAACTCAGTCAGTAACACATGACAGCACTGGAGTTCATTTTCATAGCAAGCATAGACTGGACTTTTTTCAGAAGAACTGTTGAGCCTGAAGCTGCTCCCACCAAAAATATTTCATGCACGCCATACACAAACACCTATATATAGACACACCTACATATAGCACACTGATGACATTTTTAGAGCTCTTAACTTTTGGCTATTTCTCTGGATTGAAAAAAGCATCTGCGTGGACATGTAGATGAGACAGTCTAACAAAACTGTTTTGACACATTTCGGAATATCTAGTAGGTGCTATAAATAAATGGGCTAACAAATGGATCTCAAAGCGTCTTGGCAATGTATTTTTACGTGTTGTTATTAGTGTTGCAGTTATTGCTGCCCTGTGCCTAACAGCTGACAGTCTGTGAAAGGTGCGATGAAAAGAAATTATGAGATGAGATGAGATGTCATGAACTGAGATGAGGAAACATTACAAAATAGTGTGGAGGAGCAGGAGCCAGCCTGTTCTCCTTCTTCCTACTCGTTTTTGCCTTTCTTTCCTTTGCTCTCCCTGTGGCTCTCCTGCCATCCTCCCTCCCCGTCAGAGCCCTCCGTTGCCCCCCCCCCCCTTAAAATCCCCTCCGTTGCCCCCCCCCCCCCTTAAAATCCTTCCCTTCCAATTTCAGAAAGCAGTGTCTTGAGACAGTGGAGAGGAGCAAAGAAGGGGGGAAAACCCCAACATCTTCAACGGGTCTATTTTTAGTCTGTGGGAAAACACTCAAAACACTTGAGTTTAAAATGAAGGATAAGGGTAGTTAAAGGAGAGATTATGTCACATGGCCAATTAAGAACATTCTGCAGTGCACATTTGTTGTTTCTGCAAAATGCTACGTAGCCTGAAATGTATAGTTCTATGAAAATTGACTTAACCGGGGATCTATGTCAGTACATGTGTGAAATTCTCTTTAACATTAGACCGAAGCTACTATATTGAATTAATATGATATAAGTAGGAAGTAACTGATGGAAATGTTGTCAGCACATGCAAAAATATTTTCCACTTAAAAGTTTACCAAAAGAAGAAGCCATAGTAAACTACTTGCAATTTATTCTCTTCATATTGTTTGCTGAGCTGTAAAAGGCCACAAACAGGGCTTAAGTAGGACTTAATTGACCTTGACCTAGATTTAAACACCTTAATTAGGGTAAAAAGTGAACTTAACTAAAACATTTTGAGATGAACACAATTATTTGGATTGGCAACTCCGGGACTATGCGGGGAAAAAAAGGATGTTGCATATGTAAATCCACAAAATACTTTTCTACAACATGCAATCCATTGAATGGCACAGTAATGAGAACAGGCTGCCTGACCTAACCTTCCTTTATAAGTAAAGTTCATAATAAATAAAATAACTGTACATCCTCTGAAAAAGCGTAAGAAGCCAGTCACGGGAAGCATCTCTGTCAGCTGGTACTGTTGATCGCAACTTCCATAGTTCTCATTAATCAATCATTTCTAAAATTATGTGGCACAAGGCAACCTTTAGCCATAACTTGGCGAACCAAATCAGTAGCTGAAACAATGAAAATGAAATCTAAAATGTAATTATCCAGTATTTTTCTAGTGCTATGAAACAATACTACATAGTGAGATTTAGGGTCATCGTGTCATTCCAAAGAAGTCATCTTATTACTTCTTGAATGTACTTAATAGTTTAGCAAACTGAACAAAATTACTGTTGGCTTAAACATAAACACTTCCATTAACATTCACTACAATAGAAATTGATTGATTAAAATGTCTTCCCCTGATCAGGTTGCTTCGAATGGCTCAGGATACACAAGTTTCAAATAGCCCACACTCAATAACTCCGGACGAGTATCATGCCAGCTGGGGAGACATTTATCAGAAATCCATAAAACATGTTACATGATGCTCATTACTCAGTTAATGATTTTATCACCTCTCCTCTATGTTAATAACTTGTGTAAGGGTCATGAAGGCAGCTAATAACGCGGTGATTTCCCAGGATGATTACCTCCATTGCATCTTTATTCTCTCATTACTTACAGTATTATCGTAATAACATTTTTTCTCATTACATTACATGACATTAAAACGGGGCTCCCGATATTGCCATGTTTTTTTGGCTCAACATTGAGAATTGGTGACATATCTTCACTCATATGTTGCCATGAGCTCACCATTTTCTCGTGATGGATGGCCAGTAGATGAAACACAGGGTCTCGTTAATGTGATAAAGGTTCAACCATATAACTAATGGACTTCACTATAATACACTGAGAAGCACCACCTTCATACCAGACAAGCTCAGCATTCTCATCCAACTGCATTCTGCAAAAAACGAAAAGGTTGGCTGTTCAGTTGTTGTCTGATGGTTATGATGCATTTCATATTTTATCATGCACCACACTCACGTCATGTTTCCTGCCCATTTCTACTCCCTAACCCTAAACCAGTTTTTTCAAAACTCAACAAATAATTTCACTGAATGGATTCACATATAGTCCTGCTTTTATTATCTGTAAATAGGGAAACTAAGTAGGGTTGATCTTATGTTAAAATGTTTGAGTGCCAGTCAGTCACATCTGACAAATTCAAATTATATAAGAGAAGAAACATATCTCAGTCAACAAGACAATACACACAATTTACCAAATGACCACTCAGCAAGAAACAAACATTTCCCCAAACAATAATTCATCCCAGACAAATAGCACAACTCAATTTGCAAAAGGTACATTGAGTATTCAGTGCGTGTATGTGTGTGCGCGCGCGCTTTGCTCGTGCGCCCAAGTCCACTTTGTACAGTTCCACCACAACCCAAATCAAAAGAGTTCAGTCCGGTTGATACACCATGGAAAACAAGACAACTCAAAATCCGCTCCGGATAGACACAAAACAAACAAAGGAGGCGTAAACAATTTCAAAACTCAGTGTCTTTCTGGGCCGTTCAAACAAATAATATCAACAGTACTCACTGTGCCAGCTCTGAGCCACGGCCTTGGCTCCCAGAACACGGGCAACCCGCTGGCAGAACTCCGTCCAGGGAGATGCCGCTGGCTCCAGTGGCACGAGCTCCGAAATCTTGGTGGGCGAGCGCGGACACGCGTGGTTTACCGTCGGTCGGTTTCCTCTCCACCTGTTCTCTCTGTGTCTTTGTGTCGGTTAGGCCTGGTGGAAAATGTGCGGTGTTTGTGCGGTAATGAACTCGGATCTCTGTCCCTTACAATGCATGCCTGTTGCTTGCACGTAAGCGCCATTTCCCCCAGGTGAGTTTGATTAGACTGAGACCGGAATGCTCCGTTGTCACTCAAACACAGGCCCCACCCACTCTGAGTCTTAAAGGCAAAAAAAAAGAGCATCTCTGATTCCAAGGTGTTCAGAAGAATTGGCCGTTATCCTCTGTGTTACCCGTACACATTCCTTCCACAAAGCAGCTACAGGGTCTTAATGCTACCCAGCATCCTTTACTGCGCACGTTAAATAGTCACAATTGCACACCAATTGAGTTCCAGATTTTGCATCGTTTTGAACATTTCCTGCATCTATTTGACTTTTCATGTGTATCACTACTGTGGAAAAGGCACGTCTGGTCTGCAATGAATATTCAGTGTGATGCCTGCCATGTATGTGTCCATCTCCCAGTGGAGCCCAGTGCTTTACTTACTGGCTCTCAGGCACAGGCTGAGTGCTATTTAAACAGTGCCGGTGAGCTTCGAGTTTGGCACAAATTCTCTCTTTGATAAATGAGCAAAGGTATAAAGTATGGATTACCACTTTTGTGGCAGTGTCTGAATTGCATTTATGGATTTCCCCATATGGTTGTTTTCAACTGCAAGCAGGTTTGTGTGGGATCTATATGTTCTAAATTGCTTACCTCTCTCACTTGTCTCTAGTTTACTAATGTATGCAGTGTATGCATGTTATTTGTGCATGGGGCAGGGGGTTTGGGGGAGGGGCTGCTTGACCTGAGCAAAGAGAAACACAGAGGCTGTGAAAGGGACTTCAATGAGCAGTTAACATACATTGTTAGGATATACTGAAATTAAGTAAATTAAGAAAAAAGGAAATAAAAAATATGACATCATTATGTTCCACGCCAATGGCCCTAAAGAGAAGTTTGTTCTGCCCATGAAGAAATCTGTGCAATTCAGTTGGACCCATATATGTATGCATATAAAACACAACACCACACCACTGAGTCACAGATGATGATATATTCAGATAACAAGATGTTTGTTACATATTTATTTTTGCTGCAATTAAAGGCAATCAGTAGGCTACATGTTAGCCAAATGTAAGAGCTTTTATTTCATATCGAAAAATCTCTTATCCTACTCTCCAATCCCAACTCTCAGTTTAATCCCGCTCTTCCACTCTTCTGTGTCCCCTGCAGGTGTGTGCCTGGTGCTGGGTTGCATGATCTTCCCCGATGGATGGGACGCCGAGGTGATCCGGGACATGTGCGGGGAGCAGGCGGGGAAATACTCCCTGGGCGACTGCTCCGTGCGCTGGGCCTATATGCTGGCCATCATGGGCATCCTGGACGCCCTCATCCTCTCGTTCCTGGCCTTCGTCCTGGGCAACAGGCAGACAGACTTCTACCTTGATGATCTGCAGACAGACAGCAAAGGTAAGTAAACTTGTTCACAAAGACACAAAGCAGCCCTCTCGTTGCCACTGTGTGCAAATCAAAACAAGGGAGGCAGCAGAGAGCAGCATTACTACCCCTTCATGCCCCCTGCGTGACAGACCTTGCCGGCCTTAGTTACAATTAGACGTGTTCAGAGGAGGGTTGTGACCGTAATGTGACCTTTTTTGTCTATTTTAAAACCATATTATGCTTAACTGTTTAAACTTAAAACAACAGTTTCACCAACATGATACACTGTTTTCTAAGAGGGAAGCTGGGACTTTTTCATCCCCACTCCTGCACTATGAAACATTGGAGGGGCAAATGGGAAATAGATAAATCTTATTAAATAGTAGATTTGGAATACTGGACACTTTTGGCTGCTTTCATCCACATTCATCCATACATTTGAAATAACAAAGCACACCATCATCAAACCTGAATAGCTACATGAAGGATAAAAAAAGAAAGCGTGTTCAAAACTGTGAGGCGGTGTCTCTATGGTCTGTTAACAGTTAAACGTCATCACCAACATTTTTTTAAACGTTTTTACACTTTTGAGGCCATTAGCACAAACAAGGTTCTCTCCGTTGTACGAACGACTACACTCCAACCTGACCTCAGTATCTCCAGCCAAATTGCTTTCAGTGCTGCATTCAAGAGTGTGCGACGGGCCTCCGGAGGGTTTCTGACAGTTTGCATGATGTTTCATCAGCACAGTTGAATGACATTTTTTCAGGGGGAGAGCAGCAAGGGAGCATTAGAAAATGGAAGTGGAGGGGCCAGAGTAAAAGATAAATTGCAAACAATAAAAAAAATAAAATCCTCAAAAAAGGACTATGCGTTTGGAAAGGCAGTGCTCTAGAAGATGTGGGGACATGCCCCCCACAGTCAAGTCCTCGCATCTTTCCCCTCTGTCCCCAACACTTTTGACCTGTTGGAAAATTAACTATTTTGGTCTGTAATGCCCCATGAGTGGCAGAGTGAGGTACGCATGATAATCTCACTGCCCCTTATGCAAGTAACATGTAACATGTAACATGTAGGTCTATTGCCTCAATGTACTGCAAACAAGCAAGAGGCAACACACTTTGCATTCTTTCTTTAAATCTAACAGAGTCAGTCTATGAAGTTAGCCACACAATTACTTTGTGAACAATTTATTCAGCTATTTGAGAATTAAAAACCTGAAATTCTAGTAAATTTAAACAATCTTTGCATACCTTTTTCCTCTATATTATTGTAATAGAAGGACTATACCTGGCTGAGGAATCATTTATAGAACAGAAGAGACTGTGAAATTAATTTCCGCAGGTATTTCAGAACTGCTTAACTTGTTGATGCATGTGTGTCATTCCAGGTCAACTCAACAAGAGGGCAGTGGCTCTGTCTTTTGATTTTGATAAAGAACTGCAGTTGCCCCCCCGGGCACTGCTGTCTACTGCAGATGACCTTTTCCCTGGTCAGCAGGTGTTTTTGGTTGTTTGGTTTGGTTCCTTAGTTGCTAAGGAAAGGTGCAATCAAATAGGAGAGGGTATTTAAAAATGATGAAATGATGGCTATACCCCTGATAAACAAAAATCAAGCTTGAGAGAATGGCAACAAGAAACATGACATGATACAGCATTAAGACATAGTAGATATATAGAGGGATAAGTCAAAGTAAAAAAAGAGAGGAGTGACAGTAGGAGGCCAAGCGAAATAGAGAGAAAATAGTGACAGGAGATAGTTTTCCAAGGACCTATCTCTGTGATGGTTTCCATGGTAACTGGAGATGTTCCAGAGAGTGGGCGTGTCTTTCTGTTCTTATCTGATTAATCCCACTGACTGACTCAGTGATTTTACACCTTTAATGCATCTATTGCTTCATTAGCTGTGTGAAGTTTTTTTTTTCCTTTCCCCACCCACATTGTTAAAATATAAATGACCCTTCAGTTTCTTGTGCACGAAAGCACAAGTGCCAAAGGTGAAACCCAAACCTAAACCGGGGAAAGACTGCATCCGTGTTTGATCCATGAGGGCTTGATATTGCCCTATAGTTTTGAGATTGACCTGCAATATAACATTTTTGGTGGAAAATGAATTACACAGTATAAACAAAAAAAATGCTGACATAAGCGGGACTACTGTTGCTAACAAATGAATCACCAGTAAGAAGTAGCCAAAATGCTTAACTCATGCTTACACACGCAAATTCACTTTTGCAAAAATATGCACTTTTTCTGCTCTCGGCTCACTATGTGTGTGCTAACACTTTTGTTCTTCTCTGTCGTTGCAGATTTTGCTGTGTCAAGGGTAAGTTGACGATTGCCTTATGCGTTCCATGTGCATTATGAGGGATACATAACACATGCACAAGGTTTGAAAATGTAATGTACACTAATAGTAGAGTTATAATGTAAAACATAATTATTAAAGAGTAAAAAAAGGAAGGTGGAAACAAATCTTAAGGTACCCCGGGGGTTGGGATCTTTGTACTACTGCCATAGTTGGCTGAATGCAACTGTTAACATCTATGGAAGATCTTCCTTAACGCTCCCAGTCTGTTGAACTCATGCAAGTCTAACATACACACATGCAGATTGCAATGCATGCATTGTGCAAAAAAGTTTGTCCTCAAGCTAAGGTAACACTGATGGCATCACTGGTCATTTTCACAGACAAGCCTTCATTTATCAATCTGTGTCAAGTCTATGTCTGTCTATCAGAGTTCTAAAATAAGCACACATCCTTTCTCTTGTTTTTTTTCAGATCGAGGTTCGGGACAGGAGAGAACCACGGTATGGAGTGCAGCGTCTGCACTGAGGGCAATGATGCCACACTGGATGACTTCTCCTCTCTCACCTGTTTATTTTCCTCTCCTCTCTACGCCTTCTTTTCTCTTCTCCTCCTCTATCCTATGATGGGGATATCACCCAATCTCAATGCAGACACCAAGTGTACAGGATTCTGTAAGATAAAAAAAAAAACACAACAAAACCCGCTGGGATAAACTATATTTGAAAAGAATATATACAAGGTTGTACAGTGCATTTAACACTCGCCTTTCTCAACGGATACCTTTATGATGAAAACAAAAAAAGATTTACTCTATTTAAAGTCTTGATTTGTGACTCAATCCTTAAGATGAAGAACCATAATGTTCACCTATGATTTTACAATGTTTTGATTAAAATCTTGCTGTTTAATATCTTAGAGTGCGCTTGTGTGTGCATTCATAACTTCAGAAAGCCGTTCCAAAATATGCCTCGCACTGGGTCAGAGTCAAGACCGGCACTATAGAAGCAAGTCCATTGTTAAACATTTGAAACATTTCAAGCGGGACTTGTATGGCTCTTCATCTAAGGACTTTCAAATATGAACGATTAAAAGGAGAACCCCATTGCAGAACTCTGGGTGATTCTCTACTGTACATACTGAACAATGTAAATTACAATTCTGCTGACAAAAACAGCCGACAACAAAACCTCATCTGACTCTGATGCATTCGAGCACAGTGTTTTTACTCGTGGTTTCAGTGTTCCTCATGCTGGATGAGCATTGGAGTATGTGCAAATCCATTCTGTTTATATGACTCCTTACTACTGATTTGGCGGGATTAGACAGATGGGAATAAAATGGATATCTGATGCTCGATATTCCACCGAAAAGCAGAGTAACATAAATCAAGGTGATTATGTGTGGTTACAATCATTAGACTCAGAAAGAAAACATGCTTCTTGTGTATCAGCATGGCCTCGAAACAAGAGCGTTAGCTGTGGTATTACCCCCTGCAGTATATAAATACCGTTTGTATTGCTGAACTGAAATGCAGTTGTCCAAGAAAGACTGAGAAGTCTGAGTTCTCTACTTTCTTAAACCCTTTCTCAGTGTGAAGTTTACTCCAGTTTATGGTTCCAGCATACAGTGATAAGTTTACTCTGCAAATGTCTTAAGACTGTGTTGGCCTTCTCTCAGAGGGAAGTCCCCAAGTGCTGCACTTATGGTGATGTCACTGATATGCCTCTTTGCTGCTTGCAGTAGTTATTAAAGTAGAGAGAACAATCCCAGCAGGGATAGATCCTTTAAGTCACTCCAAAATGTTGCCTAGGAAATGTGTATTAGTTAGTGGAATAGATTGTGACTTGGTGTTAAACAACACAAGTCTCGCATCCAAATTAGGTCCACTTTATGACCACTGCAGGCATAGCTGCAGCCAGACTTTTAGAAATACCGAGGTCTAAGCACTGCCCACACACCCATAGTTGTTCCGGTGGCCAAATTCACATACACTGGGCCTCATGCAGGGACATTTAGCTATTTTCTGTGTTCTTGATCAATCTGAAAATGAACAGACAAAAATAATAGTTTAGTAACTTATTATCGTGTTTTACCATTCATAGCATCCTAATGGACCCAGTACAAAGCGAGGGTCACGCCGTGATAGAAATAAAAGGAGAAAATTAGTTGGATACTAAAATACATCTTTTTGACGCAAAGCGGCATATGACGTAGATACGATGCAGTCAATATGACAGAAAACTGATGGCAGAACATATCACAGTAGGGGAAGTTACCCTGTCGGACAATGGATGTTACCCTGGACATTGAAGTAGCTGAGTGAGAGTGAGCTGTTTTATATATATATATATATATATTTAAAAAACCTTTGGAGACAACCTAATAAATACTAACCATGTATATCTAATGGTGGAATGTAACTCCCAAGGTTGATAAAAAAATCTCCGATCCCAGAAGACTTGCAGATAAGATGATCTCAGTGTCCTCAGTTGTAGCTACTATCATGGACATGGCTGCCAGTGTTATTTAGGCCACGCTCTTATTGTGACAGGCCACCAACAACTGTACCTTGATGTAGCAGTCTTAAGTCATTTCCACCGGTGCCACCAGTTGTTGTGAAAAACCCACGACCTGAAGCATTACTGACACATTTGTGACAATGATCACTCCAACTCCAGTGACATGAACTGTCAATTGGACAGGAGGTTTTTCGACAACATAACGCAGAATCGATTGGCTTGACAAACCGAACAGGTTGCGTTGACAACTCAACTCTGTCAACTGCGCTTCCTCTTTCCAGTCACATGAAGAAAGCTGCTATCTGCTCCCATGACATGAAAAAAGGCACACTCATAACTTCTGGAGTCCTGAAACCACTTGGGACGTCTGCTTCAATGGCTCTGATTGTCACGATATCAGTGCTGCTGCACAGTGTGACAGAGCAGGACGCTGCGGTTCAGAGCAGTGCGCGGTACATACAGTTTCACACGACGACGTCACTAGGAAAACAGTCCACTGTGGGACTGATTACACTGCATCGACTGTAATCCATTTTACACTCTGGTAGGGGCGCACAATTAACACATTCAGGCTGGACAAGTCAGTCAGCTAAAGCAAAAAAAACAAACATGAAAGACTTTTCAAATGACATGTGGGTAATGTGTTGATAAAGTGTACCAGCCAATTCTGTTGCCAATTTCTGCCACTTATCGGATGAGATGGGTTACACTGGATAGGTTTTCTTCTGTGGATCCCTAAATTACATATACATACAGTACAATGAGCAGATAGCTAGATAAGAAGTGTATTTTTTAGAGCATTAGCTAGCTAACTCTCAGGAAGCCGTGCAAACAGTACTGTATTAAAGGCTCTTTGAGGAAAAGGCACACACACAAATGACATCGTCCACAGCATAGCGTGGTAGTAAAAGTTTGGGTTTGTGCTTTAAAAGCTCCTCTGCTCCAGATTTTCCGAGTTGGGCCTTCAAGACAATAGGAGAACAGCCCTTGTGCTGAATCAAACGATGCTGTCCATGTCCAGACTCTGCACAGGCCTTGGCCTAATTTATCAGCCATCCTATTGTAGAATCGCTGGGACTTCATTCAAGAGAAGCTGCTTTCACTTTAACCCTGAGGTATCGGTGCGTTCCTTTTAAAAGTATGCCAGAAAAGAGACAAACAATATTTATAGATTTCGTCCATTTGTTATGGCAAGAGGTAGATTTTTGCTTTTTCTGAGTACATGGTCACTTGAGAACATCAGAGCGTTTGGTGTGATGATTTTTTTACACATCTAAAGTTTGCATAAAGCAGTTGGCTATTGTGCCTCATATGGAATAGATTGTGAGGTAGACATCTCCTATTGCCTGTGTACTTTAACCGGCCCAGGACAGACTGAATTTTATAACAAATCTTCGATGAGAAAAGTTGAAGAGGAAAAAGCCCTGAGGGCTAAACGGTCACGTCAGGTTTCCAAGCATCATCACCCGTGTGATCGTTGGTCTGGTCTCCTCTCTGGATACTCTCTGAGGACTTGGCGATGAACTGAAAAATACCTTAACAAGGAACTGATAATACCTTAACCCTGATGAGCACATATTTGTACCACTCCAGGTGCCTCTAAGAACTCTTTGATTTAATTCAGATGTGGTACAGAACCAGCAAAACAAGTAGTGACCCTGTAGTTTTTTTCTACAAAAGGCTACATACCCTGAATGAGCTCTGATAGATGGATTTTACCGTAGATTTGGGTTCAATTCAGTTTTGAAAAAATACAGTTTTCCCAACTGTTAAACTTGATTTCTTGGGAACATTTTGATATGTATAACTTGAAAAAGACTGCAGTTTATTTGCTCTTCTTATCTCTTTTTTTTTTTTGCAATTGGACAAAGTAGATCAGAGATCTTTGGCAGCAAACAAGCTGTTTGTTGATTATGTAAATGTCATTGATATGTCAATGATTTCATCATAGTTTTTATCATGCAATATCATGTATAAAGACATAATGTTGAGGGTGAGATGGGTATGAGGCGATGATGAATTATGTCCAGTGATTTATATTATTATAATAGTTGACACTCTGTTAACTAATGAAATGCAGATGTTGCCAAAATACCATCAACTATCATGTGGGTAACATGAAAAAAGAGAAATAATGAGTTTTGTATAGCAAAAGAATGATATACTGATATTTGTCAAGTACTTCTGATGAGATTTTTGTTTCATGTGTTAACTACAGAATCTTTGCTTTCTGTTATGAATTACTTACTATGTACTTTGGTATGATGTATGATGATTGTTGTTCTGTCACATCAAACGTTACAGTTCAGAATCAATTTTGACTCACTAATGGATGACTGCTTGTTGAAATCTCAACACCCAAACATGTAGCTTGTAAGTTGCTTGATGGTGGACACGTGGCCAGAATCTGAAAGAGGCTTGTTGCTTTTCATAGATTATGACATGCTTATTTTGATTGGAAAAATTATAATGTCTAATTAATTCCTATTTGTGAATAGTGTTCAGCCACCATGAAGACAATTTCTGTTATGAATCACATTTTGAGAAGGTCGAATAAAGATATTTTACATTCAAAACATTATTCTGACTGAATAAATGAATCAGTTAATTGTGTATATAGCATGTGTCTTATTCATACGTTCTTTTTTTTTTAAACACAGTTGGGTCCTGATACCTGTAACAAGCGTTATGTGCAAAATAGTGGAAGGAATTTTAATGATTTATGCAATTATTAGCATCTATTTCTGTTGGAGCGATGACTGTGAGTCAAACAACCAGACATATCCTACAGGGCCACTGCACACAGATGCGCTCTAAGAGGGTGGCATGGTCTGAGACCGCATGTGATTTTTAATCCACAGCTTGTCACAGTAAGTACCTGTAATTCATCAGTGGGTTCATCCTGTGTGGGGTCTGCATTTAGCTACTACCACGTTGGTCATTCAGCACTGTGATTTATTGAGCTCTATGTTGTATCCCTTTGTGTTGTAGGCCAAAATATATATGAATATATAAAGGACATGTCATGTTGACTCAGCCAGGACACTTCAATAACTCATTTCCAGGTATAATCAGGAAAATCGGAGTTCTGGTGATCTCCGATGACTTTTTTTAACCACAATTTATGTCCCACAAGCAGATGACCCACAGGAGGAGGCATCTGTCCGTTAGAGATGGTAATAACAATTAAAGAGGCTAATTGATGTTCCATAAGGATCCACACCTTTTTTCTAAAAGCTGTGATTCCGAGAGGGATGAATTTCTGTGTGGTCCTTTTCTGCTGAGAGGTCGAGACCTACACACCGTTACAGTCCAGAGGCAGAACCTCACTCACTTGTTTATGTCCAACCGGCCGCAGTCAGTCGTCCTCACAGAGAATATTCTGAATTTCGACCTACCACATTGTGTGACAGCCATTTTTCATGATATTTAACTATTAACAGCATTCAGCCAATATGCTGCAAGATTTTTGGAGCGAGTCCTCCAGGATGACGATCAGAGATGCTGGAGTTTCAGGGCAAGCATGCAGATTATACAACAGTTGGATGAAGGTTTAAAAATACCCATCCCGTTTTTTGAAATGATTAAGAACACATCGAAACATGGAAGCAGAATGTTTAAACAAACAGGTACACGGTGGGGAATATATGGACCTGTTTCAGGTTGGCTTCTGTAACTTCCTGGACAAGTATTGCCAGACGGTTCAACTGAAAGTTTTGTACAGAGACTTAAAATGTATATAATATAATATATTATTTTAGGGAAATTATGTGAAATAGTATGTGCAGAACAAAAAATAGACAGAAATGTGAGATATACATACACACACACACACATATATATATATATATATACAGTATATAAACAGAAAGTAATGCGAAGGTAAGGCATTGATCAATGAAATTAGGAGCAGCTCATTGTAAGCAAGTCTACGTGTAGATGACTTACTGTTATCTGATACAGATCGATGCGCACAAAAGCACAAAGTTAGCATCCATCCATTATTACCAGAGTAAATTAAGTAAAGGAAATTATAATATTGAATTAATAGCCTTAGCCTTATGTACACAGCAGCTAGATATGTTTTCAGAAGGATATAGATGTGTATTGTTTTATTTAGACTCAATGTTGGCATAGGACATCGGTGGCTAAAAACCATTGGCTAAAAACAAAGATCAAAACTAAATGACTAAAGTAGGGGAAACAGAACTATTTAGAAATGAGGTAAGTTATCACAGGTGAAAACAATGAAGGGAGAGGCTGACGAGGGCAGGAGACATGCAACGGCAGGGGGTAAAGGGATTTCAAATTTAAACAAAAGGGTATGTACAAAATAAAACAGAAAATGAAACCACAAACAGTTACTGACAGGACTGAACGTAAGAAAGGGTGACTTGACAAGTGTACAAAACATGAAACATATAACATGACAATAAATAATGAGCCTTGGCAGGAATATGCAAAACTATGTGACAAAATCTACCCAACTGGAGGACGTTACGTGTCTTGTGGTGGTGGGAAACGTGCACACTCAAACTGGAGGAGTCCAAATATTCTATTCATTTAGATGTTCTCACCTAGTGTATATACCGAGCATGAAGTAAATCACACACCATTCAGGAAGTACTTCCCCCCACACCACCCTTCCACCCTGAGCGTGTCACTACTAACCACTGAGCTGCCGGACACCCTGAAAGTATCCCTGTGGGACTAAAGGATTGGCTTGTAGGTTGTGTTGGTCTCTAGCAAGAGCCCTTTGGCCACCACAACTTCCTTCCAGTCCCCTTGAAGTCCAGTTTGCTCTCTCTTTGGTCACTGACCAGTGGCTTTCAGGAAGGAAAAGATTGTCCACAAATGGCCCTGCGGTCAGGGGAGAGGGACATGGAGGACAGTTAGCTGTATAGGTCAGACTACACTTTTAGCAGATATACAGCACACATGTGCAGTCACAGCTGGACACTTCCTGACTTTTCCCCTCAAGTATATTTGAGGATTTTTTTTCCATATGTATGAAGTACACCCATCGGCCGCAACTTTAAAACCATTTACCTGCTCTGGCTATGTGAATATAAACAGTCTAAAAACATGTGACTCCCATATAACTTCTTCGCAATATTGTGGTCTTTACTTCATGCTATTTGTACTACAGCATTTATAAACAAAGCTAAAAGCACAAAATGTGCTGTGCAAACTACAGTAGCCTGCCGCCATTCCCAGCACTGCGTCAATATCAAATGCCAAAGTCAAAGGTGGTGATAAGAACTGACACTGTGCCACTATTTAGTCGCGAACAGTATCAGGACCAAAATGTCCGATGTTTACGAGGTTTAAAATGCTGATTTCAATGATTTGGGTTGAGCCAAATTCCTTCATCCATGGGGCAGTGTCAGCAAAGAAGAGTTACATTTCAACAATGTCAGCAGACATAAAAATAGGTTTAACTTTAATAGTCAGCACCTACGGTTGCAGTAGGGAGTGACAAAAACAGAGGAGGGGGAAATTGTGTACAGTATGTTAAAAAGAAAAAGGCAAATTGAGGGTAGACGGAATGAAGAACCCTGAGATAGTCAAGTTGGTCAGAGGCCTTTTAGGGCACCCACGCAGCCCAAAGGTAATATTTATTGATGCATGGCTACACAGCCAAACTCTAAACATACCTCACGGCGAAAGAAAAGTTGGACATTGGCAAGAAACCATAGAACAAAACATGTGGGAAAGCTTTTTTTCTATTCTCTCTTTCTGCCCGGCAAAGATGTGAGACTATAAATATTAGCCAATGTCTACTGGTTGATCACATGGACTTGTCTAGATTCGACTCAGCACTCACGTTTAGATTTAAACGTGTGACCATCAAATGTTTAAACTCAGTTGGAACTTTAACTAGACTGACTGCTCGGAGGCGTTAACCATTCTTTCTTGCATTTATTTTTCCACAATGTTGCACTCAGTGAGTAACATTAATGGCGGCTCTCTGCCGCTAGTGTTTGCCTATTGCTTGACATTTGTACTCCTGTTGAATGACAGAAGTTCCGAAGCCTCTTTATACCACAAAAAAGGTATGGATTTCTTCCGCTTTCTCTTTTTAAAGTGCATTTTTTTGTAAATAATTTTTGGTCTTTTTGCCTTCAGGGGATAGACATAGTGAAGGAGATACAGGAAACAGGGGAGGCGGGCAAATAAGTGCAGTGAATAGTGAATAGTCACATACTATATTACTTCCTCCATAGTGTAATTTTTCATCTGAATACACTGTAGCCATTGTATATATGCAGGACTGTATATTCTTTGTACTTTTTTGCAAATCTCTATTATTCTATAAAGCTGCACTGTTTATCTCTGCTGCTGCAATGCCGCGAATGTCCCCTCTGTGGGACAATAAAGCAATATCTTATCTTAGCTTAGTCTGGACAGCTGGGACCTGCTATTCAAGGCATGTGTGACCATGTTGACTATTGGGTTAAATCATTATTCAAAATTATTTCCCCCCAAAATATTCTCAAGCCTTTAACCCAACCCAAACAGGCTTTGTCCTCCAGACCGCGACCTTGCATTCTGCCTTGTGGGGCTCATCACAGCAGATCAGTCTGTTCCTGTTGATCCGCTTCATAAGATGACAGGAGCAGCCCTTGAGGAACGCTCCTGCAGCCCGCAGGGATGGGGAGGAAAACTTTCTGCGGAAGCTAGACTTAGGCATTAATGAGTCAATTTTTTGCAGCAGGGCTTTGTGTATTCTGCTGAAGGGACAGATATTTAGAGCCTGTGCAAAGATTCAATGTAACCTTCCGTAAAAGAACACAAGCTACATTTCCAGTTTGCAGGGTCATGCCTGAACTAAAGAGAAAAGCATTGGACACAAGAGAGTGATATTGTATTCTCATTGTGCTGGTAATTTTGTCCACAGGCATATGTTCATACAAAGAAAAGTACTACAAACCAGGAGATTCTTTCCACAGAGGCTGTGACAAGTGCTTCTGTCATGACTTTGGTTTCTACTGCTTTGCGTGAGTGCATGATTCACCTCAGGTCATATTTATTGATTTCAGTTATATACAGTAAAGCATTCCCTATGGGAAGTCTCTAATTGTGTCCGGTTTCCAGGCCTCAACTGAATTGAAAAATCAATTCTCCTCTACACCTCTGTCCCCTCTAGGCCAATGAAACCAACCTCGTGGCCTAGGAAGTGTCGTCGAGTCAGGACACAGTGTGGATATGCAGTCGTTTATAAAGAAAACCCAAAGGTGGAATGCAGAGCCTACAGCTGGATTGGATGACACGTAGTGGGACATGTGACTTTTAACATGTGGATAATGTCTGATCCCAATATGTGCATTTGTCAATAGCAATATTTCAAAGGTTATAAGAGTAACATGACAAACCCAGTGATCACTGTTTTCTGTACATACAGTATATGGTTCAATATGAATTTGGTCTGATAATAATTTCTTTCTTCTTCTTTATTCTTACTTATTATTACTTGTGGTATAAGTACAACTAATTTACAATATACCGAGTGTAGACTGAGATGTAGATGCACCATATATAAAAGTCTAATATTGGAAGTAATTTGTAATTTGCTACATTTTTGCTCAATCCAAATACATTTTGGATGACACCAGTGCAGCTCAACATAGAGCTGTGCAGCTTTGAGAATCTGCACAAAAAAGTGTCCAGCATCCCTAGCAACGAAACAAACTAATCTGTGGTCAGGGACTCCTTGCAGGAAGAGGGGCTGCCGCTGCCCCCTGTTGGCACTTTGTGGCACTGCTGCTGCAGACACACCAGGATCTTTTAGGATCTGCTCCAAAAACTCAGCACCAGTCCCTTAGACCTTTATCCAGCTGCTGAGCAAGTGTGATTGTGGCTGTTATGGAAGACAGCAGATTACAATATCACTGCCATGTAAACTGACTAGAATGCATCTTATCCTAAAATGTGAATCAGCGGCATTCTGGCGTATATAATGTTGTCAACAAACCTTGGACAAATGCTTTTTCCATATCACTCCAAAGCTCACTCGGTCACCTGCACGTTTGGTCATGATTTTCATTCATTCGAAAAGAAACCTTGTGAGTGGTTCACATTCAGCCACTTGAACTGACAGTAGTTAAAACAGTTTAGTTTTGGCCTCATAAGGTTAAGTTAGTTTGGAACCACTGTTGCATTGTTATAAACAAAATTATGACCTGAAGTTGTTCGTGTTTGTCACAGACATGCCTGGATCCCCCTCTAAAACACCACAATGTGGCCTACCCAAACTCACAGCAGAGCAATAAAGGCATACATTTCTCTTTAGAATTTCACGAACCTACATTGTGGGGTATTTCATATTCTTGTGACCAATTTTAGATCACTGGGGCTTCAGAATGACTCTTTAAGCACATAATAAGCCCATTTTGGCAGATGACTGAGTCACACACTTAAACATTGGGACCACTTTATTGCATCACAATAAGTTGTTGTTAGGTTCATCCTATCAGTTAGTTAGACAAAGCTAAAGTCGGGATTACTTAAGGACAATTTTGTATCTACAGCACAAGAAAATGGTAAAACATCAAAACAGTAAGTAAGCCACAAGCAACACTGACGTGCATGGCAAAGAACGGGAACATCCTTCCAATTTACAACATAAGAAGTCATATTTCTCTCTAGCCTCAAACAGATGCACCATATAAAATGGCAGAGTGAAACTGAATCAGACTTTCAAGGCAGCCGAGTTTGACTTTGATTTTGACTTGTATAGCTTCATCTCTACCTTGAGAGTTGATAAAAGCTGACCGAACATTAACTTTTGCATTGAAAAAAACACACCAGATAGAAGTATCTGATTGGGAGGGATATAACCATTATTGTTTCCAAAAAAGAATAACCAACAACATATGCAATAAAATAAATAAACAATAAATTAAATGGAAAAAAATTGAAAAATAGGAAAACATTTTTGATTACAGAGCAATAGGGAACACAGGCACCTTTGTGTTTTTAGCTATACTGACTGCCGTAAGTTTTGAGAAAAAAGGAGCGACTTTGTGTTGAATTAAGAGGAACTGTTTTTCATTTGGCATCAACTTTGACACCAATACACAAAAACTAATTAAAGCTTAAAATCAGGACACAGCTTTTGTTGTCAGAGTCACATCCCCAGACATCATTTACGGGTCAAGCTGGAATTCAAGTGTAGTCAAATGAATGCTGGAAAGAGCTACCGACTCACTTGAGGTGTCACTGTGTGTGAAAAACTGTAAATCCAAAAATAGAATATGCATGTGTATTATAACAAAACATCTGAGATCAAACATGAAAGATCAAACCTGACTTAAATAAAACAATTGGACAATGGAATTGAGATGCGTTGATAAAAATGCACAACCATAAGAAATAACTATATAAAGAAGTAGTTTAATTCCACTTGTTTTCACAGTAGCCTCAGCATTTCTGATTCATCTGGAGAAATATATTTTTTTATATATATTTTTCCTGTATTTGTGCATTTATTTAATACAAATCAGGCTCGGTCTTTCATGAGTAATAAACTGTATTTCACTGATTTAGTGAACATCACACACCAAATGAACTGGTTTCCTCTGCATGTAATCAAACTTGTGGAGAAGACTTTCTTTTGTGGTCTCCTGAAGGACGGATCAGTCCATGAATACAAAACTCCCTCGTTAACTCATGTGGAAAAATAAATAAATAAAAGAAATCTGATCACCATGTTCATGTACCAAGTCCACCAAAATGAATTTGCCACTTGTTTTTGTTGCTTCAGGAGGCAGGATCAAACCGATACATTAACAGGACAATGTGAAGCTTAAAAGACGAAAAACTAAATTTGTCCTTGAAGAAAACAGCTGACAGAGCTCACACAGAGTAAGACTTGGTAAAACCATTTAAGAAACTAAATGCAAGAAGGAAAAAAAGGCTCTTTGACAGTGTCATGATCTGTACCGCTTTTGTGTAAGACTTTGACATAACGTGGTAAAAATTCCACAGCTGTTCATGTTTCAGTTCAAGTCCTCCATATGCCTTTTCCTCCTTGTTCGCGCTTCTCGACATCCAGCCAACCTACAGCACCGACTCCTCGACACAAGGCTAATAAGTGTGGCAGTAAACTTCCAGGAATGTTCTGTGCCAATATGAAACTTAATGTGAGAGGAAAAACTGATGTCTCCGTTTAGTTAGTATTCGTGGTGGGGAATCGTCGCGAAAGCCTGCACAGATCAGATGTCTTTTTTTCCCCTTGGCCAGTGTTTTTTTTTTTTTTTTTACTCCCAGCGTAAGGACCTGTGGAAATGCTTTCGAGAATATAACTGTCAGGAAACATTGGCAGTGTCAGTGATCCTCTTGGGATTATTTTTCACTTTTCTAAAAATAGGTCTGTCCCAAATGATATCGAAATCATGGCGTGTGCTGCGATATTCCTTTGTTCCATTGAAAAAAAGACAGGAGACTAGCGTCTTTCGCCATCGTCCTCTCCTTGAGACATGGGGAAAAATCTATTTTATCCTCAGGGTCATAGGTCTGTGACTTTGTTTTCTACAGCAGCAGCAATCTGTTGCAGCCTGTAGCCAAGCTGCATCTTCTGAGCGGTGCAGTCCTCTTCTAGGGCAGTGATAATCTGACAGGAGTGGTGGTAAACGACAAAGTGAGATTTCCGTTAAACACTTTCCTCTTGCGATGCCATGCAATCAAATGATGGTAACAAAACAACGGGGAGAGTTTCAGCTTATACTTTTCCATACTAAAATACTCCTACTGATTAACATAATATGATTTATTATATTATATTACATTATATTTAGTGTTAAGGCTGTAGGCTCCTATTTGCAGCCCAACAGTTAGTGTGTGTGTACTCACTTGATCATAGTATTTGTTGATATACTTATACAGCTCATGTAAAGCCACAAGGCAGTTGACCTCAGCAGTGTAATTCTGTTTTGGGGGAGTAAAAGCAGAAGGGTGAAGAAAACATCAGGGGGCGAAAGTGGTTAAAAACTGCATCCTTTGCCATTCATATTTTATGTAAAACTTAATATCCATCTGGTTAGACACCCAGCCAGATGGAAATGTTCACAATATAAAATGGTTTGCATGTTTTAGTTGTTTTACAGGAGACAGGAACTGGATTGGGTTACATACATGGGAGAGTTCCGCTAGAGCCGAGTTCATCTCCTGATCACTGGCAGAGATGGTCTGACGGATATCTGCATAATACCTGGTGAGAGAGGGAATCGTTGAATTAAATACAACTGGAAATGGTGCAGATGATATTGCCAAGAGTTTAGATAATCAGCAATCCACAGTTGGAAGGAACACCATCTATAAATATACATGAGGGTGCTCTGGCACTTTTTTTACATTTCAACTCCGGGGTTCAGTGGAGCTCAGGGTGAGGCACCTAACTCGAACTTTTCAGATACTCCTGGATAAATGCAGAGATCGATAACCTGGACAAGGCCTTTATTCAATTAGTGACATTATGTCCTTTGGTAGCTTAAAATAAAAGCAACACGCTAATACAGTTACCACAGCGGAGAAGCCTGCATGACTTGAACACATCTCTTACCAATCGGTCGAACCAGCTATGGTGTATCCATTTTCTGAATGAATGGATATAATGACCTTGCTGCCAAATTGTGATTGGACCATCAGTACAGCGTACGATTGTGAGAAAATGTTCAAGGGGGATATTATTTATCTTTTCCATCTCCTTCCTTTGTTTGTTTTTAAACATGCCATATGTCTGTCTTACTTTATAAAGCACCTTGCTTGAGCCACATCTTATAAGTCAAGGTTTTAGCGTCACAGCCAAGAGGTTCCCCGCTATATGAATAGTGGCTCATCTTTGAGAGATCAGTTAAGGATCGCTCTAAGTCCAGCAGAGGGTGGCACTGGGCGACTGATGAAAAGCTGCATACACGGAGTCACGCATACACATTTATGCCTAGCTCACACACAAAGAGGCTCTAGTCTAGAGTGTGTGGTGACTCTTTGTGAAGAGGAAGTTTATCAAATTCAATCTTACAGGATAGGACTGTCATCCGAAGATGAGCAAAGGTAGGATGATGCAGGAGAACAATGACATACAAATAAATCTGATACAGAGTGACTTCAAACACAGACCGGAGATGCTAGATATGATAGATCTGTTGTTTCATCTTATGCTGGATAATGAGATGCATCATTGGTGGGAAATGTGTTTGTAGAACACAATTTCCCTCTACCTTCTTCTTTTTTTCTCTCTCTTACCAATTGAGCTTTCAGGAAACAAAATCCTAAGGTATAGCAATAAAATGTACATTTATAATTGCAACTCCTTTGCATCAGTGTCCTGGTTTGAGTTATTACTAGCCTAAGGCTTTTAAAAAAATGCAAATATTTGTTACATTAAAAAATATTGCCTAGTGAAGCCTGATGACCAACGCAATCTACAGGGTTTAATAAGGAGCAGTAAGTTTCTTAGTCTGCACTGAGACCATCCATGCATGGAAGCCTTGCAGGCTTAGTCTGCCCTCCCTCTGACACCGACAGTCTGTGTCCCTCCTTCCTCTTCTTTCTGCCTGAGGTCAGTGGGCCGCCACGGCTGCCACAGCCTTACCTCTCAACCATCTGTTTGTAGCGCGGGATATCTCGGGCATACAGCAACTTGTTGATGGGAGAGTCCTGTGGGGAGGAGGACAGGTGGAGAGATGTGCCGTTATTATTACTCAGAGCAGGTAATACAACTCTGTGTTGAGTTAAATGCAGGTACAAGAGAAGTTGGAAGGCAAAAACGGCCGCCGTCATCCTATTGGATCGATATGATTCGTTTTTTTTGCACTATTCATCGCACATCCAGGAATACACAACGTACAATGTAGTGTGTACCATGCAGGTATTTTATTTTACTGTAAATTGCCCGCATAGTTTATTTAGTGATGCTGTACAGAATAACAGTATTGAATTATTTTGGCAGTGTCTTGGTGTGGTTCAGCTCACCCGTCCCAGTTTGTGGTCAGCAATGGTGCATGAATCCATAAAAGTTTGGGCGATGACGGACAAGACAGCGTCCACGTGATCGGAGGTCTGCACGTCAAAGATGAACTGTGGGTTCTTTAGGATATTGATCCAGAACCGCAGCGGTAAACTGTTTGGAATGACAGGCAAGAGGGCACATGTATAAATAGTAATTCCACTGAGAGAAAAGCACATGCTTCACTGACACTTCTTTATTTTTCAGATGACAGGGAAACATCTTGTTTTATTTTCATTGCCGAAATATGCTAATTTCCTTTCTTACTGACAGATGAGTAGATTGATAACACGCTTTCATCTGTGCAGTACTGAGCCACCTTTAATTCCTGCTTAGCATAAACACTGGGAACATAGGCATCACTTTTAAGCGCTAAAGCTCATTCATTGTTTGTTTCATTGGAAACAAACAGTTTAAAAATATAAAGTAACAATATTGACTATGCATTGCTGTGCTAAGCTAATAACTGCCACATGGCTATATTTACCTATTAACTGTACAAACTCCTGAACTGTCACGGCCAGCAAAAAGCAAACGCAATGTGGTTGCAAAATAATCAATCATTCATCATCAATTGCCACTGTCGTTGTATCCAGGAACCTCTAAAAATGCTTTTGATACAGAATGTAACTGATCTAAACGGTTCAAAAGTGTAGGTGTCTTTCTATTATATCAGGGGTGTCAAAACTACGGCCAGCGAGCCATCTGCGGCCCGCTATGCAGCTTGGTCCGGCCAGCTGAATAAGCACATTTATTTTCGATATGTGCTGTGCAAGTCAGGCACAACATGTTCTTTCACCTTTGGATGAAATTACCCTTGTGTCCGTGTTTATAACCTTTCTCATATGGTGGGCCCACGTGACGCTGACCCAGGCCTGATTTCTGGTCCCCGGCTCTCTCTCATACCATCCAAACATTATGTAAACTGCAGCAGCTGGCCAGGTACCTGTTGGTTTTCCAGATGTGGATGGTCTCGGGGTCTGTGATGCTGTGCTGCAGAGCCTGGTCATCCAGCAGGTCGAAGAAGTATTTGACAGCCAGAGGTACAGGACGACTGGTGCTGAGGATTGCGGTGAATAAATCATCCACAAACTTCTGCAGCGTGCCCTGGGTCAGACCAGAGAAAGTGAAAGAGATAAATTACTACAGTTTATGAATGATAGATTCATCACGGTTATCTCAGATTGAGCCCACAGATTAGAGTTTTCCGTTACCTTCATGGAGAGCAGTCGTGTGAGGTAGATCTCAGGGATAGCCTTGGCTCTCTCCCCGCCCCTCTCCCTCACGCTTCCTCTCCTGTGCTTGGGCAGCTCGGACTCCTCGCTGGCTTTCACCAGATGCCACAGCCTCACTCCGCCCTCCTCCCCGTCATCCAGCATCGGGGTCTCTGGCAGAAGGGGGGAGGAATCACGTGTAAATAAATATAGTGTTTTCAAAGAGAATACGATTCTTTCAATAGGCAAGCCATTCTTTGTTTTGCACTCACTATGACACTTAAATGCCAAAGTTATGTTTAAATATTACCTCTCCATTCAAAGGAGATGTTCTTTTTTGTTCCATTTTACAGCTGCTCAGCTTTTCTGATCCCATCCCATCCCATGTAAACACAGTCAAACAGTGACCTCTTCAGGCTATTCAGACTCTGCACTAACCAACAGTCTGCCATTCAGTTATTCAGTCATACCGGAATAGATCTGCTATTCTCGGAGAGTACGGAGGGCTCTCTTAATGATCTTAAATGTACATTCTACATAGTTCCTCCTCCTTGATTGTCGCTTCGTAAGTTGTGCAAAGCTCAGGATTCTCTATCAGATCGTGAAATGAAATAACACAGTAAGCTCCCTAGTGCACTGCACTAGCACCCTTTGAAAGCCAACGAGACATTATTCAGGATAAGTCTCAATGCATGGCTGAATATTGAACTAAAAACTTCAAATGTTGACACGTCCGCTCCACGGCCAGACATGACCACTAGAGGATCGGCTTGATATGTAATAACTTAATGAGACTTACTTTCCCCAGGCATGTAATCATGGCTGTCGTGGAGGTGATGTTTGGAGTTCCTGGGGACGAGGGCGACCGTTGCTCCATCAGGGACCTGCAATACACAGTTCAATCTAAACTCTTCATACTTCATACTCACTTCAAAGCTTTACTGTACGGGTGAAGCCTTTGTGTGACTTGCTCTTACCTTATAGTGTTGCAGAGTATTGAGGCGCTTCCACAAGCCTTGCACTACTGACGTCAGGTCCTCATCCGATAGGATTAGGTGACCTGCAACACCTGCGCGCCACTCTGGAAAAAAATGATGTTCACGCAGCATCAGGCAAATGCATGTCATTGCAAATATAGTGTGGGCGTAGGCAGTGTAATATGACATGCGTTGCTCCAGAAGAAATCTCTAGACCATTAAATAAATCTCTTTTAGCAATTCAGCTTCAAATGCAAAGGCCTTGTACTTTTTTTGATCAAAAGAGACAAATGTTTAGGTCTCACAACATATGGATTGGTTGCAAGCCTAAAGTGAAATAGTTGGTGTGTGTGTCATATGCCTAAATATTCAGAGTCAAAATGTAAACTAGTCCACGAGATAATGTCACTGTAACCAGACGCATTCAAAGTTGCACGGTGACTTACCGAGATGTAGAGAGTCGATGTGCGGTCTCTGCGAATAGGACGTTCCCTTCCAGGTTTGCTCAATGAGTTTTTCCTTCACTTGGGTGATGGTGTCGCAGTCAAGGACTTTGGCAGGTACGGTCTGTGTAGTCGTGCCCCCACTGGCTGCTGTAGCTGGCATCACAACGTTAAGCGTCTGGACAGACATAAAAAGGGGGTTTGTGACCGACACATTAACACTGTAACGCATACACCATGGTGCAGAGCTTCAGTCTGAGGGGTAGGGCTTGTGTGTGTGTGTGTGTGTAGTTGTCAGTACTTGTTTGCTAAAATTTGAAGTGAATCATTATCTAAAATAGATTATATGATATATACCATTCACCAGTATATAATAATAATAATAATCATTATTATAATAATTATAATAATAACCAAAACCATGCATTAACAAGTGTGCACTAACCAGTGTGCGATACTCCACGTCCTCTCGCAGCAGCCGGTTGTCATTCAGTGTGTACTTGGCTTTTCCTGTAACAGCATCCACAGGTCCCTTGTCCACCTGGTGCTTTATGGCTCTAAACAGCATGTAGAACGACTCCCCTGCTGATTCCTGGTGCAGAAGAAAGGTTGAAAGTCATCAACGTCCATCACTACTACTAGATTTTATTCTTGAGAATTCAAGAGAATTTGGATGAGTCTCCTGACTCTTTATTAATTTGATCTATTTTGGCTTCAGTGTAGAATTTGAATGTGAAACCTGTTGTGAATACACTAAGTTTCTGATTGCATAGAAGCATAATTTGTATTATCAAATATTAACATCTATAGTCAGGTGTGATATACTGATGTACAAACCCTTAGAAAGGTAAAGAGACAAATGGACATCCAGTTTGTCAGGAGCTTCTCAACCACAGATTCGGTTCTAAAAAATGGAAACAAACACACATATTAATAAAAGTGGAAGGTCCCTGACCTTCTTTTCCTATAATGCTGTAACCATATTTAGGAAAAACATTTATTATATTCAAAGCACATGTTGTTCACAGTGGAGCAGCAGCACTGTATAATTGACAGCGTCGCCCCTCTGAAAAGGAAGGCAGTGAATCAGAGGAAGCTACCTCTGTGGAATAATTCACGGGTACTTCATGTACTTTAATGCAGCAGGGTTATAAGAATAGTACTGACAAAGGGATTTCCCTTCTCACCTCCTGAGCATCAGTTTGGGGTTCTTGGCCACATATTGTTCCACTAGGTCGTTAAGCAGAGTCTTCAGGATGTCTGTGAAGTACTCGAGTTTACCATGCAGGGCTACAGTCAGCAGAGAGGCCACGTAAGCCCGATCCCTGGGAGAAAATGTCCGCTGGACTTCAAGTGTGTGAATAAACTGGAAGGACAACATAGCAGGCAAGGACAAAAAAGTTACTGGGGAATGTATTGTTCAGAGAAAAATCTAAATTTTAGTGTAGTCACTAGAAGAAAAAGGGAATTCAATTTGGTAACAAATTGCAAAGCCCCCAAATCTCAGAAATGTTTGGATCTTCACAGTAACTAACTCCTCCCAGACTTTAAAGCACCTTCACAGATACACTGCATAATAAAGACAACCCGTTTATTTTGTAAAACCGGAGCCTACTGGCTGACCTTGGTGAGAAAGAGTTTGCTGTTGAGCAGGTTGGAAAGCTGAATCAGCCCCTGCTCAACAGTCTGCCTTCGACTCTCCGGAACGTCCAGATCTCGCCTCAGTGGCGAGTCCTGGTGGCCTGGGAAGAAAATGCGCTCTGCGTAGGCCCTGTAATCCAGGAAGGGAATCCCTGAGCCCACCAGATCACTGGACATGTCCATCATCTCTGTCATCAGGTCTGGGAGAGGGGAGAGGAGGAAGGCGGCGCGTTGACATATTACACTTTAAATATTAACGTTGTGTTGGGACAGTAACTGAGCTCTAGTTATTCTCTAGAAGTGAGGAACAGTAAGTTTGGATTGTACCTGTGAACTCCTTCTTACAGCGGTCTCTCACACTAGTCTCCAGGTTCTCAAGCTGAATCTGCACCTTCTTGTAGTCCCTCATGGCCTGTTTGCTCTTCCGCCTGACAAACAACAGTGAATATACATGAAGGAATAATGTGATAAAAAGAGGCAATAAACAGGTACAGGAAAAAAAATTACATCTTTAAGATAAAACATTTAATTTTAAGATTTTTAACATACAACTACAACATGGAAACAACATTATTTAACTGTTCACCTGTATATGAGCACTATGATGAGCACGATGAGGGCCACTATGGAGGCTCCGACCCCTACTCCAACCTGGGCCTCCATAGGAAAAGTGGACTGAGCCTGGCTGTCGTACTGCACTCTGCCCAAAGAGAAGTTCAGGTTCCCCATTTTCACCTGGAAATCCCAGAGACAGACTTTGTTCACAATAAATGGCAAATAATCTTGGTGCGACAAAGGTGAGCAATTTTCAAACAGCCTAAAAAATGAAATCCATCATGAAAATGTGTTGACACGGCTAAGTATGTAAACAGACACTAATGTTCCTCTATATTGACTCTATTACCATAACACTAAATCCCTTTTCTACATCTGCTTCGCCAGGCTACAGTGGGGTCATACTGACAGGAAGGAAATTCAAATTTCTCAAGCATTTACTCACGGTGAACTCAGGAAGACTCTCCATGCCATCCTGTTTCTTGCTGGCAGCCAAAGATGGCTGCTGGCCCGGGGGTTCACAGTACAGGTGGTTGTGGGTCAAGGTTTTTACAGCACACGCGCCCTCCCCTATCCGAGCCTCCACTTCGTGCTTGTAGATGGCCAGATCCAGGTTCTCTCCCTACAAGACAAAGACGCAGAGGTGTGAAGTCACTTGAAGGTTGTCGATCGACAAAATGTCATCCACAAACCTCTAATATTAAAATGCATGTTTGTGAAGCACAACGCTCAAAAAAAAAAAGCTCAATTTTCATTGTGCATATGGACAATCTGTCACTGTCTGATTAAATTACAAGCTTTTTGATGTTTAAAATATGTTTGTTAAGATTTTATGCCAAAGTCTCAAAAGGCTGTTACATGTTCATATGCACTCTTAAAAATGGCATCCCAAAATTAACTTTGAGTACAGATCCTGCATAATTCTGAGTTTAAGGACTTTAAATTGAGGTTACAAAAATTTGGTCTACAGAAAAAATGCATTGCTGTCAAATGTTGTGAAGCATGGTAATACATAAAAAACATTATTTATTCTATTTAAGTATTTGACTCTGGACTTGATGTTCTAGATTAGGGACTCGTTGGTCGTGACCTAACTCTTTGTTTCACTTTCCGCCTAATCTACATTCATCTTCATCATTTATTATATGTTTAGGAAATATCTTTGTGCTCTTTATAAGCCAGAAAAGTGTCTGTGGATATGGAAACAGGTACTGGCACGCACCTCAACAGAGATTATACTGCCAGGTTTGTGGTGGTATGGCTTGCTGGGGTCATTCTGGTTCAGTAGGTGGAGCCTTGGGTTGGACTCATAGCTAAAGGCTTCATTTCCCACAGTGCTGAAGTCAAAATGGAGGCTATCCAGCAGGAAATGGACTTTGACCCTGGCTCTCCTGGCCTCAGGACCCACTGCCGGGGTTAGACACAAGATGAGGGAGGAGCTGTTCACTGTGCAGCGAGACTCATACTGGGGAGGACAGGAACAATGAAATGATAAAAATGCACCTGTTAAAAGATGAGCACATACAGAGTGTCTCTGTGCTTACGTTTCTGTACCTGTTTGACATGACAGAGTGTTTCCTCAGGACAATCTGTGTCTGGGACAATCCTCCTCCATCTCTTCACAGGACCCTGGTGATGCTGTCCTCCTCCGTTCCTACTTTTAATGCTCCTTCTCTTCCTGGGAGGGAGAGTATCAGGGGGACTGAGGGTGACCCTCATTTTTGGCTCTTGGACTACATCCAGGTTCTGACCAGACACTCTGATGATTCTGCCTCCACTGCGGGATATATATATATATATATATAAATACATATCCAGTTAAGTTAAAGAATGATCTCACTTTTAGTTTATAACACTCTCCTCCTATTATTTAGCATACGCATAAACATTGAAATGGAACAATGCAGTGGCAGAAAACATTGTAGTGGCAAGCATACAGTTTCTTATTGCTTGAAGTAATCAAAATGTTGAAAGACAGTAGTGAACCATAAGGTCAACATAACTAATCTGCCACAATCAGTAGATTAGGGTATAAGCCTGTCGACAGTATTTGAAGTGTTGTATTATTGTATTTTGTGTGGTGGCAACCATGAATAAAGAGACACAGAGAGGAACTTAAATCAAACAGAATAACCTTAAATAGAGTGGAATAAGAACGGTACTTCAGGTCATGTATTATGTCACACTCCAGCACTTCACCTGAGAAAGCTTTTGGCAGGAGCAGCCTTTGTGATGTTGGGGTTGGGCGTGTAATGATACACCAAAGCCTGCAGGTGGCGCTCTGTCCCACCAAACCTCACAGTGATGCCATGTCCTCCTGTTCTGTTGCTGCCTTTGGTCAGACAGCTGATCTGATCCTCCTGGACGTTTAGGCTGAGACAAAGGCATTTAACATTTTATCATCATTTTGAGACATTCATTTCATGGAACGGCCAATGGATCATCATCATCATCATCATCTATTTTTTAATCTCATGGTTAATAAGAGAAACTTACACCATACAGGGCACTCCTCCAATTAGGACGCTGACCTCACTGGGATGTCCAGTCTTCAGTCTCCGGCCTCTGATGGTGAGAGATGAGCCTCCTGCCCTGGGCCCTCTCTGGGGGAAAATGCTGCTCAGCAAAGGATCCTGAAGATGAAGAGACAGGGAGAAAAAGAGAACAAAAAGAATGAAATGCAAAGATGCAGAAAAAAGAGAGAGAGAGAAAGTATAATCAATAACCAGATACTTAGCGAGTGATTTATTGGCAGGATAAATAAGACTCCAGGGCATTCTGGGAAATGCTAGACAGTTGCCTCACAGCCAACGAGTATAACAATTAATCCACTTGTCATTCCAGCCAGTAAGTTAAAGGTGTAGTCAAACCTTCACACCCTGTACCTTAATGTAAAACAATGTTACTTTATTGCTCTGCCGTGGTTCACGTCCATTTAACAGGGCATGATTTCAAATGAAGCCTGATTTCGCAGCTGATGTTTCTTCGATTGCTCACAAATCTTGCTGTGGAAAGCACCTCTTTGGATAAATAAACATGGGCATTAAACAGCTACATTAATGGCATGTTAAAACCTTTCACACTCTTTCAAACAGTGTCTGTTTTATTTTGGACAAATCACATTGACACAATGACACATTCTGGCATTAGACAGAATGGGGACAACCCATCTCTCATAAAGCATTGGAAAATTCTGATATATTCTACCCTCTAGTGACTGCATCAGGGATCCATGAGCCCCCATAAACAGAACAAGATAAATACAATATAATATATTAATAAAACATAAATATGGTTATTAGGCTGATTACTGACCTGTTGCACATAACTACATTTCCAGTAACCTGATTACCGCGGCGCATGTAAAGGTAATGTCCGTTTCCAGGGTAATCCTAATTCTCTGCATAATCTATTTTCGTGACTGCATGTAGGCACACTGATGGCAGCACTAACCTCAAAGCTGAAGATCTGAGCCGACAGTCCAAGACCCCCTCCCCTCACTTTTACCGAGGCCTGTCCACGCTTCTCTCCTCCACTGCTTGTAGTCTCACACACTATCCTAGATAAAGAAATTAGATGATTACGGTTCAATATAAAGAAAGATGAAAAACATGCAACAAGCAGTCTGTGATTCGGTGTGCCTTCGACTTGCCTTGAGGAGACCTCATATCGGCTATGGATGACACTGCAGGGGACCCCAGCCACTGTGACTGAGCTCTGGATGTCTTCAGCTCTCTGGCCAAGGTTGGAGCCAGAAATAGTCACAACCGTGCCTCCCTCTACAGGACCGGATACTGGGTCCAACTGAAAGACAACAGGGATGTAAGTATATAAGTAAAATCCTGCACTGTTCTTGAGTTACTGAATTCACAAGATTGTAGTCCACAAAGGATCGGCAAACATGTACTTAAGATGGTAGGCCAGTAGGGATGCAATATCACAACATAATTGGGATGTGCTGGAATGTTACATTACATTTACAAAACCACTTTTAGTTGCTTGAAGTATTAGTAGTTGAGGTACTTGCACTTTACTTAATATATATTCTGATTCCAGTAATTGAGAGGATATTACAAGCTTTTTGCGACCACATTCATTTACCAGTATAGTTTGGTCTAACAAACAGGATCTGTGCCATTATTTCAAGCTGGTTTTTTTTGCTTAACAATCAAGCCCAAAATGACCAAGACAGCAAGGTTCAAGGCATAGGTTTCAATCTGAGTTGAACAGTTTCTTCCCCCAGGCCATCTCCCTCCTTAACAAGAGGCCCTAACCCATCATGGACACAAACAACCAAATAACCCTCATGCTCTGTACCCCATGCATCTCTACCCATGCTCTGCACTTTATACATAACTAGTCCTGTTAACAACTGCATCTCATTACCTGCACTGAACATATGATAAATGCTGCATTCACACTTGTACTCCCCGTCTCTTGGACATGGCGATTAAACACCGCCACACACTTAAACATTGATCACTTAATACAACCCCTGCTACCTCTTATGTTTCTTATGTTTCTTATGTTTTTTATGTCGTATCCCACCCCTTATGTTTTGTACTTATCTTATGGTTTATGTTGTATGTTGTATGTTATATGTCGTATGTATACACACAAGCGCTGTACACCATGTAAAATTCCTGTGTACTTGTACATTTGGCGAATAAAGAGATTCTGATTCTGATTCTGATTTTAGTAAGACCTGATTATCAAAAGTAGCACAAGTTTGAAAGATAGGTCGTCAACATGTGGAAGCTCCCTCTCTAAACCAGTGACCACTCACAGTTTAGAAAAAAAGCTCTTCAACCAAGGTCCCATGGTGTAATGGTTAGCACTCTGGACTCAGAATCCAGTAATCCGAATTCAAATCTCAGTGGAACCTTAGTTGTTGGAGTTAAAGTGAATTTATAGGGTTCTGGCTCTACACTGCACATGGCTATTTGTATTTATGCCTGATTTAAAGAGATTTTTCGGCCTGATATGCTGTCAGACTGGGACAGCAGACAGTGTAAAACCCTTTCAGCAGTGAAAATGAAAAGATCATTCACATCACATCATCTGATCATTTCTTTGACATTGACAACACAAGTAAAAATAAAAATCATATTCTTTTTACTTTAGCCCAAAAGCAAAAAAACAAACATGTCATTTCAAAGTGTTCATTTAAGACATTCTTACAAAGTGAATGACAGGTGCAGGGCAGGTGTGTTTGATCTCTTCGGTGCATGAGTCCTGGTAGACGCAGCGAGAGCTGGCAGCACCACCACACCAAACGCAGCCATACTTGGGGTCAGCAGTGCGACATCGGCTGCAGTCCGAGCGTCCCACTGAACAATTGAACAAGGTCACTGAAACCAAAGGAAGAGAGGGACGTCTGTAAGAATAATACTTTCATGTCAAATACATCTACAGGTTACTGGTTGAAATCACAAATGTGACCGCTCACTTCCCTAGAGACACACACAAGATAAAAACAGACCATAAACTATCCCCACCATACAGATCCTCAGTGCTGTCGATGAGGAAGTTGTTCTTTCTCCTGACATTGATCATGACCGGGTATTCCTCCATCATGACAGAGTAGGCATACTGAAACAACAAAAAAAGAGCTCTACTTGTGATACACTAAATGAGTAGATGTTCATATTCCTGTGTCAAATAATCTGGTAACAAGAGCTGATGAAACACAACCATGCAAACGCATCGATGTAATATGGGACTGCGGCTGTGACCAGTCCTACTGTTGATTTGTCATGATATGGAAGTCAGTATTAGCGCTACTACAGCGGCGGAGTTTACTCCATAAGGTTGATGCATAAAATCAGATTAACAGTTTCCTTCAGTTTATGGAAACATAATCTTGCGCTGCTGCAGCACAATTCAAAATATCCACAGACAACCGATAGAAGTCAGTGGGAGTAATGTTACATTTCCAGACTGTTGGATAAATAAAAGTGTGTCTAATATCCACAGTGGTTCAGAAATCAAAAAATCAGTTATGCTGAAATGCAATCACAGCTGAGTTAACGTTTCTTGTAGGAAAAAATACACATACTATTACACACATTTTATATACATATAATATATATATATTTATTTTGCAGAGAATGAATATAAGTGAATTTCCTTTTCATTAAATCCAGACATGAATGGTTAAATCCCAAGAGAAAATTACTTTTCTGACCTGGTGCGGTTGGCAGGTGATAAAGAAGACTGATGACTGGGTGGCATCTTTGTCCACAGAGGCATCCACCACCACCGACTGATTCTCAATGTCCAACACACACTCGTAGTCCAAAATCTCATCCTGAATGTACACAGCCACAAGAACACGTGACGAAATAAATTATGACTTTTGTCAGAGGGCGTGTACAAACTCATTATTTCTGAGGCTACAAAGACCACCCTACAGTAACTGCTAATAATATTTAGCATAAACACAAATTAACTCCCTGATTTTGAATCTATGAACAGTCTACATCTCATCACATTTACACGATTAATCATCATCAAACAAATCCCAACTCTCATCCTTTTGCTTCTAACCCTTAAAATAAGTTTGATAATCATATTAATACCCTGCATGAATACAAGTGTATATAGAAATGCTCTACTTAGGCCAATTGACTATTAACGACATGGATAGTTAAATTACCTGAAAAAGGTGTAGATGCTGTCCCACGAGAGTGATCTTTCTCTCCACATTGACAGGGAGGAGTGACGACTCCTGAATTCTCTCCACACACGGACATTCCTGACGATACATAGAAACATCAATTCTTATTGTACGAGATATCTCAACTCCATTCCAATAGCTAATTGTCAAACGTTATGCAGACACTCAGTGCTCAGCTAGTGTCTCATTAAATATTTGTGGACATGTACACATGGTCTCTCCGAGCCTGACGAAAATCAGCCTTCGCTGAAACCGAAACATAATAGCCAGAACCAAATACACAAACTCACTTCATCTGACCATTATCCACCAAGTCTAGATTTACCTGTCTTCCTAAGTTACCAACATATAATCATAATTGATTTGGATACTGTAAAGGCCATTGTATCTTTACTCAACATACAATGGCTTAACACAAGTATGATTAAGAGGTATCAGCTGTAAGAGTTCATGGAGCTTATTGCAGCATGGAGGACCATGGCAGTCAATCATGTAGTTGCTGTAACCATTATTATCTATGTATTGCTACATTTTTGTCTTGTATATCCTGAAAATATAATATGGAGATTCATGGACAATGTGATGGCGTAGGGCTGTTGGGGTCAACTAAGTGTCCTGATGTATTGACGATATTGTTCTTTTGTACATCGTGCATACGTCCTGAAAAAGGAGCAATAAATGATCATCATAAAATAAAATAGGGGAAAAAAAGAATGAGATGGGAAAACACACCTCCATAGAGACACATTAGACATACCAGTAAATGAATGTCATAAACAAAGGAAAAGCAGCTTAACTGTCCTTATAGTAAGTGTGTTATGGCTTTGTGCAACATTATTATTTATTATTTATTATTGTATTTCTGTTTAAAGCTGAATATGACCAGGGTAAATTACCCCTCTGGCTTCAAGTCTGTACTTTATGGTAACATCAGAGGCCTTCCTGTTTAATGTAGCGTAACATTCCCACTATCTGTACATGTTACGTCTGCACTCACCAGCAAATAAGAGTCAGTTGAGGAATCTGATTGGTAGTTTGGCGCAGATTCAGAGCTGAGGTCAACAATTGTTTGGGGCGGGTGTGTATTGACCACCGAGTTTTCGCTGGCACCTGCAACAGACGAGCTTGTTGCTAAGTCCACCTCAGCCTCACCCTCTGCTTTCTCCCATTCATTCAGCCATGCAGACGAGTCACTCTCTTTAGGGTCCTTATCGTCACTGATAGAAGGGTCTAGTAAAAGAGCCACTTCACTGGAGGTAGTTGAGCTGACATCATACGAAGAGCCCCCTGCCTCACCGGACAGCTCTACAAATCTCAGGTCAGAGTCTACCTGGCCTCTAGTGCTGCTGGGTAATGTAGTGTGGAGAGTTTCCTCAGTGATATTTAAGGTATCAGTGTTGTCATCCTCAGTATTGGCACCATTTCCCTCCGTCGATATCGCCACATCAGAAGGGAACACGTAGGCGGTGGTGGCATCAGTGTGGATGGTGACCTGGGTCCCCACAAAGGGGAGCGCTGTGGCCAGGGTGAGGTGTGCTGTGGATTGAGCATTAGGCCTGGTGGATGGGGTCACCGCGGTGGAAGTTGAAGGGGCAACTGCTATGGTTGGGGTAGGTATCTCTGTGGGGGGTGGTTGTGTTGTTGTGGTTGTTGTTGTTGTTGTTGTTGTTGTTGTACCAGCCCCAACAGTAGGGGGTAAAGGGGTCAGTGTTCTGGTGGGTGGTGGGATGGTGGGTGGTTTGAACTTTGTGATGGAGTAGCACAAGTGAACAAGCGAGGATGGGATAAAAAAAAAAAAAAAAAAAAAGGCAGGGGGGAGACAATATTAGGATAAAACAGACAGGTATGCAAATGCATTGAGAAGCAACTTAAGAAAGACATAAAGAAAAGGATTCATGGTAAAACGCAATAATAAAAAGTAGACAAAAAGTACAGACAGCACATGCAAACTAATATGTGCATCACGCTGCAGTATGATAAATATTTAGCAAAACAAACCTAGTGCATTACACAACAGTGTTTTCTCTTGTATTGTACAGATTCCCTAAAATAAACATTGCTAAAAACATTTAAAGGGTGCTCCTTTTATGTATACACTTGGATAACACACAACATGGACTCACGTTTTGGCTGTATATCGTGACTCCATGGCTGCAGCTGGATTTGTGTGTGCAGACATGCTGGTGGATGCACCAGTTACAGCCCCAGCGACTGCCAACACACCCTTGGCATCTTCGTATGCGGTCCACAGGAGAACAATAGAATAAGCAATGAAAAAATGAGTGATATTAACATGTTTATAGGTCCTTAAATCAACTCCTACATTTACAAAGTATGCTGCTCCATTCACTTCCGCCCCCTGGGGCATATTGCGAGGTTAAACCTGCATTTTGACTAAAAAACGTATGTGCACCCCTGACTATAACAAATATCACATGCGGAAATATAGCGTGTGAACTGCTGTATGTGCATTCCTTCAGAAGGAATTCATTCAAAAAATTACTAACCTATAACTTATTTTTCTGGAGTGGATTTGATAGTAAGAGATGAGTGGCGTGCCATGGGCTGAATGTACTCACGGCCTGTGTCCAGACAGCTCCTGAACCAAGCTGCAGTTGTAGAAGGTGAATTCTGTCTCTGCCACCGTCGCATTTAGGAAACGCAGTGACAGGGTCACCATCACAAATTCTGCAATGAAACACATCGGTGGTCTCTTTAAGCCAACTTCATATCATCTCAACATTAGCACTGGAATATAGTGTTGATTTGAAATTTGTGCTCATTTTCAAGATTTTAATTGCATTAAAGATTTCAAAGCCAAAAAATCTTCTTCTGCTCTCAGCTTCTGTATGTTTAGTATATCGCGATACTTGTGCGATGGGTTTCAAATGCCGACTATATACAAAGATATACTCACCATCCCCATGGCCAATGGGGGGGAGAGTGTTTGCATCAGGGGTGGAGCACGTTACCCCAGTGTCAGAGAGCTTGGCTGGAGTTTCCGTGTCCTGGAAGAAGCAAGAGTAGAACTCTCCTTCTCCAAGACTGGGAAGGCCCTCCACTGACACTGTGATCTGTAGGAAAGGGATGTGTCACATGTGTATGAATTGAAGAAGGGCACAATGGAATATCAGAGTATACTAGTCCCATCTATCTCCCACGCAATCCCCTGCATTACATCCGTTTTCTCTCCGCGGCTAATGTTAAATCGGCTGAGGTGCTGAATCCCGAGGCACTGCTGCGTCTGGTTGAAACTCCACAACCACTGGCCCTGCAGAGCTCCTCGCTGGCACTCCCACCGCTGGCCACACCTGAAATACCACAGAGAGAGATGGGCAAGAACTGAGAAAGTAACAGAGTGGAGGCATGAGAGTATTCCAAGTAGCACAGTAGCAGTAGTTTTTTGTCTTTTAACAACACACATGCACCCTGACGCACCGTCCTTCCAGGACACACCAGCCACAGTAGGGATCTTTGGCAGTCAGACAGGACTGACAGTCAAGGTGATCTCCACATTCTGCCACTGGTTGCTTCTCCACCTGAAAACAAAAAAGTAAGAGACAGTCAGGATTTACAGGGTTATTACTGTGGTGAATCTGGTCATCTTCAGAGTTAAAACCTGTTTGATTCCTGCTGCATTATGGAAACGTTAATTTTAATAAATAAAAAAAACGAATGAAAAGTCTGCTAAATTCATTTCAATTCAAATAAATCTTAGGCCCTTGTGTGGAGTGCGTCGGATTTCCTTGCTTGACAAACACAATGTTCTAGACTTGATAACCTACTAAGTAGGCTCCATGATTATTGATTTATTATTAAATCTCAAACAGCAGCTAATTGTATTTATTATTTGTGAGATTTTAATGCATGGCATTATATGCAATTACCAGTAATGCAGGACTACTGCTTTCACGATAATCAATGGGCTAACCAATTAAGTTAGCTAAAGGACACGTAGATTAATTATTAAAGGTAAAACCCTGAGCTCTTTTTACTGACTTATCAGTGCATCTTTTAGTCATATATGTCCAATTTGACAATGTAACAACAAGGATGAAGGTGATAGAACTGATTTCATAATACTAATACTATTACAAATAAAATAATACCATTAACTTGTGAAAATAGATGTTAAACCAAGCCTCTGCCCATGTATGACCGACTGCATATAGTTTTATGCCAGTTGGCTTTTCATTAAACTTTCTCATACAAATGATACAATTAAACTCTAGGTCCCTTTTGGAAAGTGTGCAGTGCTCTAGTGGGGACACAAGTCATTCAATGTACAGACGAGCTGTTTCCCAAAATCCTTTATCAGCATCTATAGATACCCACACTGAAACACTCTGTAGGGAGTGTGCCAACACAATGGAGGCCACTTTCTCTGATCAATACCATTGTTAAGTCTGACCTTACACCTCCTGCTTACTGTTGTGCCCAGCACAGTGGGGTCGGCAACCTTTGACCTCATACGCCAGCTGGCCTCTCTGTTTCCTTTTGTACTCTGCCACTCATTCTTTTAAACTCTTTCTCAGTCCGAGAGACACAGCTTGAGGAAGTGTCAAAGCCTGAAAAACTCGGCAACATTGATGGTGATTGACAAGCCATGTTCGGTCCCATGTAAGGGGACATCTGGGAGTGAGAGTAGATGAATGAACAAGCCTCAACTACAGGGAGGCTGCAACTGAGCATACATTTGTTTGAACATAAAACACATACAATCTTACTTGCTTACTTGCAAAGAAAAATCTGCATTCCTTTCATTTAGAGAGAGTAAGTGACTTTTACACCATACCACTGTCCAAACATGTGTAATTGTATTATTTGCAGACTTACACTTGTTTTGGTCATGATGTATATGTGCGCCCCATTCTGATCCAATAAGACGTCACTGTTAATGGGTGAGTTGGGATGAATTGTTGTGTTTGCATATACCTCCACTGTGCCATCTTGGCCAAGATACACCTGGAGGAGTACAAAGAAGAACTGAGGACAATTCAGAAATTCTGGTAAAGCAAACATCCCGAGCAACGGATTAACATTGTAAAAACTGACAAAAAGTGATATGTCCCTCCCATTGCAGGACAAAAATGAAAGGCTGACAAAGGGGAAAATGACGCACAAGGAATATCTTCTTCAGCATACGACTGAAGAGCAAATCGAATCAAACTTGTGCAGGATCGCAGCAGAAGTGGCCATGAATGTGATTACCCCACAGCCAAATCTAATATGGAGCACAGGAAGACACCTCTGGCTTAAGTGTTTCCCAGGCCTTCAAAGTCTCATGTTACCTCATGTTAACAAGATAAGCAGAGGTTTCCGTGCCTCTCTCCATAAAGCTCCAAGTTGATCACTGCGATGCCCAGTGCAGAATGTGGTGGCCCATTAAGAGGATGCACTCACCACATCATTGGAATACTTGGTGACTCTGAAAACCTTTAGCCAGTAAGTTACTTTGCGTGTCATATTTAGTTCTTTTTGTTAAAATATGATGCAATATTAAATGAGAGCTACGTCTGTCTGAAATCAACACTCACCTGCCCACTTGAACATTGAAAGTGTTACTGTGAGTAAATTGTGTCACATCGTGAAGAATACGGTTTCTAACCCCACCAGTTTCAACCGACAAAGTAACACAACCTCACGACAGTCTTGCACACTTCTCCTTCAACTCTTGTACGTCCCCCTCAGGGGAGGCTTTTGTCTTTCTCATTTCTCCTGCTCAATGGCCCTATCTATTATAGACCAAATCCTGCAATTTTCCCATTGTTCATCCCATCAAGAACAATGAGTTTAAGCGCAGAGGAGCACAGTGAATATTTTATACCCCTCCCCTCTGTCTGTAATGTTGAGCCCCATTCAGGCATGTTATCATATCTGAAAGGGGCTTAAAACAGCATGTCCCCCAAGGCTGTCCGGCCACATAATAGTGCAGCATATAAACTGTCGCTTTGGTTTTTGTCCAGAGTCAACTAACTAAATATACAATTTCATTACTGAACATTAAAAGTGGCAAGATATTTTTTATCTATCTATTGGGACAGAAGCCAACTAGTAGTTCCCCCTGTTTGCAGAGTTTGTGCAAAGATGAGTGAATAATCTACTACATAAAATATTTTAATTAACACAATTTCAGTTACACAATTAAAGGAGTGTGGTGCTCTTTCAATTAAACTGTCAGCGAGTCTCAAATACGCACGCGCACGCACGCACGTATCTGGACATTGTGGAATTTGACCTGCTGTGATACGATAATCCTGTAACAATAGCTTATTTCAGATGGCACCATGGGGTGCTGCTTTGATCTGCTACCTACAACTATTTAACTGGCCCCATGCTGCGCTCTCTCTCTCCCTCTCAAGCAAGCATGCACACGCAAACACACAAACACACACACCTCTCAAATAGTTCACAGCAGAGGTATGTCTGCATAGCTCTTTTTCCCAGTCTCTACAGGTAACGATCAGATCTTTGCTGATGATGGTGATACACATCTGTTTTTGGACAAGACCCTAGCAACTTTTACTCAGACCTTGACAAAGAAAGTGAGGTCCAGAAAACAAATCTATTTGGGGCATTACATTCCAGCAGTCCTATGAAAAACCTTCAGCTGTACGGTCCAAAAATGAGCCGAGTCTCCAACAATCACACACACCGACGTCCACAGAACAAAAAGCAAATGTATTAAGCATGGGATAATGTTGGTATGCTAGTCTGTGTATGTTGGAACAATGTCAGAATGAATATTATATTGAAGGCTGTAATCACATAGCGATGACTACATGACTACATAGGGAAAAAGATCCCTGAAACGGGAAATGTTTTATGTGGTGTGAGGAGCATTTGCTTTTCTGAAAAATGATTCATAGATATCCTTAAAAGGAGCAGGTGATATTAACTAAAGGGCAAGGTGTAAACATCCATAATAGACAGATCTTTGTTGTTCCATTGATGCACTTTTGATGTTCCCCTGGGTGTCAACCAATTTCATGTCAATAAATACATCAAAGAGGTTGGCACAAAAATAAGTATGTATGCATCAAATGCGATCGGTTACCTTGTGCAGAGTCCCTTTGGAGTCTCCGAGGAAGGCGATGCTGTGTCCATCCCTGACACTGACGGCCACAGCGACGAGACGGGCGGCTGCCGTGTGCCAAACAGCTTTAGCCTCCAGTGGTGCCCGACTCGCCATTGGACTTGGGGTGTGGTCAGAGCCGCAGGGGTATGCCTTCAGGGTATTCTACAAAATCCACACCAAAACAGAAAACTTAATTAAACGGTTCACAATTCCATTTGTATCATATTGCCCGAGAGAGATCCTCTTAATTCCTCATAAGAGGATTGCGCTATAGGTTAAAAAAGAGACTCATTCAGAGACAGCCCACTCGCCCTTTGGTTTGGCAAAACAAGCACAAGAATAGTGCTTTCTAGTAAGTCTCCTCACTCTGGGCACAGACAATTGGCTTTGAGGAGGAAGTTGAATGACAACTCGTTTTAGTCCACTTCGTTGTCCACCAATTAGTTAATTTAAAATAATATGATGGTCAGGGTACTGTGATTTAATACACATAGCCCAGTCATTTCTTTTTCTGTCTTCTATCTGAGCTACAATCTTTCTGTTCCCATGTTTCTATTGCCCTTTCCTTTGTATCCCATTCCCTGTGCTCCTATGTCAAACTAACTTCAATCCTTTCCTGGTCAGTGCTCATTAAGCGGCAGCATAACTGATTCAGGGTTAGTTTGGTTTATTGATCCCGAACGATCCCATTAAATGGCTCTGCGGGCTTGCAAGCCCTGAGTGGCTGCAGGGCAACATGGGCAGGGCAACATGGGTTCACCGAGGAGCTGCAGCTGGGCAAAGCTTCTCCTGGGGCATCTGTAATCACTGAAGTATTCTATGACTGCCTCATTAACAGAACTTCAAACCACCCATTAAATGTAGCCCTTATTTCGTCCTATCTTGCCAGTGAAGTCATCCCTTGTTACTTGCTGTTGTGCGTTCACTCGGTTTTGTCTTTCTCGGAACACTGAAGCCAAATCAGTCAATATACTTGAGGTACAGGAAGACAGCAGGAAATAATTCATAATGATGTGCATTATAGCACTAATGTGTGCACTATGAGGCAATAATCCATGCTGTAACAAGCACACAAAACAGAAACCACTGCAGCACGCAACTCTGCTACGAGAACCAGAGGTAAACAGTAATTTGGGAGTCTCATGTGATCAGGGTGTAAACAGAATCCTTGTTATTAAATCCAAAGATATCTGCTTTTTCTCCCATGAGATAAAAAGGCTAGCTTCAACATCAAGTTTAAGTTGATGCATAAACACAAAAAACAACAATCTAAACCTCTTCTTCGCCTCTTACCAGGGGTAGGTTGGCACAGCTGGACTTGACATCATACTCAATGTAGGCCTCGGCTCTCCCCTCCACCCAGCCGTCCTGGGTATAGCAGAGGTCACGGGTGGAGTCGATGTGCCTGTCGAGCTCATCCAGGGGGTAAACGCACAGGGCCGAGGCATCCAGGGGAATGTTGTTTGTGGAGCCGGTGGAGGTGGAGAAGACTCCCAGCAGATCCTCGCCTTGCTGGCCTGCACCCTGTCCCACCTGTGGCAACAAGGGAAGGCATGGGAAAAAGTTGGGAAAATAAAACACAGCCAGTATATGGGGAACACTGACGCAAGTCAATGATTTGAAATTCCTGCTTTCTGAAAACAAAGAAATCCAACTACAGACTATTTTGTGTACTTTCTCCCTACACGATAAGGATTCTCAAGTGTTGCGTTTATATTTTTTAATATATATGCACATAAGTACCTGAGCTGCCTGGAGCAGGTTGTAAGCCCTCGGGGGAGAGGTTGGTGATCGGCAGACAAGAGGAACTTCCACATACGAGTAGTAGGAGGTGTCATCCAGGCACACTCTAGCGGCATAGGTGCGGTACTCCCTCGATGCCGACTTGATGTCGCGGCGGTAAAACAGGAAGTACACATACGTGCGCCGCGTGAATGCTGTCACAAAATGGTGGTCGTACTCCGACAGACGGCCAGCTACCGCCAGTTTAGCCGTTTCCTCGTAGGAAAAGATGGGCCCCGATGAGAGGTGGCGGGTGGAGATGGGTGGGTGCCTTGCAGTATAGCCCCTACCCACATACATCACTGTCTTCTCCCCTCCATGGAGCGCCACGACAAGCCCCACGGTCGAAACCAACGGATCATTGGCCGCAACGTATTGCGTGTCCACCGGCCTCTCGGTGGAGAAGAGAACCTTTTTGATAGTGGACAGGCTGCGTTTCTGGCAGGTGCCCTGGTGGACGCTGCCACACGTGATAAGCTCAGACGCCTTCGGGTCCACCAGCAGTAATTTGTTGTGATTGCTGGTTCTCCTGGCCTGGGGACAATTGAACTCACTGACCGGGGGGAGACAGTCTTTGCTGTCACTGACGGGGCCGGTCCTCTCTTCATGCACCAGCCGAAGTCCGTCCAATCCGTCCAGCTGGAAGAGGTGGTCCCTGGCCCCCACGTACACGGCCCCCACCGAGGGGTCCGGGTGGAGAACCAAGTGCTGGAATTCGGTGTCATTGCGGGAAAAACGGGGGTACGAGCGAACGTGGGCAGAGACTAAGGCAATGGGGATGAGGAGCGAGAGCAGGGTGGAGTTCAGAGCCTTCCCATGTAGCATGGCAAATATTCTGAAGGGAGAGAAAACAGATGTTTGTTTGATAAGGCCAAAGCTGCTTCCATGTAGCTGAGTACAAGTTAAAGCGTTTTAGAAGGCTTAGGGTAAAAATGGTTAAACAAGCGAGAAAATGCTCTTTCTGCGCGCACACACGCACGCAAACACACAGTTGATAGTTGACTTAACCTTGTTCTTAAGGAAAATAAATAAAGGACAGCTCGATTTCAATCATGAATGCTAAAAAGCGTTTGGGTCTGAGTGCCACAGAGAAACTTAAAAAGAAAAACAATACTACCAGCGTTGTCCTGTACATACAAATGAAAAAGTCTAAATACTTTCAGGAAATCTCACCATCAATGTTCTTTGTTGAGCCGAAGATTCCCTCCACATCTCACCTAGAGTCATATCCCATTCCTTTCATCTCTGTCTGTCATCGATTAATAATCTATAAAAAACAAAACACAGGAGAGACGGGTACTCAAAGAAAGACAGAAGCGAGATTCAAGGTGACTCATCACACTGTTCATCAAAATGTCTCCACACAGACTATGATTACACACACAATGTTAATGAGTATACCAAGGCGTGATTCACTGGATAACAACTCCAGCAGCCACAGTATCACTTACATATGGAACACAGAAAACAAACAACTGGCATTGGCCATTTCCACAGCCATCACTCAACACCTCTGAGAAGAGTGGTTTGTGGACACTGAGAGCCTTCGCATTAGAGATAAAAAAAAAAGAATTAAATATTGAAGAGTTTCCTGAGACCTTTCATTGACCTCACGGAGAAGAGTCATATATACAAATAAGTAAGTCCTGCACGTCACAGTAAATGGAGCCTGTACGAGCTCTTAACATTTGCAGAATCTTACATTTATTGAATCTGAACACCGATAACGAAAAGAAGATTGCCACACTGCCTACTACCCCAGGGCTGCAATCAGGACAAAGAAAATGGGGGGGGGGGGGGAGAAAGGGAGGAGGCCGGTAATCTGTGTGTGTGAATGTGTTTGTGTGTATGTTCATAACCGGGGGCCATCAAGGAGCAGGTGCCTTAGTATGTGTCTGCTAAGTGGGCTGAGTGTGTCTCAGGCTGCCTCTTAACTTATTCATGAACAGAATAAGAAGTATGATAAGTAATAACCTTTACGCCCACTGTCAGAGGGTTTCAGTTAAGTTTGTGTGTGTGTGGGCATGTGTGTGTGTGTGTGTGTGTGTGTGCGTGCGCGTGTGTATTAGTTTAAATAAGTGGTAGATATTACATAGTCTGTTAAACAACTGGGTGAATTGTTTTGATTCTTTATATTCATCTAGTCCAAGCATCAATTCCATGTTCAATGTTTTTTCCCTGTATTAATTCGGACAATGAACTTTACTTAACCATTATGAAGAGCTGTCTCTGCCTTACATTTTTTTAACCATAATACTTTAATAAGGTCTAAGTCTCTAAAGGGGGATACTGTACTGCAAGATTACTACAAGTCCATTGACAATATTTTATTGTGATGTTCAGTATCAACATGCCAATTAGTTAATACATTTCCTCAATAAAAAGTAATCTCTCTCTATGTCATGAGTTCTACTACCTATACAAGAATGCAAGCTTCCAGTTCGAGGGCTTTATTTCTACATTTGATGTGACTTTACAGTGTTGGCCTCGCAAAGAGGCAGCTCAAGTACAAAGAATATAACTAAAACTGAAACACTGGACACTGGTGCAGCAACATTCAAACAGCCAAACAGTTTTGGAGCTAGAGCAAAGCAAAGTTGCATGTGATCAGTGTTTCAGGGACACCAGAAAAATGTGTGTGTGAAATAATGCTCTCAAAATGAAAGACCACAGACGTGAATAAAGAAAAGAGAGACACTCCATACAGAGGTCAGAGTGTTGTGCTGAATAGACTTAATTTATGACACAAAAAGTGATAACGACGACAACAACAACAGCAGCAGCAGCAACAGGCTAGATAGTTTTATAGATAATTTAAAGCTTTCTAAGGGAAATCACTCAGTAGATTCAAATTTAGTACAGGGACCGTTGTACATGTGTTCCCTTGTTTCGCCTATGTAACATAGAACCTGGGAACAATTCTACAACTGCTACTCTCACTGCTACTCAACAGGCGTTCTCACCTGCTCTTTGACTGGCGATCATGTCGCGGTCAACATATTTATAGCCTTCAGCGACCCCAACACCATGGGAACTAATGGTGGCTTCCCATGAGCCACCATGAGATCAGACGGTGGCATGGGACAAGTTGGAGATGTCGTGGAAACATAGAGACATACAGCTTTGGCTAATGTCAAAGGAGAGGGGAAATCCAATCTGGAATAGTTCTCTTGACATCTAATTTCTCAAGACCTTTTAAGGCTACACAACATGTTCACTTCTTTCAGCAGCTTAATGACCACTCTTATTTACTTCTTAATTGTGAGTCCTGGATGACGTTTGTGGATTTTCCGTGAAACTAATCAGCGAGCTCAACTCTGAGCTTTTTAAGATAACAATGAGAACAAATGCATTCTCATATTCTTTACCATGGTCTGATTAGTCCTAGTCTTAATGAGGAAGCAATTCATAGTAACACGAACACCATCGTCGAGCTTCAGAGGAGCGGAGGGGCAGTTCCTTGCGCGCTGTTCACCAACAATCCAAAGAGTTCATCAGTTGTGTCAGGAATGCAGTATGTTCGGCCATGGGTCATGGGCCAACAAACTATAAATAACCTCTAGCAGCCCATTAGACTGTCAGCTGAACTAGAGTGCGGGGATGGTGGTCAAAAAGTAACCATGGTGTAAATATTCACATGCAAGCAAAAATGATATATCCTATGACAGATTTTTCCAAACCCAGAATTATGAATTTCTTTTTGCTGCTGAGAAAGGGAGTTTCTGCATCCCAACAGAGTGAGTGTTTGTGTGTGTGTGTGTGTGTGTGTGTGTACTGAATTCTATTCAATCCACAGAATGTGGACCCATGAGTGAACTTTTGCTCTAACCATTCCTATTTGTCTCCCGTGCTTTCTCTGCCAATGTTAATTAGTCACTGAGAGACTGCTGTGCAAGTTCATTTCTAAGGCGCTTAATGAGCCATGACAGTCCACTGAACGCCCAAGACTTCGTAAAATATGTGGGGTCAGCTGCATGGGGACAGTGGGAGACATTGGGCCTGGAGCCATGGAGCACTACTTGGCATTGTTATGTTCTGGTGCCCGGGGCCCCAGACTCTACAACACCAGCATCTGTGGAGACCCATCCAAGAATACAGTAGAGTTGCAGTAGCAGAAGGGTCTGTTTGAGATCAGCAATGTTGGATACAATGGTGTGAAATACTTTTTTACTTTGTTGCCTGCAATATTGCAAGTAGATTTTACCTGCTATTTTGAAAAACTGCCTGCAGTTACCCATGTTCATGTTCCTACCATACTACAACCTTCTTACTCTGGTGAAGCCTTTATCATATCATTATACATACATACACAGCTTTCTAAATCTTTAGAATGCACTTTCAAAGGTGCAAACTATTGATATGATATTTTAGATGCTCAGAAACATCTTCTCATCAAACTGCATTCTCAATAAACATGAATAAACACTGTTCTTTTGATCAGGATATTGGTATTTTACTGCCTAAATTAATAACATGTGAAACAAGTCATAATACAGGACAGGGTTTATTGCTCAGCCACCAACGCAAACTGCAACTGACGTCTAAAATGCTTGCAAACCAGATAGCTAGTACTATCTACTAAAACAAATATTCCATGTGAGCCCCAATTAATAACATACCTGTAAACTCACAGGAGGTGAAAAAGTTGACATGTGTGTCGGGGCAGGCCAGATCAAACTGCACACCGGGCCGCAGATGGCCCGCGGTCCATAATTTTGACACCCCATGTGCTAAGTGACGTATTACATTGCGCTTTGTAAGCCAGGGAGGGATCAGCGGTGGCTCTGTGCATGCGCAATTCATGCAGTCTGAGAAACGGTCTCCTCTCTGCCCTGCCTGCAGCTGGGTCTGCTGCGCGAGGCTGTTGTTCTCCCATTTCTCCGGTGGCCACATCGCGCTTACAACCATCAATCATGATACGTGCGATTTTCTTAACATGCAAAATTGCAAGTTAAACATATTTTTACCTGCAATATCAGAATTTGTCTGCAAATTGCAGGTAATAGTGGGGTATTTCGCACCCTGGATACTATTGAGAAGATAAATACCAGGCACATGCATCTGCGAGTAAACACTTTTAAGGAATGTAAAAGTAGAAAGAGTTGGCATAAGTGCTTGGGTGATGACCGAGAAGCAAATAAAGCTACACCACTGAAACACCTTGTGACTTCACATGATGGTTTGTTGTTGTAGTAGAGATGTCGTAGATGTGCTTTTCACTAATAAAGCCATCTGGCACGATGACAAGAGTCTTATAGTATCAACTTTTGGGTCACGCTTGGGTTACATTGAGATTGGTCTGTGGCAAATCATTTTCTAAAAAAGAGATGGTTGCTCAAAGGTTAGTACTGGAAGAAAGCAGCAGGAAGCAGTGGCACAGCTTGAAAAGTTACATAAAAGCAACAGAAGAATTGACTTGACCACTCCAGCAGACCATCGATCATAGATTCATCTGAAATAAGCGTATTACACACAATTCTGCTGTTACAGCTTCTGTTGTGCGCGAGCCCCAAAGGCGAAGTATAATAGCCAGCAGATACTCAATCTTTGAACTCTAATCCAATCATGCTCAGCTAAAGCATGAGCATAAGTGCATTGACATGCAGCAGTGTAGATTCTGGTTGCGTTCCCCTACTTAGATGGTTAGATTGGTGAAAGTACTAATATTATGAGAGGCAGATGTACACATATCTGGCCCCTCTCCATTTCCGTTGCCTCCTTTTGGGGTCAATGGCCGTCTCTCTCCCCTCAGTTCAGCTCAGACACAGAGGGTCTCTCTCCCTCCGGTGTGCTGAAGGGGCTCTCTGTCTGCTGCTGCTGGAAGGAATAGTGTCCCTTTCACGGCTCCCAGGCCGAGTGGCTGTGCCGAACGGACGCAGGATAAAAGCCACTTCCCTCGAAGGGAGAGTCGGCGCACACATTTCTGCGCGAGGGGGCGAGAGACAACACAGTTTTTCATGTGCACACACCCACCCGCGGTCACTTAGCACGATTTATGACAGGATCCTTTCACTGTGGAGACAGTAAGGTTCTCCCTGGGAAAAGCAGGTGTTAAGCCGAGCTGCTTGGTACAACATGACATGCACAAACTGACATCCACTGTTAGGCCGGTGGGCTTTCATCTTATGTAATTCATTGACGAAGATGTTGCATTATTTATATTTTACATATTGCTATTGCTCGAAGCCCAGAAACAATTCACAAATAATAAACATTTCTCAATCTATGCTTCAGGACCCTAAGAAGATTATTTAGACTTAAGATAATTGAAAATATTACTCATGCTATATAGATAGCTGTGACATGTAAGGGGAAAATATGACTGGAACTGATGGTGCTGTAATTCTTCAGTTCAACATTGATGCAACAGGCAAAAAAAAAATCAAACAGCAGTCGGGAGGAGGCAGAAGCAGGGGGTAGATGGGCCCTAATGAGAGAGCGCGAGAGAGAGACAATATCAGCTGAGGCCAAATTTAACATGTGGCAGGGCAGTAAAAAGTGCCCACTTAATAAGCATGTTACCTCTAGTATATTTGCACAGTAATGAGGATAAAATGTGTTAAATGGACACACAATTACAGTGCAGGCAAGGAAGCATGAAAAATTGGCTTTCAAAGGCCTTTCCATGTCTGTTATGAATCTAAAATGCATGTTTGAACATAGTTTGATGGAAAAACAGTTCACAACCCTACCTACATCAAACAGCTCATTGCGAAACTTTAATAAAACCATATAGGCCATTTTAAATGAAAACAATAGTGTGTGTGTGTGTGGGTGTGTGTGTGTGTGTGTGTGTGTGTGTGTGTGTGTGTGTGTGCGTGCGTGTTACAGAGCATGTTAAGTGGCCAGTGGTCAGATTCTCACAAAGAGCCTCTGCTGACAGGGTTGGACCACAACAGTGTGGACAGCAGCCAACAAATCCAACCTCCTAACCCTAACCCTAACCCTAACCCACAATTACAGTCCTCAGTTCTCGGGCCGTCCATTATTGGCCATGCCAATAATGATAATGTGAGAAAGAAGGGTAAATGGGTGACATGGCGAAAATAAATTGATTAAATTAATCATAAAAAAAACGAAACATGAATAGAGTCAATTGTTATGCACGGGTGGGTAGAGGCAAAAAGGAGACTATGTTTCCCCTTTCCCTTTTTTCTGGTTTACCTAGTCAGACTGACGGCCTGAAGATGGATTCTGGGGAAGAGGGGGATTTTAAACAAACTCTCTTTGTGTCAGTTATTTTGCTGTTTGGTTGGTAACACATGGGATAATTGTGGATAAGTCGCTGTCTCAGACTTCACCACTGTCTGATGTTGTTAAACTGTTCAAAACAATCAAAACCTATGATTCTTTTAGGGATATTGTTGCCTTTCACAACAAAACAACATTTTATATATAGTTTATCCATGCTTCCAGTGTCTTTGCAAAGCAAAGCCCACCTGGCAAATGAATGCTGATGTGTATTTTAAGCTCGGGTATTTGAGTGCCAACAATTTCTTCTGTCATCTCATTCGGAAAGCAAACCAAAAGAGCCTAGGAAATACAAAATTGTTCAACATACTCAAGCAAGCATTGGAAACTGACCCAAGAAATGTACAGTGGTGTTGCCTTTAGCATTAGAACAAGGTCCACCACTGAGTTATTGGTACGTACTTACAAAGGAATATACTGTATTACAGGAAGTCCATATCTCAGCTGTTCATCTACATCTGAAGGACAGTGGACACTCATTTGAGGATGAAAACGTTGACATTCTGGCCAGGGGAGACAGATGGTTTGAAAGAGGAGTAAAAGAAGCCATCTTTGCTAGAACAGAGAAACCATCACTTAACAGAGGTGGAGGTTTAAGACACCATCTCTCAGCCACTTACAATGCTGTCCTTCACTCTCTCCCTAGGAAGGTAAACAAGAACAACAACTCAAAGGATAGCTCAGGTGAAACCAAGGACCCTTATTTACACCTAGACTCAGGCGAAACCCACAACCCGAATCTGGGCCAGATGGCCAACGACCTGCAAGTTTGACACAATGGTCCTCTAATTAGGTACTCATCCTCTGATTGGCTGTTCATCTCACAGAGGATAAATACCTGAACTTTTCCAGCAGCTAGTTAGAACTGAAGAAGCCTCTCGGATGAGAGGTGAAACGTCTTCAAGAAATCTTCAACCAGTCCCTACTTGACCTGGATGACTGAGAACCATAGTCCATATCAAATACAATCACCTTATCCTGATTCATTTTCAGCACTATTAACATAGTGAAGGGAGAAAACGAATGGGGAACATTTATTAACATGCTTAGAAAAAGAGAAAACAGGCCTAAATCCCTTCTCTGTGGCTGGCTCGGGCTTCGGAATTAGACTGGCCATATGCTCCAGTGAAGCATCACATCATCGAGAACGCACTGGTTGTGGTCTTTGTGTGGCAGAATGCTAAGGAGGTGGCAGTGGGATGTGCATGCGTATTCATCTGTTTGCGGACGGTCTGCATACATTACCACCTACTGCTTGCACATCTACATCTCCACTGCATGTCTCACACACACGCGCATGGCACGCGCGCACACACACACACACACGCACGGCTGCCTTTTCTTTCACAGCACTCAATAGCCTGAGAAAGCCCTTTGTCGTCCTTCGTTGTCGTGACGACGTGCCTGGGTAGGGTGAATAGGGAGTGGAGGTCTGGCTCGCCGCGTCTGTGGGCTTTTTAATCAGCTTGTCACACCGTCTGTGGTCATACAGCACTTTTGCTCGTCTCTGTGTCTCTCGAAGGCCAGAGATGCTTCTCTTCTTTTTTTTGGAATAAGCAAAATCACTTTTGTGTCATTTTATGATTCAGTGAGCTCTGGGAAACATCAATTCAGACGTTCTGCTGCATTTATTGAATATAAGAGTTGACCATGAAAAAAAGTGCTATATCCAGGCACAATCCCACTGACAGTGAACCAGACTATTATTGCTAATAAGCCTGGACCGAGGGTCGAAAATCTAGTCTGCCATCTGCCCATCCTCCAGTATAATAACTTATGGTTTATGAAACATGCAGCGTGTCTTTCTCAGAAGCCAAGACTAAGGCTTAAGAATCCCCCCATCCACTCCCATAGGAACTGACTTGCTGGATGTCTGGCTTTGGAACTTGGATCTGAGAAGTAGATTTGTTTTATTCATGAATGCGCTCGCAGCCCATGACCCTTGGCGAACCTTTGACTCATCACATGCTAAGTGGAGCCAGCCCTGCGTCCCCTTTTTGTCTCACCCTTCTCAACAAATCATACCGAAGGCCTCCCCCCTCTTGGCGTCTCTCCCCACCAGGCCCGGTATCTCAGGCGCCTATCTGGATGCCACGCATTTTCTAAACGTTAAGTCAGGGGTTCTTTGTTGTTGACCGTGCTCAATGGCTGCCGATTGACTCTGCAACATTATGTTATTCTTTAACTGAGAACATATACGCCACAGACACAGATTGTTACAGCATATCTTTAGAAAACAAAATGAAATTTGAATTCCTCTTCACTCTTTATATAGGAAAATATACAGTAAATCCAAGTGACTTCGATTGAGCACTTGTATCTCTCATCATACAGAGTCATCAAGTCTCCACCAATGGCTGCTGTAACAAGAAGGCAATCTCAAATTTCCCATACTCTTGTCTCTCAGCTGTACTTGATCAAAGTAATTGGGACCTTTCTAATAATTTAAACAACAGCTCCCATGAAAAACTACAAGAGAAGCAATTAATGTATTTAAATCAACACAGATAGAAACATGTGCACAGTTTATCCATAACTCTGAAGCACTTTCTGATCAAGACAGCACCAACACCCACAGTTCAAGGCCAGCTTTCAGCCGTCAGTCCTGCTGTTGAGACATGTGTTCCTTAACTCATTCAGTGGGTCAGTAACAATAAGCCCCCCAAATTGTGTTTATTTATTATAAGGCATCTAAAAAACACAAATAAACAACATAAGGTCATTTCTAATTAGAAAAAACTAACCTTCTTATTCTTATCGAAACATTTAGGAAAAATATAATTTTCGTTAAGGCTCTGATTAAACACTGTAGGCTAATGCATTTACATAAGCGTCATGCATTCTTCTTGCTTCTGGACCAGAACCCATCAGTTATGGTTTCAAAGCTGCAACCTGTACATTAAGGACCTTTAGCTGTTGTCACTGTAATATACTCCAAGGGAAACAGAGATGCAAGTTCATTGGCTGCATGTGTTTTGAGGCTGTGCCAATTGGTGGATGCAGTTCGCTGTGTTGGGAGCGGTGACCTGAACTTGCGACCCTGTTGGCAGCCCGATGAAAGAGCTGTTGTAGGGTCAGTTCTAAAAACACACAGACTGCTCTGTGTGGTGCAAAATATCAGTGTGGGAGCCTGGAACCTTTCGGCTGCTTGTGAAAGTGTATGTTGACGGATGTGTTGTGGATTTCTTTGTGTAAGTCACTGGAAATAGGTGTGGCTGCTGGGCACTACCTGACAGTTCAACCGTAACTAAAGCAACACAACAAAGCTTTAACGCCTTAATACCTCACTGGCGTGGCCGGTCACCTCGGTGTGAATGCATCGAAAGACGACCCAGACGGGCTTCATCTGCAGTCAGGGCAGCCATGCAGACATAATCTCAATGAATCACTGAAAAGAGCCCAGTGACAGGCGTGGCAAATTCACATTTCATTCTAAATCAAATTCTACAGTGCAGGAGTCCAACATGATTTTGCATGGCCACTGGTGGGTACTTCCTTGTCTCAGTGAGGGCACAGCAAAGGCTGGTTAAACAGCTTTAAAAACCATTGCGCTTTCGTTGACAGAAAGTACAAAAAGCATTTTAAGTAGAAATAAATCTATAATTGATTGAGCTGTGTTTATCAAGGAACATTGATCATGGACAATATTTTACTAAGGATGTCAAGGTGTGGTATTTTCCCACTGGGGAATGAAATTGTGATGCCAATACCAATATGACCAGACATTTTACAAGGGAAGACGTGTGGCGCCTCAGTATTTGTGTAGAATTCTCAGTGGGCAGCCTCACTCTCATGCTGCACTTAAATTTGTGTAATGCGTTTCCTATTAACTACCTAAAATGTGGCGGCTCGCCGTAGCCTACTTTATCCCACTTCACTACTCATAATAACATCGCTGATATCTGACTTTATGTTTTGTGCCATTATTTCATGTGAAACTGTGGGCAGCATCATTGCACCACTGGCGTTGTCGCGAGGACATGTCCAATGTCGCCTGTTATTGGACAATCTGCTGCTCTGTAACTGTGCACAAGCAGAAACATCAGTTTCAGTTCCTATCTAGGGAAATACGAAAAAATAAGTATTATGACTCAGAAAAATAAATGGTGGGGCAGTGGCCAATTTATGTTGCACCAACACAGACTACCGTGGCAAACAGTGATGTCATGCAACACTGACAATCTTCAATTGTCACTTGTAACAAGAAAACATTTTAGGAAGATAGCGAATACACATTTTGAAAAAAGATAACGTTTTTACAAATGTTACCGTTTCTTCATCAGAACAACAGAACACAACTTTTCAACAGTATAAAGTCCAAGGTAAGAGTTATAAAGGCAAACCACCAACGTTAGCATGCAAAAACGCTCAGAGCACAGTATAATGATGTTCCCAGATAGTGTTTAAAATGTTCATCCTGTGGCGCATTCACACACACACTGCAACCCCTCAACTCATCCAGACGTTACCCAGAGGCTCTGTAGGTGAGAACGCACATGTCAGAGACAGTTGGATGAAACCACACTTTACCGTGCAAGATCCCTTCTAGCTATAATGTCTGTGTAATACCTGCTTACATGTCCAGCTCTCACTGTGTGAAGGAAGCCACAGAGTCTGGGACATATTTAACTAAAACTAAAAGTAGAAAGACTTTCTTATTAACTTTAGTATGGTACTTTACAGGCTCTGACCACGACGAATGATGACTGCCAACAAAATGACCCGCTCATATTATTTTGATCAATCACCATTTCCTTTCTCTTCTTTTAGCACTTCTGTCCATTTTACTCCCAAAGTGGTCGATTTAGAAAGGAGGCAGGTGGGAGAGATAACCTTCCCTTCTGTCAACAAGGCAAGTGACGGACAGCTTCATTAGAGAGAAAATGCTGCCCCGCCTCCCTAAGACACGCCTCTGCCCCCCCTCAGCTTTGTGGGATTTGGAGAGAGGACATTTGGAGCAGGTCTTTTAGAGTGGGAGGTTTTCAATGTTCAAATGCTTAATAGACTGCACTCTCTCCATCTTGCTTAGGAGCAAGCAGATCTACGACACAATGAACACACACGCGCGCACACGCACACAGGCAAACACACGGAAGAACGCACGCACACACACGCACACACACACACACACAAACCCTTGCATGCAGACTTAAACCCACTATGTGAATCTCTGTCAGAAAATCTGATCTGACGATTGATGAGCGGAGCATGGTTGTGTTGAAGGTCTGAGGTGTGTCATTGAGATCTGGGGACAAATAATTCATTGACATAGGTTAAGGACACGATAAAAACTCTCCGGAAGGCATGGAGGGGATGCTTCATTACAAGGACTGGTGCTTTTGGTTCACTTGTCATCTTTTATTTCTTTCTTTTTTTTAATAAATGCGCAACAGTGTCACCTGCAAGTTTAATTTAAAGAGCTGTTGGAGGCACAAGGAAAATGCTTCCTTTGGCATGTGCTCAAGTGCAATTTAATAAGAGCAGCGCCTCAGACAATGTGCAACACGCTTCTACCGCCAACTGTGTCTCCAAGAGGGTGCGTGGCTTCATATCAACAAATCTAGAAGAATCCAACCAAATAGCTCAATGAGGCATTAAGAGGTCTTTGTTCGAAAAAGGGGGCCCGGGCTTGGACCCAACACTGATACGGCTAATGGCTTAGGGAACCCTACTGCTACTTTAATTGAAGCTGGCTCTCTGACATGCAGTGGGGAGGTAAGATAAGAAAACAAAGGAGTAAAGGAGAGAGAGAGAGATGGAGAGGGGCAGACTGGGGAGAGGGTAAGGGTTGAGGTTTAACTCTGATCTTGAAAAGCAAGGAGGGGATGTGAGGGGTGTGTGTGAGTGTGTGTTTGGGGAATGCCTGCGTAAGGACACGGTGGCCAATCAGGATTTCCCCTGAGGTCTTAGGACACCCGGGATCATCAATGATTGATCAAACTAGAAGGTTTAACCATGGGAGTGGTGGGTAAAAAAGGCAAGAAAAACAACAAAGGATGTGTGAGTGTGTGATAATGAGAAAGGGAAGAAAAAAAAACGGGCGGTTTCCACCAAGAGAAAGGACAGGAATGAGAAAACATTAGATATTGCCAAAAACAAAGCAAAACCAAAAGCTCTCGGAACAAAAGACAACAGAAAAGAAGGCAGATTCAGTTCACTGTATGCAACAGCTAAGAGGAGCCGCTATGGAAGCAAACAGTCCCATCAAAGCAAAACCGATGCCGCTCCACAGCGACCCAGCTACCGCCCACAAGCTTTTGGCTGTGTGCAGACCAGCGAAAGACAAACAGAGTCTCAAGCCGACCCACACGGTCTGGAACATAATGCTTAGGTACACACACACATACACACACATCCGGGCCCTTTCACTGACATACTGTATATGTTGCCATCTTTCCAAGGGAAATGTAAAAAATAATCTGGCATCTACTGAGGCCTAACTCGTATCAGACACAATTAAATGAAAGAAGTCTAACTGTCCATTAGTGTTGAAGTACTTTTACTTGAAAAATATTTTGAATGCAGTAGATTCTATTTGGAACTAAATATAATATATATATATAGAATGCAAAGAGATATTTACATATTTCAAAGCTCCTTATTGTTCATTTGTTCAAGAAGCTGTACTTGAAAATTCAGTAAACTCTAAAGTTAACCTGAAACCGAATCCCTTCAAGAAGCTCTTCACATCTCGTTTTCAGGGGAATTTGTATTGAAGTACCAATGTATACCTTCTATTTAAAGGTGAAGATAAAGTTTCCGCTAGTTTGGAAAACTGACTCATGTAATGCTGCTGAATGTTGCTTTTATAGTAAGGTAAAATATCGATTCACCTTTAAATATATTTCAAATGCCCTGTAACACCTTCTTTTCATTGATTCAACGCCTAAGACTCCGCAGAGAGATGAAACACGTTTTTCGTAGTGTCTGGCTTTCAAGTGAAGCAGATTGGCTCCGACGGTTGCCTGGCATTGTTGTTGAATCTTTGAATAAAGACCTGAATCCAGTCCCTGTGTCAGGACTGCCGCTTCTAAATGCATTATTAATGAGAATAGCCTGACTGATGCTTGGGATTAATTACAGTAGCCCCAAAGACCCTCCCTTTTGATCTTTTTTTTTTTTTTTTTTACACTCAACACATATCCAAGCCAGGATATATATTCTTCTTCTCATCCAAGATCTGAAATAAACTGTGCAAGTGCTTTGGAAGTGTCTTGATAGTGAAAACAATCCAACAGACATTAGTGTCAAGTTAAATCATTTACACTCCGCCCTCTATATTCGGCAGGGCAGCAGTGGCACTGTGTAGATGTCACCTGCTTGTTCACAGAGAGAAAAGCGAGGCTAGAGCGTCTCCTTTGTTGTCCACTTGCAGCCTATTTTCTCGACAGGCGCACCGACAAGTGCAGCTGGCTGATGCATCACAGTAACTCACAGAAACGATTTAGAGTCCTTTTAGTGAAGGGCTTCTTGTTTATGATTTATTCCAGTGTTTCATGTTTCTGTGAGTAATTGTGTCACATCATTTCAGGCAATAAAGCGCCCGAAACCAGTTGCACAATGCAAATGCTTAATATATGCAACTTTTACGTGCTATTTGTTTTACAATACAGATAATATAAGGCCTAATATAACATTTCACAGTTGCATACCATTTATCGATTACATGCATCGTGTACAATAAACTTAAACATAATAAAGATTACCGTATTTTTATATTAAACGCGCATGAAAGAACACATGGTGGTTATTTCATGATTATCTCACCTCATTATCTAATTATTAATCACATTTGAATATTTAAGTGTTTGGTTTTCATTTATGGTAATATGGAATGAGGATTATCTTATTATTTCTGGTCGTTAAGCGCTGATATTTATGACTTGAAAGTAAGACTGGTGATATTTTACTTCCAGAATAATCAAAAACTAGAATGACCTGTGTCTAAGCTCTGATATAATTTACTTCTATGTTCTAAGCAGTTACACCGTAAACCAAAAAAGTAAGGACATTATTTTGTATTTCTTTTAAACTTTACATCTTCAGGATGAATAATCAATGACCACACACAAAGAAGGAAAGTCAGGGAGCTTGAGAAACAAACAAACACATTGTTGGTCTATATTTTTTCAGGGGATTTGTTGAAAAGAAAAAGAAAAAGAATAATACCAGCCTTATCCTTAAATTGAGATTCTTTTACAATTTTTGAATCCTATTTGTGTATTTCTCAACCCACATCCATCATGCTGTCATTTGGATGACATGATTATGGTACAATTGTTCTCGCTAATCTTGCAAAAACCCAGAATGTGTCCACAATGGGCGATGACTGGGTGATCACCATGTGAATGTGACAGATCCTCTATCCTCCTCATTCATCATCCCAACACACATACACACAAAAATGCTCATTCTCGCTCACCGTGGGTTGCCGTTGGTTTCGATTAGTGGACGCCACATCTGACACGGGGCCACAGGAGTCTCTATTGATTGGCTGCAGCTATAGAAATGGATGTGTCAAGGGCAACTGGGGTCAAACTGTGCTCCCCGGAAAAAGGAAAGGATGCAAAGAATGACAGGAGGAAGGAACACAGGGAGGCGAAAGAGGCAGACGGACATGGTCAATGTAGACATACCTCTGTAAGAGGGGGAGAGTACGATCCATTTAGGTCAGACATGAAGCCAGAAGGCTGCAGTGTGTGTGTGTGTGTGTGTGTGTGTGTGTGTGTGTGTGCGCATGTGCGTGCATGAGATGTGGGGGGGGGGGGGGGGGGGGGGGGGCGATTCAGCAGCTGGACAAACAGACCTGATCTAACTACTGTTCAACTAATGGAGGCCACTAACGGCCTGCAGCGCGCGCACACACACACACTCACAGGAACAACAACTTGTTCTGCTTCTCATATTGCCATCACCCACTTTCATGTGAAAGCATGAAAGTACAATAATAAGCAAGGTGTACAGCTGTTGGGAGGTTTCATTTGTGTTAAACCAGAACAACAGAATGGGGGAGGACCCCACCTGGAGAGACACGCACAGGGAGCAGCCACCATCTGTCTATAACCTGAGGCACGGAGTAGTCAAGTTCATGAAATGAAACGTCGCCAGGGCAATGGCCTTGGAGGAAAGAGCTCTTTGCACCTACCGGAATCTGCCAAATTCACCAAGGAACATGTCACACTGTACACTGAACAATACATAATGAAAATGTATGATGTATAGGTGAGAAAGTTGTGGTTAATCTGACAGTAATTTCACTTTCTTTCTACTGAATTCCAGACCGGCTGCATTTCCCTCAAAGTCACTGTTGTGTGTCACAGAGGAAATGTCAAGCTGTCACACATTCAGGTGTCCGCAAAGATGTGGTTACTGAGTTTGGGTCCATCCGTTCTTTTTTCTCACTGTGTGGTCAGCTGTGCTACAGCCCCCCATCCCATCCCACACACACACACCCTACTCTATATGGTTGTGGACAACCGGAGAATCATGCCCTGAGCAAAGATGTGTTCATTTCTTGTAACAGGAAATATGAGTTCTGCTTTCTTGTAGCAAAAAAAAAGAGACTGATGCATGTTTCATTAGTATGTGTAAGATACACTCATTTGTTGCATACACATACACATAGGTTTGGTGCTACGCTGTAGATGTGTGGATGAAAACAGCTACACACAGCAGAATGAACATGTTTTATTAGATCGTGGGCATATTTAAATTAAATCTGACTTTTTTTTAAACTCGTCCGGGCTACTGACAGACATATGGCGGTTTATTTTGTGTGATATTATGTGATAATGTGCGAGGAAACACTCTCGCATCTTTCAGCCTGCTGCTCAGTGATAGGAGTTTGACTGCTCTCAGTAGCACTGTCTCCAAATGTAGCAGCCAGCCGACTGTGAGGGGCATTATTAATTATTTTGGGTCATCAAATTATTACTGATCTGATTTATTTGACTCCAATAACAACTATTCAGAATATTGGAAGTCACTGTGTTAGTTTTAAAAACACAAAAACACGCTACTGTGCCACCAGCCAACTAATTCCCTCAACTTGCCATTACAGTTCATTTCAAGTCGTAAATCAGTACATCAGTACAAATCCCTTCTCTAATCACTTGACAGAGTGCAGAAGAACAAATCTTTGATTGTTAAAATATAAATACGATTTGTGCAGTGCATACTTATTGTACTGACCTAGGCAGAAACATACACAAATTCAGCATGAAAACAATTTCCACAGGGGTTCTGGGTTCCTTAGGTCAATAAGCTTGGCTTCAAGTTAATAAGCAGCCATGTTTTTGTTGTGGCTCAAAGCCAACCGGATCAGACAAAAATGAGGTGGACTCTTTTGAGTGCCGTGGTCAGACCGGCCAAACAAACCATCCAAATGATTACCTCCTATTTTCTGCTGCAGCTGCTCCATTTGGAGCAAACACACACAAACACGTGGCTTTCTCTGCTACAATCTGCCCACGGGCCAAGGTCCTTTACTAAATTATACCGCCGAGCAAAGAACAGCATCCCTCTCAACTCCTCTCCTCCTCTAATAAACACTGAGTGAGCAGTCGCTCACAAAGGCAGGGGATAGCTTGGCAGGAAAGCGCCTATCTGTCAGTTCCTGTGAGCCATAGGACAGGGTAATTTAAAGCCACTTTTCAGGTTCAATACCAGCCTTCCGGATAAATCTCACAAAGAGGGAGATCAGCGTTTTCTGCAGAGCTACTGTGTAAATGCCAAAGCCAACATTTGTAACACAATTCCACAAACATTCAACGAATAAAACATGTTGTAAAACCATTGTATTATTTTTTTCTTCCGATTACTTTTACAGAACAAATATAAATGTATTTTGCCATAAATGTGCAAAGCAAATTTCATTAAATTAATTTTTTTTGTGAGCAAATATTTTGCAGCATGCTAAACCTTCCAGTTTTATTTAACCTTCGTTTCAAAGTCAATGTTTTAAATGGTTTATGTGATTTAATTATTTAGTAACTATTTTCTGTTGGTTCTTACATCCTATAGATGCCTGTGGACACATGCAACGACGGTATCCAAGAATATTTGACAACAAAAAGAGCCTAAAATTGGGTTTTGACATGCTTTTAATTTTACCAGCAGCCAGCTTTATTTGCCCTAGACAGTGAGTGAGCTCTTACTGGGTGGCAGGCAGACTCACCCTGGAGATATTTTGGTTTAATCTTCAACTTTATTACTTTCCCTCAGCGTTTCATTAATCAGCATCAAATACAGAGTGAGCTGTTTCTCTGGAAAATCCACTTAAAATAGAACTGCGAAGAAAGAGAAACTTCTAAGTAGTAAACAAGGAGCAGAAAGGGTTTATCCAATGAAGTGATGCTGGACGTGACACACGATCATGACATAAATCCATTAATAACAACTGTTTAACAGAGAGAGAGTTAACATCTACATTGTCTTCTTATTTTAAATGAATGAGCTAATCAGGGGTCCTGGACAGAGGTGGCCCTGCAGGAACAGATTTTCCTCATTTTATCCTTTTCTCTTGAGTAGCCTAAGGGGGTTTAACCGATTCACTATCTATTGAGATCTAACCTGACACTCAAAATCCCCCTTCCCAGCTGATAAACCTAAGGATCAGATCAACACTCATATAACAGCGAGCGCCTGCAGACAATGAGGAAGGCAAAGCTGACTTAGCAGTAGCCTCTGGACCTGGTTTCTATGTGTAGAAACGTGTAATCCCGAATCCATTAGCTGGACTGACAGGCAGAGTAAAGCTGTTGAGTCAGGATTGTTTGATCAATCAATTCCCAGAATGTTATCTTGACAACCGTGCAAATGATATTGATCAATTATTGACCATTGGGGTTCTCCTTCCTTGTTGGGAGAGGTTAATTCAAGTCTGAACTTGAAAGGCAACAATGAAACAAATCAAATGCAGATGGTGTCACCGGGGATTCCTCGCTGGTTATATTTCAGCAGTTGCCCGTAAAGAGAAATCTCACACAGCAATGTGGAGGTATTTCTTTTAGAGAGGGAATGCTCCATCTGTGCATGAAATGGATCACTAGCATAGCTCTACTGGGTCCAAAGGCAACTGTCCAGGGGTCTGTGGTGGAGTGTCAGGAGCAACATCGTTTACGTTTCTGGCAACAGGAAACTGGCCCACATATGCAACTGTCCAGCAGTCTGGGCAATGTGGGCTCAAATATAGCCAGACAGAAGGACAACTGCTGTAAACAAATGGTTGGACATTTGGCTGGCACCACAGGCTCAGTAATCAATCAGACCCTGATTCCTATCAGAAGATGCAAGGTCATCAGTAAATGCACCAGGCCCAAGGAGAAATGATAAAAACGGGAGTAGAACAATTTTGCCAACAGTGTTTACAAGGTCAGTCACATTGTGCGTGAAATTTTATCTGCACTATAAACTGGTTGTCATCATGTGCATTAGAGTAAATCGGCTGAAGTTCCCACTCCGATCCCTGAGCTGTCAATGCGGAATTCTCATGGAAAGATCACACATAAAACAATGCGGCTTAAATCATTAACAACATCCAAGTTATCTCAGGTGTAGCAATGCATTAACCTGACTATTAAGAGCGATTCAAAGAAGCCACTGGACTGGTTGAAGAAAATGTACGGTAATCTAATTAGGTACTCATCCTCTGATTAGCTATTCATCTCGCAGAGGATAAATACCTGAAACTTCCCAGCAGCTAGTTAGAACTGAAGAAGCCTCTCGGATGAAAGGTGAAACGTCTTCAAGAAATCTTCAAGCAGTCCAGTTGCCTACTTTGAATCGCTCTTGATATAACCATGGCCTGGATGACTGAGAACCTTAACAGACATTAACCTGACTACACAACAAAAGGACCATCTATGTATCCTAATACTACTGTGAATTGGGAGGGGTTGGCGCCTGAGGCAGCAATATAGAAAAAGGGCAGCTGGGGGTTTAAGGTTTGGTCTAGAAGCAGGGCCGAGGCTCTCCAGGGAGCTGGGTAAGCTGGGTAAGAGGACAGGAGCTGGCGGCATGGCAAATACACAACAGTCCCGTGGCAGAGTGCTGGCTGAGAACAATAAAACCACACCCTGTGGGTTTAATAAGGCTTGCCTTGTCCTGACCTAATGTAAGAAGATTACACTTTCAAAAGGGATTGGGTTAATCTTGGCCATATTGCATATCCAATCAGCAAATGGATTCTGTGTAATTTGGGATGTTGCAACATTTCTTCTGTCTGATATGAAATTAACGAGGATAACAGGGCAACATTTACACCGCACCTATTGTAAGGGTTGGGCCACTAGGGCCCTAAAAAACACAGGATGTCAGACGTAATTATTCCAGTATTTTATTTAATCTTCTCTGACCGAGGTGCCTCTTTGAGGGAAAATTCTAAGAAAAAAAGGGGGGCTGAGAGAGAATCATGTTAAGGTTTTCACAAGAAAAACTTAAGGCACCTTTATCCAAGCATGACAGGGCAAGGACAAAGAAGGAGAGCATGAACAAAAAGCAAGCAAAGGGGTGCAAAAGAAAAACGTTTGCAAGCCCAAGTGTAAGAGCTTTGATTTGTAACATTTGTGCCTATTACGAGGGAAATACTTAAGTGCAAAGTGGTAAGAGGCAACAAAGTAGAGCGTCTTAAACATTAGCAGATACACTTAATGCTGTACCTTCTGTTGTACCTGCCAGACTTTCCACATTCATGAATGTGAACAATGCTTATGACTGTACAAACAACTAACAGAGCTTTAACTTTACCACTCTATGCAGTTGAAATAAGATACAATCCTTATGTTACTTTAAACATGAAAACACAATATCCTGGCAATAAAGTGAATTACAGAGAACTCTGTAGGTGATCATTAGTGCAGCATCATGTCTTGGACATAATATAACAGCCGTTATGAAAAAATATGCAACAGGAGAATCAATTACCAACCGTTCTGTCAGGTTGCCTTTCTGTTAACTTCTTACTTACTTGTGGCTAAGAATGTACAACTGAAAAAACCAGGTGAACAAAGTGCATGTTTCAGGGAAGAATCACTTCTGAGGAACCTCAGGCCCCATTTCCACCCCAGTGGGCACGGAATCCCTTAACAACACCCCACCCCATGAACACAGACAGAGGCAATACTACTGGGGAATCCTTTTGATCTGTGGGGTGGTGATTATCCATCAGTGTGCTACTTTAAACTGACTTTTACCATTAGCTCAGGATGATTTTTTACAGACTGTACTTTTGATGACAAAATCTACCCACACTGTACCCCTGTTTTAGCGTGTTTGGTCAATAGGATGAGAGGATGAAGGGGATTTACATTTAAGCACAGTGGATGGAAGCAGCTGCTAATGAAAATAAGTATTTATTAGGCTGCCAATCTGACCATCGGCCAAACTCCCTCGAGGGCTTAATGAGGCCTGGCATACAATCTGGAAGATAGCAAGCAATCTGAACCGTGGTAAGCGGTTTGTGAAGCATTTGGACTGGGCTTGTAAAAAACGATGAAAAGAAGTGGCTTGACATCATCGGGAAGAGAAATATACGGGGTCAGGACTTGCACAATGCCGTCCATTTTCCTTATCTTACATGGGATGCCTGTGGCCACAGCAGTGCCCCAGCAAATGTCCTCTGCCGAGTCTCGACTCCCACACCCCAGTACAACACAAACACCACACACACACAAAGAATGTACCATGAGTGACCACCAGCTGTGGCGGTGACCGATATGGGGAACGCCCTAAATACTTCCATCAAAATTTGACATGCACATTCTCTCTCTTTCATACAGTTGAACACACCCACGATCAACAGAAGTTGGATGGCACCTCTTTCCAAATCTCTTCATGCCAACTACCAAACATTTCCAATGAAATACCTCTCATACCCGATTCATCCAACAAGCTGCCAACACAGTCATTTTGTAGTCCGTTTATGTAGCCTCAGCATTTGATCACATCCCATTTCACATATCTCTTTCCGTTTTTGGTGATTACACCAAGCAAATGCCTGTGGGAGAAAAGTGCTAAAAATATACAAATGTTTGGGACCACTTTCCTGCTGTATGTCACAACCTACTACAGTATTTGACACCTGAGTCTGCATTACAAAAGCATTAACACGCCTTCTCCCTTCATTGTACCCACCCATTTAGTTCTCACACGGTTGAAAGGCAAACCACTTAAATCTACGGTGTGCCTGACACTTGACACCTATAAATCATAACACCCGGTCTTTGCTGCAGACATGCCCCGCAGTCTCATTTTTTATGATTCGCTGGAGAGCGATGGCTTCAGCTGCGGAGCATCGCTGTTCAATGGCCAGCTGCAGTTGAAGTGGCCTTCGACCTATTCCTCTGTGCGTGTCTGTGAGGGGTTTAAGGACTGGATAGTAACCTAACCATTTCCTGTATGCCACCTAATGAGAATAATCACCCACCCAGTTTGATCCCAAAAGCTCTGCATAATATTGTTTTTCTTCTGTTTTACCATGTTTTATATACCTTGTTGTTTTATATAGATATCATTTTCATTTTCTTATTTCTTATTATCATTTAATCATTTGGAAGAAAAGTCATTTTTTTCTATTTTACCACTTTACTAGCGATCAATTCATGAAATAAAATATAGCTTGATTTATCTCTTATTCTTATGTTCACTTGCTAATTATACTTTTCAACTAATAACTTTTTTAGCTGGCAATTAAGTATTAATAGATTGATATTTTCTAATGAAACCTAAGCTAATTTTCCTTAAACAAAATTTTTCAATCGTCCAGAGCTTTACATAAAAATGTATTGCCTTTTCAATTCTGCATCTAGATTGCATTTATCAATTGATTGAGGGGAAAAATAAACACATTCAGATTTGAACCAATCAGTTTGTCAATTTTCATGCTCCATGCACATTTTTTGTTTTTGTGAATAAGGAATGACACATTTTGTGTTACAAAGAATCTAACTCTTCTAAACATTTCTCTGATAAGGCCATAACCACGCACACTTTCATTCATCCCCCACAGTCAAGTGTGGGTAATGTGATATCAAGCCTCTTGAACAGACCTTAAGCGAGCAGATGGCCAGCTATTCAAAAACGTCTGGATTCTGAAACCCAAAGAGAAAACAGTGAAGAGATAAAAATTGAGGTTCAAGGCTGGGCTATACAACCACACGAATCGTAACAAAAGACTATGGGATAAATGTGCTATCAAGACATATGACCCTCTTAAAATAATCTTTCCACATGACTGACCAGGAAAATACTTATATGATATTATGGGAAAGGAGGCTGTGGTTGTGATCCATTTCTGAGCTGTTTCTCGTATTACAAGATACAAAGTGACAGCTGTTATTGAAGAGGGGAACCAGCAGCTGAACAAAACTCCATCACCCTGCTTCAGCCGCTTCAACAAAATGAGTAACACCGCCCACACTGAAAAGCTTTCGGACTTCTTATTCAACTCAGCTCATACAGGCGCAACACAGAGACAGCGGCCGATCCTCTGAGACTAGCGCCTCGCTTAGTGTGTGACAAGCTCAAATCACTGCACACGAGTGTTTCCAAACACACTCTCCCTCAATGATGAAAGCATTTCTCTGCTAAATGTCTATGGTGAGAGGCTAAATTGGCTATGTCTCGCCATCCTCAAATGTATGGCAAATAAAAGTATGAGGGATTAGTTCATCATTTCTAAGAGGTTCGATAATACAGTTTGGTCCCTGGCCAAAGGCAGTGCACACAAACATTATCCACCATCACTGACCATCAGTGGAGAGAAATGACCAACATCACCCCAACACCTGAACTCAATCTCGTCATCTTTAGCAAACACGTACAAAGCAGTCCAATCTTAGCGTCTAAATAAAGCGATAAACGGGCAGCTGTGTGGGTCCTGCAGAATGCTAGCCGGTGAACAAGGCATTTGGCTCACACACATTCCTGTATCAGCTGACAAAATAGTGTGTGCATGGTTTGTGTGTGGCCTGTGCTCACCATGGTCCAGAGCTCTTGTCCTGTAAACGCAGTGCAGAAAGACTGTATTTTCGTGTATGCGTGCGTGCGTGCGTGCGTGCGTGCTTGCCGAGTATAGTTGGCACAATGCTGTTCGAGCTTCACTGTGTTATATTATAAGCGATTATGAAAACAATCCACGTTACAGGTGACCACGGATCCAGTTTGAAACCAACAACACAGTTGACAAACTTTGTGCCGTCAGCTAGAAGCACAACTAGTCCGGTTCACGCAAATAGAACACTCGATGGTCCGAAGTGCCATGAGACAATGTGTGTAACCACACGCATAATAGAGCTCTTGTCCTGTAAACGCAGTGCAGAAAGACTGTATTTTCGTGTATGCGTGCGTGCGTGCGTGCTTGCCGAGTATAGTTGGCACAATGCTGTTCGAGCTTCACTGTGTTATATTATAAGCGATTATGAAAACAATCCACGTTACAGGTGACCACGGATCCAGTTTGAAACCAACAACACAGTTGACAAACTTTGTGCCGTCAGCTAGAAGCACAACTAGTCCGGTTCACGCAAATAGAACACTCGATGGTCCGAAGTGCCATGAGACAATGTGTGTAACCACACGCATAATACGAGCTGGGGTGAACATTCAAAAAAGCTGATAGTCAAACAGATGCTTTTCAGGAAAGATACAGATTGTGTTTGTTTGTTTTTGTTGTTTTACCTTGGAACGCCTCAATCCGTTTATGCGAATGACCATATATTGATATTATTGAATCCTTTAACTCACCTGTTTAGGCGGTGCAGCGGTCCATGATGCGGAGGGAAACACGTCCACGCGGACACGAACAAAGTACCTGCTCACGTCCGTGTTTGTTAGTGTGTCCGAAGAGAGCGGCGCAGTTGTAACGGAGTGTGTAACAAAGAAGCAACAAACTCCGACTCCAGAGAGCGTGTGTGAGTGTTTGTGTATGAGAGAGCGTGTGTTGGTGGGTGGGTGTGTGTGTGTGTGTGGTGTTTTTTTTTTTTTTTTTTTTGTTCTTCTTCGTGTCGCTCTATATGGCGTTGGCTTTTTGGTGCATTACCGCCACCTTCTGTATGCTTATTAATGATTTTAAGTGTACCTAATTCTGGAGATAATGGTTTTTCTTCCTTCCTAATTCTATTGCACTTACTCATTTCTCAAACTTTCTTTTGAATGCTGTGAAAGTATCGACCCTTAATTCCTCCATCCCACTCTGTTAATTTCTGATTTAATTGTACTTTTTTTTTAAATCTCCGACTTGCTGTAACTTATTTCCATACTAATGTCCTTTTTTATAGCCCCCTTTGCATACTAACTGCTATTTCATTGCTATATACCCCAAAATGTGCAGGAATCCATGTGACGGTTTTCTATACCAGCCCTTTTACTGTTTGTTATTGAATGTGAAATGTCTAAGCACATGCAATGAAACACACACACAATGGGGGAAATTCACTCTCTGCTTTTCACCCATATCTATATGTATATATCCATATAACCATACAGTATATTGATAATGATATCCTCTCTTGATTCTGATTGCCTGTTTTGAATACTAATGAGTGCACTGCTGGAGTCTGAGGAAATTAAAACTTGAGATGGTTTTACATCTTCAATCCACCTTAAACTGCAAAGTTGTCACTTATCCTTTTTTGTTTGACAACAGAAAACTCCGGAATAACTAATGCTATGCCTAATTTATCTAGTGTTTTTGATGCATCTGTATATATTTCAAGAAAATCTGAGAATCTTTCATTTTTATACCTGACTATTTTTTTATTGTCCATATTTCCTTTTCCTCTCTGGAGTAGATTTAAGTCGATTGGCTTCCTCTAGAGTCCATGGCGGAATAGTAGAAAGAGGTACTGTAGGGCTTAACTTCTTTACATTCTAACTATCTATTCTTTATTGCTTCTTGTAGTTTCTTGATCATATTCTGTATATTAGGTCCCCTTTTCCACATAACCCCATCATCAGCAAATCGCGATACACCTACTGACCCATCTACAGTGTTGAATATTTCATTTATCATAATAGAGAACTATACCGGACTTATTATACTTCGTTGTGGGGTTCTGTTTTCTACTAAATGATTATTGCTTACATCCTTTCCAACAATTACTGTTATGGCTCTGTTAAAAATCTCTTTATCTACATATACATTTGACCTTTTGTACCATATTTCGTCAACTTGATTAAAAGTCCCTCTCTCCATGTGATAGGCCTTTTCGACATCCAAAAAATACAGACGCTATACACCTCATGTTCTAGACACAAAGCAGGATCTAAAATGATCTCCCCATCCTAAATCCAGTTTGATAAGCCTTGATTTATTTTCTGCATTCTAAATAATGTGCAAGCCTTTCATTCATATTTTTTTCCATAACTTTCCCTACATGTGACGTTAATGCTTTCAGTCTGCAGCTCTCTGCCAAGCTTGGATCTTTCCCTGGTTTGCAGATTGGAACTATGATAGATTCTTCCCATTGTTTTGGCACAGTCTCTTGCTCCTAAACTTCGTTGTATAATCTTCATAAAATGTTCTAACCACTTTCACTGAGATTTGTTATCGTGCAGTAACTTATCTGGCCTTTTCCTGGAGTTGTTTTTTCCTGACTTCCTTAATACATTTTCTAATTCTGCAATTGAAAACATTCATATTTATTGCGCAGTTATCTTCCCCTCTTGGAAAGCTTCTTCATGATTTGCAACTCTCTCCTTTTTTTTCATTATTACTTAAATTTTCAGTGCTATGTACTTCAACAAAACCTTTTGCCAGCAAAACTGTTTATTATTATTGGCCCACAATCGTTTATAATATTGGATTATAATGTGTTACCCATATTCCTCCCTATTCCCTGACTTCTTTATAATTGTGCTCTAAACTCCCTCCAACGGAGTAGTTCTACCCAGTGATTGGCAATATTTTTTTCAGTACTCTTTCTTCGCTTTCTTTATTACACTCCTCACTACAGCCTGTTTTCTCTTATAACCTATTCAATTTTCAAAACACAGTGTTTTTTTCAAGATTTTAAACGCTTTATTTCGACTTTGAACATTGCTTTTGAACATTCTTGTGTCCATCATGGAACTAATTTCTTTCTTTTATTGCCACTTCATTTTTGGAATTGACTCTTTGGCTGCATTAAGAAGGATCAAGCTTATTTTTCCAAGTTCAGCTCATTTACACATTGGTGAGTTTTATTTCAATTAGTGCTTGGAATTTGTTTCATTCTTCTCCCTCAAGTTTCCACCTCCCTTTCATTTCTTCTTGATCTATATCATTTTCCATCCCTATGATAACAGATATTGAATATCACTGCCTATCATGCCTTCGTTTACAACTATCCATTCACTAACTCCAACGATTGTGATACCAAATTCCCCCTTGTGCCTGTACCATCATTTAACCATACCAATTTCCTTTCATCCATGATGTTTTCAATAATCTTTCCATTTACCCCGCCACCCCTGCTATGCGCATTAAAATCTCCAAACCAGACCCCCCCCCCACTGTTCCATAATTAAAAACTTTTCTATTGCCAATCATTAACATGGATTATATAGATGTATTATTTTCATGCTCCCATCTTTTATACAAATATCAATAGCTATCACTTCCAAATTATTATTTACTATTATATCCTATTAAACATCTTGCATTCCATTGAAGTATATGTATCATAGTATATTTGTGATATTGTCTCTAAGGGCACTTCTCCTTGATTAACCTGTGATTTATTTTTTTCCCAGGATAACTTTCACGTTTAAGTATTTAGCTGCTGCTTTCACTTTGATTTTATAATTTTTTCCGTTTTTGGCCTGGCGTGTTCAGAACAATTAATAACATATGCTAAGAACCTCACTTTGCTGGTGGGTGTGTTACTGCACGGGGTGCCTGGACACTCTAGGTCGCCTTCAAAATAAAGGCACACAACAAAACCTCGTTTTAAATCACAAATTATAAGGTGTTTGTCTTGTGTATAATATCAATATCAGTGGACCACTTGTGGGATTTGTTGACGCTAATGCGTTTACATTTTTAAAAGATGTTATATTTTAAATACATGGCATGTTCATGTGTGTTTATTTTTTCTGTCACTGCTTTGCTTCGACCATATTGTCTATGGCCTATCATACCCTATAAAATACTGTCAGGTACTATAAACAAATATAACAAGCATACAAATGTTTATTTAAAGGTGGTTGCGTTGAGCTTACACAAATAGGTTGTTCATGCAGCATACAAATAAAAGGTTTTACCAAACTCCGTGAAGAGAAATTTCTGCAGACTTGACACTGTGGGATAGGGATCGTTTCCAAACAGCCATTTGGCATTTGGCTCTTTGCATTTGGCTTCATTAAGAATATCTTTAATAATCCAATGTAGAGAGTGGCCTGTGATTGACAAGGATGCTGAGTTCTGATGATCATGACTTTAAGTTAAAGTAATACAAAAACATTTAAATGTATATGTTATCAGTATATATACTGCCCGTATCACTGACAATCGCTTTTTTCTACTGTGTGGGACATTTCCTATTTGAAAGACTAACCGTGAAATCCTTCTGGATAAACAGGATCATTAACAAAAGCTCGGTCCTCTCGTCTTTATCAATGCCTAAAATGACATGTGACTGCCCCCTACTGCTTAAGACTCCCCCCTGCTTACGTTCATTGTTGTGTATATTATATACACAACGATGAACGTCACTGTTTTGGAAAACAGTATACATGAATATGTACGGGCTACGGCAGGGATACTCAAAAGTTCCACAACATTTTTGTTTCAATATGACAAAGGTCTGTTTAATAAATCGGTCCAGATAACTATTATATTATGGAACCACAAATCACTATTCCAACATCCCTTCAGCCCATTAATATGAGAAGTGGCACCTTTGGTCTGTTGCCAGGACTTTAAACTTTGGCACACAGGCTGTGATAGCCGGGCGGAGACACTGATGTGTTCATTGGTGACTCGGATGCAAGTACTAGTACTTGTTCTTCACTATGTTCAATGTTGAGAATGCAGTCTCACAGCTGTAGCTTGAGCCACACTTCAATGTGAAGTGCCAGCTTGTGCGGGAGAGGGAAATTAGCTGCAGTAACCATCTTTCTCCAGAGGGCGGGAGCGCCACATTTAGCCTCTTTCAGTGCAAGTTTTTTTTAACTCCGTTGTATGGAGCCACGTAGCTTGCAGTGGAGAAAGTGGGCAACTTCGAATCAATGGTGTCTCTTGGTTGCTTCACGTTCTTAAATTGGCTACTAGCTAGCTACCTGCAGAAGAAGCTGCGCCACTCAATCTTCACTGTCAGCTGTATGTATGACTGTGTAAATGAAGTTAACAAAAAAGAAAACTCTGTTGTCATGGAGATGGCATGGCGCTGTATGTGATTGTGTGAGCGCTTCTTGCCGAGGAGAAAGCAGCTCACGTGGACTCGTTGCGTTGCAGCGATGTCTCGCAGATATTATACATACAAAAGTTCCACAACATTTTTTTTTCAATATGACAAAGGTCTGTTTAATAAATCGGTCCAGATAACTATTATATTATGGAATCACAAATCACTATTCCAACATCCCATTAATATGAGAAGTGGCACCTTTGGTCTGTTGCCAGGACTTTCAACTTTGGCACACAGGCTGTGATAGCCGGGCGGAGACACTGATGCAAGTGTTCATTGGTGACTCGGATGCAAGTACTAGTACTTGTTCTTCACTATGTTCAATGTTGAGAATGCAGTCTCACAGCTGTAGCTTGAGCCACACTTCAATGTGAAGTGCCAGCTTGTGCGGGAGAGGGAAATTAGCTGCAGTAACCATCTTTGTCCAGAAGGCGGGAACGCCACAGTCAGCCTCTTTCTGTGCAAGTTTTTTTTTTAACTCCGTTGTATGGAGCCACGTTGCTTGCAGTGGAGAAAGTGGGCAACTTCGAATCAATGGTGTCTCTTGGTTGCTTCACGTTCTTAAATTGGCTACTAGCTAGCTACCTGCAGAAGATGCTGCGCTGTCGCCACTCAATCTTCACCCATCAGCTGTATGTGCGACTGTGTAAATAAAGTAAAAAAACAACAAAAAAAACTCCGTTGTCATGGAGATGACATGGCGCTGTATGCGATTGTGCGATCATTTGGACTCGTTGGGTTGCAGCGATGTCTCGCAGATACTATACATATTACATATGAAAAGTAAATATTTGCTATATATTTGCATTTCCCGAGACAGTTGTGGTTCAGTCCGGATCCCGATCAGAGTCCGGACTTTGAGGATACATGGGCTAGGGTGTTTTATATGAGGTTCAAATAAATGTAGTAGAGTTTTTAAATGTACAAGAAATATTAAAGTTGAATACAAACTGGGTATTAACCATCTTTATTTTACATAATATAAAATATAATAAATATAATATAATAATAAATATGCCTGTTTAGTGTAATTTAATCTAATACAGCTACCTTGTCATAAAGTCTACTTTTGTGATGCTTAGATGTCTAGAAAGTGTCAAAAGTTTCAACATTTGCAGTTGCACTGGACTTCATTATATCCTTAATCCTTATAGAACATCTTCATATATACAGAGGACACCTCGCCAAATAAAGCTGCGCCATCTTAAAGAGTGACCTCAGGGATAATAACCTATATACATTTATTGCACGTTTCCAAAAGTGTTATGTATTTATTTTTTTTAAAGGGAAGATGGACTGTGGATTGAAAGTATTTGAATACAAATTATTTCACATTCTCTACCATGTGATGTTGAATACATAGATGCATAAAAGCACCAGTCATTGAAAAAAAAAAAAAAAATCAAACATCATCGGGGAAAAAAAATTCCCACCTGTTTACTCAGCATGTTAATGATATACAGACAACTCACTCTGACATTTGAGAGAGGGCGGCCCATGGAGACACGGGGGCGTGTCCTTCTTCTTACCTTCGCTGCCGGGTCGCTCACCTGTCAGGAGTAAACTCCAAAGGCTGTAAAAAAAATTAAACCGAACCTATTTACGACACAAAACCTTGCCTGGGAATCGTCAGAGAACAACGCCATGGAGTCCCCGGTGAGCGACTCCCCGGTCAGAGCGGGTTATCACAGGGTGGAGGTCCAGAAAACGACGTGGGACGTCCCGGAGAGGTACACGACGCTGTACTCGGTGGGCTCCGGAGCTTACGGGACTGTTTGGTGAGTTTGGGGACCGGGGAGGGGCAGCTTGGGACCTGAGAGGGGTGTGTGAGCAGAGTGTATGTTGCATGTATTTCGAGATCAAAATGCAGTGCATCTGGGCCTATAAAAAAATCCCATTCTATCAAGATTACTTTGTAGTTGTAAAATCTGTAATTAATCCCCTAATGTACAACATATAGACATATTTGGCTATTGCACCTCTGCCTTTTACATAATAAAACCCATCTTATACAATCAAGTTTTTCCTCACAAGCTTGCACTTAAAGGCATGTAAAAGTTCCTCACCTCCAACATAAATACAGTATATGATTAAGAATACTGATGCACGTGATCAGAGGCATATAGATATGTGGCATTATGTTTTGTAAAGGGTCACCGGTATTGAGATCACTTTGCGTCACAAATGATTTTCTATAGGCTGTTTTGGATTTTAACTCAGCATTCCAATCCCTGGGATTTGTAACACAGTCCCACAGGCTTAGATTGGACCCTGACATCTGCTAACAGGAGCACCTTTGTCTGCCCGAGGCAAGCCAGCAAGTCAATGCAAGTCCCTCAATTTGACAAGAATCTCCTTCACCAACACAGAGCGACCGTTCCAGGAATCCAAGATATCGCAGACACGGCTCTTAGTAATCAGAAGCAACTGACAGACAAGATCTTATTGGTGGAATTATCTTGTTCAGGTCAGGGGGGAAATCAGGACCGAATGGTTCTCATCTAAATTATTCATATCTGATCATACTGTACACATTGGTTTCAATCAAATGTAATTCGTTTTTCTTTAAGGACAGTTCCACATACCTGAACTCCTCCAATGTTGCCTGTGTCCTTCTTCACCTTATAATCCAACCAAATGTTGCCCAACATGTTGGGGATGGAAAAGCAAACAGAAAATGTATCAACATGTATTCTATTGACTGATAGAAATTTGACAACAGCCCACCACTAATGAAGCCATAGATTGCAGTAACCATTTGAGAGATTTTATAAACAAGCTCATCCTCCGGCTGTGTCCTCACCTTAATGCGGGGTTTTATTCACACTTAGCTCCGCCACTGACCAGAAGACCAAGGAGAAGGTGGCCATCAAGAAGCTCCATCGGCCTTTCCAGTCCCTCATCCATGCAAAACGGGCCTACAGGGAACTCAGGCTGCTCCGCCACATCCAGCATGAGAATGTGAGAAGACGGAAAGAATTGTGCACGATTGATGCTACCTTGTTTAACCAAGAACCTCCATTCTTAAGTGGTCTGAGTTTTGATTGCAGTATAAATCATATTATCATTTTATTTAAATTTGGTTTGTGTGTGTGTGTGCACAAATAACCCAATAATGCATGGATATATTTTCCCCCAATCTGGTGGGATTATTACATCAGATTGTATCTCTGCAGATTTCCTCGTGAGAAACATTGAGCATGAAGGCCAAATTCCTGTGTGGAGAGTCCAAACTAAATGTTGTCAATACTAGGTGTCAGTACTTTGTGCACCAACCCCTGGGACATGTGGTTCAGAAATATTACTGGAAACGTTAAAGACAGAGGCTTGCAGAACCATGTAAAAGTACCTGCGGTAAACCTCATTGCTATAAACATTTACACTGATCAGCCACCACATTAAAACCAGTGTCTGGTTTTAATGCAGTGGCAGATCAGTGTCACTTTATCAAGCAAAAAAAGTTTTAATTACATTTCTCATGTAATTCCTAAACTCTTTCAAAGCAGGCCACAGATATAGATTGCTCAACCACTTACTTTTTCTTATGTATACTTCCTAATTGGTTAAACCCACTGTTGTGCAGTGTTACTAAATCTGTCTTGTCCGTGACTTCTTGTAGGGCTCACCATATACATTTTTAACACCTAATATACAGTATATAACATCTCTATATTCTCATGCCTTCCCTGTTTTTCCTTAAAGGTGATCAGCCTCCTTGACGTCTTCACACCTGACTCCTCACTGGAAAAATTTCGAACCTTGTGAGTTGACAGTCAGGAACCACATTCTTTTGCCCGCTGACACCTGTGTACGTGTGTGTGCATGTAGAAAAAGTTCAAGCAAGGTTGCAAGCGAGCAAGCTTATTCATGTTTCTTTTAGTATTTTCTCACCATAGCAATGTATTCTTGCTAACTATAACTACAATTTATGGCCCTCGTTTTACCTATTCATTAAATGTTGTTTAACTTTTGTTTAATTTAAACCTTTCTTCTTTCTTGGTGTTTGTTTCCCTAGTTATTTAGTAATGCCATTTGTAGCCCAGGACCTGGGCCACATTATGAAGAGGAGAAGATTAACTGATCGCATTATCACATACATATTCTACCAGCTTCTGAGGGGACTTAAGGTAAGTGTTTAGGGATTTATTTACTTTACTTTAACATCACAGGACACCCAGAGAAGCATGTACTGTAGCAGTTTTATTTTCAACAGTTAATTAGATTAGAATTACAATTAGAATTGTGCATCGTCCCACACAAACACAAGTCGGGGGAAATTTGACCTCTGTATTTAACCCATCTGTGGCGCATGCAAGGCCACAGAGCAGTGGACAGCTGAGAGCGTCCGGGGAGCACATGGGGTTAGTGCCTTGCTCAAGGGCATTAGAGGTGTCGTCTCTTTTGTTAGTGGCAGGGGTTCGTGCATCCTTCCAGATGGAGACCACCTCGACTGGGCCTCGGACCAGGCAACCCCTCAGGTCCGATGCCTGTCTCCCACCACTAAGCCACCTAATCCCATAGAAGATAAATAAAATAAAAGTGTAATTTTATTAGTTGGCCTTCAACTTTATGTGTAATAAACAATATTAATGTTGTGGTACCTGGGGCCTGGCCTTCAGGTTCAGCTCCCTCTTCTGGAACAATATCCACATTATGCACATGACAGAAAAGCAAAAAAGAAAACTACTTGGAAGCCTGTAGTTAAGGCAGCAAATCACTCCCCGCTTTTGGCATGGCCTTGATTTAAGACATACTAACACCTTATCGCAAACCACAGCGGTGTGTTGAAGGTCACGGCCTGTCTACTCCAGGTGGACTGCATCATCGGCAAACCTGAGGCCAAAAAAACTATCCCCCTCCACTCCTGCACAACCCCGGATAAACATATACAGCTATACAGTGTCTGCATATACAATACAAAATAGATATAAAATGAAACGACATCCACCCCACTCAAGGGATGCTTTCAGTGTTTTAAAATTATATAATTTATATTGAAACAACTGCCCTGTAGTCAAGTTTAAATAATACACAAAATAATAATAATGTCCTTCCTTTAAGTTTATGCAGATGAATTACCAGCACAGTGAAGTGCCATGCTTCCAGTTTAAGGAACATCATCTTAGTCCAGGGGCCACTAACCTTTTTGAAACTGAGAGCTATTTCAAGGGTACTGAGTTGTTCGGAGGGCTACTTGTTCAATACAAACTTCCTGAATAACACAAAGTTTCAGAGCTCAACTTTAAATATGAATATATGTGAAGAGAATCAGATATTATTACTTCCTTTCATTGACATTAGTACGTTTCTTTAAGCGATGACCCCTGTCTTAGTCAATGTGTAACCAAGAGTAATTATACCATTCAGGGGAACTCATACACATTTGGGTATGTCTGTAAACAAACATTGTGAATGCACAATTCAATAATCAATTGCTTTATAAAAATCTTCTTCTTTACAGTATATTCATTCTGCTGGGATCATTCATCGGGTTGGTATTTAAACCCTTTTACAATTACTTATTACTATTCATTGTGAAATCTGAATGCATTTTTAATTGTAGGACTACTTTAGAGTTGAGCATTTGCAGCTTTCATGTTTGGAGGCCCAGTGTCTAAAAAAAAGAAATAGACTTACATCACATCCATAATTTGCATAATTTTATGTGTAACAAAATGTCAACATGTCAACCATTTCATAGTCTGTTTAGGAATAAATAAATAAAGAGTTATGCTAGTAAGGTTCATTATTTGGTTTCATTTTAGGATTTGAAGCCTGGTAACCTTGCCGTAAATGAGAACTGTGAATTAAAGGTAAGTTTTGAAAAAGAAAATGATCAAAACAAAAAAGCTAAACATTCAACATGACAATAATGTTAAGCTTCACAAATAAGATTTTTTTTTAAATTTAAATAGCATCTTTTTAATATTTAACTTCTTTTCTAAGTCATCTAAAACACAGCGATTTGTCAAAAAATGTTCAGGACATCACTTCAGCTTCTCATTGTAACTTTTCTCAGATCCTGGACTTTGGCTTGGCAAGACAGACAGAGAGTGAAATGACTGGCTACGTTGTGACACGCTGGTATAGAGCTCCAGAGATTATATTCAACTGGATGCACTACAGTCAGACAGGTAAAAATATGAATGAAAATATGAACTTCCTTTAAGATCTAAAGCCGGATAATGCTGAACACTATCACAAAATATTTCAATCTTTATTAGTACTTACATTCTCTCTCTCCCTGTTTCCCGAACTCCCAGTGGATGTATGGTCAGCTGCCTGTATCCTGGCAGAGATGATAACTGGCCAGGTTCTTTTCCCAGGACACGACAGTATCCTCCCACATTCAGCTCAATGTGTCGTACTTAAACTCTTCAGGCTCACCTACAACAGCCGGAAACTCACAGTGTCCCAACTTAAGTGTTTCTAATGTAGGCACATTTTTGGAAACATTGTCAGACTGTGGCAGTGTCTGAAATGCTGTATGACACGTGCAGAAATTGCAGAAAGTTTCTTGCATGGATTTCTTTATAGGTTTTTTGACAAAATGCTTGTATTGTAAATGAGGAAAAATGATGGCAAATGTAGGAGTTTGTGGAGCTTGATCATACTGCCACCTAAAGGTTGTGATATTTCCGTCATTGCAGCTTTGATAATTTTTATTTTAAACCTGTCTTGTTTGAATCCCCCCAGTCAATCACTTCCTACTGAATCACTCCCAAATGTTATTACATTTTAAAGACATTTTTTTACTACATTTATTTTAGTTACAAGGGATTGCCCTCGAATTACGTCTACATGGTGTATTCAGAGGATTCCTTAACCAGCCTGTTCAGGTATTGATCAGCTGAAAAAGATCCTCCGCCTTACAGGAACACCAGACTTCTCCCTGGTTCAGAAGATGCAGAGCAAAGATGTAGGTTTTTGGTCATTTGTCACCAGCAGTTCAAAACTGCAGTCTCCACACGTTTTTGCCTGCTCCTTAAATGCAGTGTACTTCGAAACAAGTGGAAAATAAAATATATATTTCATATTCTATTACTTGTTTTCCAGGCACAGTCATATGTACAAGGTCTCCCTCCACAAAAGAAGAAAAACTTCAAAGAAGTGTTTTCATCAATGGATAAACATGGTACACTGAACTGTAGCCTTATAATTAAAAACATCATACTTAATTTGAAATGGAACTAACTTGTAAACTTAAATCACACGTTGATCTTTCCAGCTGTAGACATAATGGAGGGGATGTTGATGCTAGACCCAGAGATGAGGCTGACAGCTAAGCAGGGACTGTCCCACTCCTTCCTTGCTGAATACCATGACCCAGAGAGTGAGCCGGACTCTGAAGCTTATGACGACTCCTTTGAGAGCCTGGAGCTGGCCGTTGGCGAGTGGAAGAGTAAGTAGGGCAGTGTAGTAGAGGCTTAAAAGTGACTGGTACAGTGTCAAGATTTTGGCCATGCACTTATGAAAACAAAACCTTTGATTAATAATCTTGTTAAGCATTCCATTATTTTACTTGGTTCAAACAACTGTCTTCATCCAATTAGGTCTTATCCACATGGAGATCATGACCTTCGACCCTGACAACCCCAAGAAGACGGCCATGTAGGATGTGGTGATGTGCTTGGTTTAGTATATTTAGGTATAGGTCCTATTCCAAAACCTACTGCAATGGTCAACAACAACTCAGAGAATTGATTACAAAGAAACCCATCAAATATGCCCTGACCTGTTTTGTGCATCGTACGTGTATTAAAATATATCTTACTTGGTATGGTGATCAGTACAGGGCTAAAGAATACGGCAAGTCAATGAATTTGTGCTAGCAGTGATGTTTAACAGTGAATGCATTTATATCCGTTTCAAACAAGTATGTAAACTGTCATATAAATATCTGTTTTTCCATTTGGTGTTTGCTTATTTTCACTGGACCCTTCCAACTATCAGTCAAGTAAATAGGATTTTAAAAAAACATTCTAACCGATATTAGGATTGTTTGCCATGGCTTTTCATCTTTCCAAGTTATACTAAAATAAGTAAGTAATAATAACAATGTACAGATAACATGGAGAAATGTTGGTGAGAAAATATTTCTATTGACCTTCAAATATGGAAAATGGAAGTAAATGGAAAAAGATCTTAAACCTATTATTCTATCTTGGAGAATATCAGAGGTTCTCCCGTTTAACACATGGAGCATACATTTGAATAGTATTTGCTCTTTAATTTATAAACGTTTGAGTGTGCAGTATTTTATGTAGATGAGAGAGGTGATCTTTGTGATTCTCAGGTGATCATTAGTCATTAGTTAAAATCTGAACTGCGGCACCCTGAACCACAGGTGCACTTCCCACGTGCAATAACTTTGTTAACTCAATTGAACGTGCAATATTCCAATATGTTCAAATATTTATATTTCCGTCATGCACATCCACTTTAAAACCACTGTACAGTAATTATCGCTGCTAAATTATTTCTACCTCACTTATTACCCACCTCTTATCTTTTATATTTTATCCTTTATCTATATATAAATATGTGTATTTTTTTTTTTTATCTTTTGTAACTTGCACTATTTTTCACCATGCGGAGTAGCTCCCCAAATTTCGTTGTGTGTGTAACATACAAAGACAATAAAGTCTATTTCTATTTCTATTTCTATTTCTAGTCAATATTTAATGTTATGACTGTCCCATCACAGTCAGAGCTATAATGTTGGATGTGTCTTCACATGTGCATCCATTTATCCATTGTTGACTGTATATAACTATACCTATGAATATAATTAAATTAAGATTCTATATTTATGTTCAGTCATTGGTCTAATACAATGTATACCATTTTTCAAATGAAAACCGTGTAGATAAGCGTTCACCTGTTTTAGACCTCAACTAAATCAATCCCCATGGGCACAGCGCCCTCTTGTGGCACCTTTTGTGTTGTGCAACACAGCAATCGAAAAGCACGAAAAAAAATGCCTCTTCCTGGGTGTAATGCATTGTGGGAGTTAGAGTGGGAGAGAAATATTTAATGCATTTGGCCTGCCGCATAAGTTTGAGCATGCGTTTGTTAGCATTACCATGATGATGAAGGTCCCACATGCATAAGATTACAGGAGCTCTATTGCAGAATGGGTTCCATATGAGGATCTGCCGTAAATGGTCACTGACTGGACAGGAGAAGATTAGACATTATTTTTTTCACTCCAGTAGAAAAAGTAAAGCTCTGAAAATTATGTTTGATCCAATTTGGGCCACTGCAATACTACAATTGTGAAAGTTGGCATATTAATTAGCCAACCTACTAAAATTCCAACATACAGGAACTCAAACATCCTTTCTCTCACTGAACTCACTGGTTTATATGGTGGATAGTCTTTATTGGCACGTCTGTGCACGCCACATCCTAAACACATCCATTTCCACGCACATGTGTGTTTGTATACATAAACTCCACATGTGATAACATTCTCCCATTTCTCATGGTGGAAATATTTATGCTCAGTTTTCATTTGAGCGTGCAGTTCAAACAGACAGGGTCCAGCGTTCTTTGCTCTTTTTCCAGACTCTCTCTGCCTCCGGGGGGCCTTCCCGCACAAAACCAAGCATTGTGAGCGAGACCCTAACCTCGCCTCTCCCGTGCCCCACTATATGTGTGTTTATATCAAAACCTGATATCAATTTTCCTTCACTCCTTTAGCTTGGAGGTATTTATTTTTAGCAAGCAAGGAAACGGTTTCAAGGGAGTTGTGATGTGTAAATAGTTGTGATCCATTACAGGTGTCCCATCGAGACAGAGAGGACACGCTGTCTGATGATGTTGAAGGAGAATAAGACGAAAAGGTTTTTGGACACTAATTTACACAACAATTTGAAGCATTGTATAGAACAGGATTGTTACAGTAGGGCTGTTTTTGTCGTGTAAATATTTCTAGTCATCCGACACCAGCCTGATTGCATTTATAATAATTTGATCACTGTGTGACCACATTCCTAGTTTTGCTCTTGATCTTGTTTTTGAGAGTATGTTACTCATAGCCTCCGCCTTTTGGTCTTCTGAGATTACCCCAATCATTTAAGATGTACCAGTACTGGTGTTTTATTTTTAAATCAAGATCAAATGTCGATGTAAGAGGTCATTCTACTTTGCTAATATTTTCTTCTTTTGTTTTCCCTACTGTTTTTTATGATAACCATACAGAGAACTACTTTTGTGAAACAGCAGAATGGTGATGTACAAGGTAAACCATGTAGTGACACAGAGACAAAATAAAAAGGAGAATGAATGCTTTACTATTGTTGATGAGGCCAGACACATGACTCCATCAATGCATTATTTCAATTTGGATAATGTGGCAGGTGCTATGTTTAGTTTAACTCCCTGCTCCAGGCCAAGGCATAAATGCCCATAGCTGTAAACATGTGCGCATCCTTGAAACTTTAATGTGTTTGCTTCCTCATAAGACACCTTCAAAATCAGATCAGAAAACGCCACTGACATCGACTAAAAGCCATCTTTCTTGACTTTTCTGGAGAGGCTGAGAATCAGTGAATAACAATGGCACTATATACAAAAACATGCTATTCACCCTTGTATTATGTATTGTGTCACAATCACTCATCTGATGGACAAAAAGCTGAATCCACACATCTCTTGAATTCATTATGTTTTTGATTATTGGAAAAACATGTGTTTTTTCTTATTTATCACTGGACTGATATGGCCTTGGGATTGTTTTGCCTTGGTACATCCTGATACCACAGTGATTGCCTATTAATCTTAATTCATCTGAACTATTTTGTGGCAATTACCAAGTGACAGTTTGGGCCAGTTCCTCCCAGTGGATAACATCAAACCTTGAGGGTGGAACTATGCAGCTTCACACAGTGGAGTGAGACAAGCTTTAAATAAAATATCTTCAAAGGCTAAAGTAAATGCTCTTGTCTAGGGCAACAGATGTCATTCACATGCAGCAATGTTAACAACCGAGCCAGGATGCCAAAAAGTACATTGAGAAGAAAGCAACTGTGATAAAGACCACTGTTTGTGTTTGCTGCACATCTATGATCTGTCCTGAGAATTTTCAATTCTGTGACAAATGCATGCGTTGTTGTTGAAATAAATGCAGGTCCCACTTTTGATCATCAACCTCTTTTTCCTGACCATAATGAAAACCTCATAGATGCCACATACAATGTTGCCACTGTTGTGCATTTGAAACTAACAACGTAACACAAACCCATTACAGAGAGAACTACCACTCCAGTGATTTATTGGCACAACCAGGCACTGGGGACCTATACAGCTGAAAATTAACAGTTTATTATGAAAGAACAAGAAGAAGATGATAAAGATGAAGATGATAATACTGGTTTGAAACTGGATCAAGGGCCAGACAAAGCTCCTGCAACTTTTTTTAGACATGAAGCTGTGCATTTCATGCATCTAGGAACATTTATAGTTGTGACCAAATTGTGTGTGGGCACAGAAGGAAGGGTTGTCTGCGGTCAGAAAGCGTTCTCTCACTTTGTTGTGGGACCAGACTTCAACTGGACAGAGTGAAGAGACTGAGACTTTTCAATCCTGTGTCCTAACAACTCCAAAAAAGCTTTCCGTTGTTTTCATCTGAGGGAATCATCTTGTCTCCAAAAAGCACAACACAAACAATTGCCTCTGCTCTTGTGGGGGTGTGGCTGAGGGCCATACTAGAGGCTTGCCCAGAAATTCAGAGTGAGGTCCGTGTTGGACCAAAGCTGGTTCTTGATGTAGCTCCATGGATGAAAACATCAAATTGTTCCACAGGCCTCCCTTTTATGCACAGGGCACATTCTTGCCTTAATGCTGTGATTAGGCTCCAGTGCTAGGGTGCTGACTGAATGCCAACTCTCTCCTCCTCCAGGTCTATGGGTGGAAACTGCAGCCAAGTCACTGCCAGTAGAACAAAGGTGCAATGTCTTTGTTGTTTGATAAACATGAAAAAACCAACGTTTGACTCCGTTTGTCCTGATTCGTTTGATAGTCTCTCAGTTCACTTGTCACATTATATATATGCAGTTAGATCGCTACTTTGTACATTCATAGGACTCTTTTTTTGTTCTAAGTAGGTCATAGATTGTGTTATTTTTTTGTGTTACAAGGATTTATATATTTATTTTTGCCACCTTTTTTATGCATTATCTATTCCTGCTCCTCTTGAATCTTTAACCCTGGAAGACTTGACAGACGCAAGATGTACCTAACAAAAAATAAACAATGAACGATATAAGTCTGCAACCATCATCGCTCCATTTGCCTGGAATGTTACGTCTTAGAAATGTAATCACATTTCACCATTTCCCCAGCAGAAAGAACCAGCACATTTCCGAAAAAACTTTGAACTTTGTCCAACTTTCAAACCAGAAACAAAAACATTTGTCTAGCTTCTTTTACAGATTTTTTTTCCCTCCTCTTCTCTCTAAACTGTATAGAAAGCTGGGGAGTTGGGGAGAAGGAAGGCAGAAGAGGGCTGGGAACCAGGCAGCTAAAGGGGGGATGGTAGCGGCCAGCTTTGGGAGGAAATCTGGAACCTATAAACTTGGGCAACTTCCATGACAAGAAGCAAACGTCACAACGGTTCAATATGGTTGGCTGTACGGCACACCTTGGTCTCCGCCTCGTCCCTTTGATCGGACCAATTGCCCAAGATTCATTCTTCCTGTTGTTTTAAACTCAGCTGTCCAGAAAGAGTCTTGCGGACCAATCGGTAAGTCGGATGGGTGGGTAGCTGAAAGTTTCATGGTCTCCTCCCTTTAAAAAGTCAGATTGGTTGTTGCTGCTGCCTCACATGCAGCAACAGTAGCGGGGACGTGAGAACGGTCCAGTTTGCCGACGCAGTGCTCCCAGACAGTGACTGGGAGGAGATCACTGTCAGGTTTCCATGAAGAAGCTCTGCGGCTATTCACAACCGACTGCTGATTACTTCCATTTGGGCTTGTCATGTTTGGATGGGACAAAGTGTAAAGCTGACCACTCTCGGCGAGAGAAGGACACAGCAGAGGACCAGAGGATCACGCAATGTGTCAGGGGGAGTTCCTCAATAACAAGAGAACTGAGGAAAAAAAGGGCTGAAAGAAGAAGCCGAGAGAAAGTGGAGCCAAAACATCCTGAAGGGAAGAGGGAAACATTCGGTATTCATAGGAGTGAAGGAGACAGCGTCTCGTAAAGAGCGGAGACCCAAGAAAACCGTGGCCAAGCATGAGAGAGGAGGAGCGGTCTAATGATGAGCTCCCTGAGGGAGGGGTGCGTTGCAGCGAGGAGAACACGGGAAAACCACCTTCCAATGCGTGTCCCGTTGTCGTAGCAACGGCGGAGGTCCCCGGGCGTAAGCGGCAGACGGGCTCACACACTGAGGATCCTGTCACCATGCTTACTCCCACCACATTGTCAGAGGACAGTAAGGTCAAGTCTAGGGATGACGTTCACATCCACACCGAGACTGGACCCAAAAGGGTCAAGAGGAGTCCTCAGCACCGGCCACCTTCCTCGGGTCCATCGCTCTCCCCGATCCCCGATCCTAGTCCCGGAGGTCTCTCAGCCCTGGAGGACCCACACGGCCAGCGGGTGATTGCCAACATCCGGGAGCGCCAGCGAACACAGTCTCTGAACGAAGCCTTTGCCTCGTTGCGGGAAATTATCCCCACTCTCCCCTCCGACAAACTGAGCAAGATCCAGACCTTGAAGTTGGCGTCGCGCTACATCGACTTCCTGTACCAGGTGCTGCAAAATGACGAGATGGACGCCAAGCTGACCGGATGTAACTACCTTGCCCATGAACGACTGAGCTACGCTTTCTCCGTTTGGAGGATGGAAGGGGCCTGGTCGACCATGTCTGCTGGTCACTAACCCAGACTCCTTAAACCAAGCATGACACAGACCAGTGTACTCAATCTACTTAGCACCTCAGTGTCACCTTACGAGGAGAAGGCTTTGACAGTGTTATGTGACCACTTGGATGAGTTTGAAGCCGCTACCATTTTGTGAACATCTTGGCTGCTTTCACTTATGTCAAACTAGATATAAGGTGCAAATGTGTAGTTTTGTGATTTCACAGTTTTCCCTCTGGAAAAAGTGACATAACTGCCCGTGTGTGCCAGTGATGGGTTTGGGTGATCACTGGCCACAACAACGCACTGTGCGCAATGTGGGATGCCCATATTTTTGTATTTTTTCTTTTACAAATTGTTTTTTGATTCTTTTTCCGACATTTGCACTCTGTGTACATTGGTCACGTGGGAGGACAGGCGGCAGTAAAAAACTGTCGTACTTCCGGCACTTCCACACAACAGTATGGCCCATTCTGCCTGAGCCCTCCGACCCAACTACTTTTTTGGGGTTCTGAAGCTCAGCCTGTGGTTTTAATCTTCTCTTCATCATTGATTTTATTACCCAAAACTGCCATCGTCATCATCCTAGGTATGCATTCTTTGAGCCACATTTGATGATTATTTCATCTTTGTATTCAACTTTATTTCTGCCTTGAGCCAGCATGTTTTGTATAATATAGAATGAGCATGACTAGAGAACACAGAAGGGATAAGGAGCCAGTCTGAACTTGAAATTTACAAAAATTGGATGCTTTAAGGCAGATCAGCCCCTTTGACTTTTCCATACCCTTTCAACTACACCACTTTTCCGAGGGCTCTGACATCCTCCTGACCACCCCTGAACCCGAGCGACAGGGGAAAAAGGAGCTGCGGGCAGCTGTCATCCTGACTTAAATGTCTCCTCTTTCTACCCAGACCAAGCCCCCTTTGTTTCTTCCGCAGCCAAAAAAATAAAAATAAAGTCTCCTTGAAATTCTTTCCTCTCGCTTTGGCCCAAATTTGTTTGCGTTGCACGAAACCGTGATACAGCGAGCTGACGAGGAGGCGTAATGAAAACAAACTGACTCAAAAAGCCACGAATCAAGTGTGTCACCATCAAAGGGGAAGCTGATGTGACTCCCCGCTGGGCTCCCATCAACCACTGGGAGTGATAGAGGAGGTGAGGGCTGATTTATACACACACAAATGCACGTACATGCATGCGAGTGGATTTGTGCACATGTACCCATGCACAATAACACACACATGTTAAAACGCAGCCCGTGTGCCTGTTTCTTTAAAAGTCCACAACCATAATTACCAAATTATACACATGCACTAAAGCAACCAAAAGCAGTCTTCGTACTATTGATTTTGGATTGAAATGCAAGGGAAACTAAAGAAAAGCAAATGTAACCTGCAAACTACTAGGTAATGGGGGTTGGCCTGTTGTTTGTATTTGACACATATCACATGACAAACCACTTCTGCCAGTACGCAGCAATGTATCGTTGGGAGGTAGCTAATGTTTCCAGCTATTATGAAGAAGTCTCTTGCTGAGCACCGCAGTCAGCACAGTGTGGTCTCACGAGACTGACCTTCGCTTACACGCTAGAAAGCACTTGACATTAAAAAAATAATAATCCGGTCCTGGGACATGAGCAGCCACTTTGCATTTTGTGTTCAGAGTAAAAAGTGGCTGGGCTCGAGAATCAGGAAGATTTTTTTTTAAGTCAGTTTTATTCTAATTACCGAGACATGATGGCAGCTACTGGACTTAACGTGCAATTATTTAAGAGCATAGTACAGTGATTGAGTGCAGTTCAGTTTCTGCTCTGTATTTTCAATGATGAATGGAATTGTCTTCCTTTTGTGCGATTTTCAGAAACATGAATTTACATCATGTTGTCAGTCAGTGTCCAATTGCTGTCCCCTGGGAGCAGTAACACGAGACATGAAGTGATGATAATGAGCCCAATATGACCACCACAAACTTTTGAATGCATACGTACGAGAGGCTACCACAGTAACATGTCTGCATTTCTGTCTTTCCAGCTGCTGAACAAAGTGACTGTGACCTTCCATGTACATCTCTACTTCTGCCATTTGAATCATGTGGAAATTAAATGTAATGTAATGTAATTTATTGTGAAGAAACTGACAATGCAGATCAATTTGGAGAAGTCTTTGTGTCTGCCTTTTTTTTGTTGGAAACAATGTTCAGTTTTATATTATTAAAAGTAAACCAATGTCATAGCGGTCGTTGGAGATAATTGGCACTCAGACAGTCATTAGTATCTTCATCTCTCGCACATCAGTTGACACTCACTTGAGAGTGAGGCTTTGTGTTTTATTAGGAACCTTTACCTGAAATATCTGCAGTGTGGTGCTCATAGAAAAAGACTGACACTGGCATAGTTTGTCCGATTATAAACATGCAGAAAAGACCATAGGGATCAGATGTAGTTATAAATGTGGCACACGTATAATTTTCTGGAAAATAAAACTATCCCGAAAGGATTTTGCTCGGATTCCTGTTGTTTTGCTTAAACTGGTTGAGAAATAGTGCAAAGATTTACTGTATGGCCTACTGGCACCACACCCTCTTTGTCTCCTGTCTCACTTGTTAAACTGTCTCTCTCGTTCTCCCTTAGTCTCTTTCCGTCTCTCTCTCTCTCTTTTAATGAGGTATTTGCCTTTGCCTGGTCAGTCAGGAACAGTTAATGCCTCCAAAAAGAACACGTTAATGTGTAATTAAGGACTCAAGGATTATTTATAGCTTGCCTGGACATAGATTGTATGTTGTAACCTAATCTTTTCTGTTGTGTGCCTTTGCTCGAGCAAGGCCTAAATCCTGAAAAAAGGGTTGCTCAACTAAAATGATTCATGTTACAGTGACTTGCCATTGTAAATTGGTATCACCGAATGCACGGCCATATTTCATGATGACAGACAATGAAAATGAAAAGCTCTTGGAAATGAACCAACTGGAAGCTGCAAATCTATTATAAAACAACACCAAAGTGGCCGCCTCAGCCTAACTATTTCTGTTGACGTAACTTCCTGGTATTTCTTTTATATAATTCACATTTTGAGTTAGTGAGGTAGAGTCTCTCATTGATTTGAAGACAAAGACAAAATTGGGTATTTTTTGCACTATGCTTCAGTAATTTTAAGGACACTTTTCAGAGAGCAGAAAACACTGCTGCAACTTTTTGAAGGCTCTGCTGACACTCACAGGTGTTTTGATAACACCTCTGCTCGGGTTCATGTTGAGTTGAAACTGAATTTAGGAAATTGCACCCTATGAAGAGTATCATGGTGTAAGCTGTGCCGCCTTATCTAGTGCAACAACACTGGCTGGGGACTGAGGCTTTAGATTCAGGTTTAGTGGCCTTGCTGTTTTACAAATGGCTCAATGGGGAAGTTCTGCATAGAGCCCAAAGGTTTAAGAAAAAAAATCCTTGGCCTGATACCTTGCATATTATAGTTTTTCCAGGTACATACATATGACATGTTCCGTGGTAAAGGGGAAGTTATAGTTCACAGAACAGAGAAGCCGGCCTGCTCTGTGCATCAAGGGTTTTGGGAGATGACCTCAGCTCTGATCACAGGGAGAAGTCACAGCTGTGATCAATGCCACACGAACTGCTGGTGGAATAGACGAGGAAACATTTGTGATCTCAAGACAAACCGACTGATTGAAACTGATATGTAGTGCAACTTTAGTGCTTACATAGCCAAAATGTCATTTGATGCAATAATGCTGAACCTAAATGAACTCTACCTGACATAAACAATGTCTTTGTGTGAGTTTTACGCATTTTATTGAAGAGTTTGAGCCTTTTGGCAGCTACTTTTAGCCTTAGGATGTATGGGAAATAAAAGAAAAAATATAATAACAATGGTTATATGCTATCATGTGGACAAGGAATTAAGATGGCCGGTGTTCTTGGCATAACCAGCATTTGTTGGCCAATATCAACTCTAGCTTACATGAATTTGCAATCGCTAGTAACCTGCCTTTTACATTTAATATTATAATAATTAATAAATAAATAATTGATATCCTCTACTAATTTGCTAAACATGTAATTAAACAGCTGTTTAGAATTAAAGAAGCAATATGCCTTTCTACTAGGAAAACAAAGACAGATGTTGCCTTAGTATATTAACATGATATGTGCAAAGGAAGACCTAAAGTGCAGATGTTTAAAAACTAAATACATCTCAATAATCAAAACAAACTTACAGGGGGAAGGCAGGCTGAAAAACCAAAACAACACAGGAACATAGCAGGGAAGTCACTTGAACAAATTAGGAAATCCAGGAGACATGACATAGGGAACAGAACATGACAGATGGACCATCAAGAGACACAGACACTTAATACAATGCGGAGGCAGGAACAACGAGACACAGGTGTGACAAAAAAAGATACTAATGAGGGCGGAGCAGACCATCACACTGGGGGGGGAGACAATGGCAGTAAGTAAAACAAAACAGACACACACAAGGTGAGTAACTACAAAATAAAAAACTCAACTAGGACAAGAGAAGACATACCAATAAAGAAAGCACATACGGGAAACCCAGTGGAACAAAGAAACCTCAAAACAAACAAAAAATACATAATAAAAAAATACACCCCAAAGGTCAAAATAAAGAATAATTTGGGGGCAGATCATGCCACATATTACAAAAGTTTCAACTAAATAACAATAAAAAAGTATGACAATGCTTATTGCTACCTGTAAATGTAATGTCATTTCATATGATTATTTGTTGTATGGTTACTGCTGACATTTGTTGATTCTATTCAGCTTGATCTCAAACCTTTGTAAGACAGGTATACATGGCAAATTTAATGTTCCATTTAGCCTTTCTCCCTTTCTAAATCAAAGTATTGTGATTATCACTATTATAAACACATGCTTTTACATGATGAGGTTTGGACAAAAAGGAAATAAAAAGTCAGGCTTCTTCTGGAAGTTATTTTTTTAATCAAGAGGAAAAGACAAAAAATAACCTTACAAAATAGAGAATCTTTCTATACATACACATGGTAGGAAATGTGAAGGAAAAATAACACATACGGTTAATAATAAAGGAGTATGAAACAAAGATTTCAATGTCCTGTTTATAGATACAGAGCTACTGTAAGTCCAGTTAGTTAAGAGTTACCAATACACATGGTACTGAATGCATCAAGGCACATGTGTGACATGTGTATTTTGGTCTTGAAGTTTCTATTTACAGTGTCTTTCTTTAAGAAGGTACACATGACATCATTAATAAAGGAAATTAAGAGTTGAGGCAATACTGGCCTCTACATAAGACAAAAACAGCCACTGAGAATATAATACAGGAGAGGTCACTAACAGTTTTAGACAGGCACACAAACGAAAACACACTTACACACCCACACTTGCAGAAGCCCACCACAAACACATGAGAGAAAGTTTACATATGTGATGATGTACCCGTCATCACAGGTGCTCACTCATTCACAGACACACACGCTGACATGGAAATTTACTTCATTGACACCACATGCGCCTGCTGGGCACACTGTGTGACATGGACACGACACATTGTTAAAAAGCTCCCGCTCCACGTTTAGGAACACAACTAACACGACGTCTCGAGTGGCACGCTTTTCATTCTCAAAACCTATCCTCCATGCATCGTGTCCTTCTAACCGCTACCGGGATGGAGAGGTTGTGGAAGAGCAGAGTTGCCTCCGAAGGAGCGGATGTGCTTTTGTCTGATATAAAAGCTCAGAGTCCGTCTAGTGGGCAGGCGCCCAGGGTCTGACTAAAACAAACGGGACACACACACATTTGCTCGACTGGTAAGAAATAAGACTTTGCTGCTTCAAATCCAATTAAGAATGTCCAGACAAAGCCACGTAAGGAATACAGGTAGTCAAATATGTACTTCATTAGTCTCAGTTGCATTAGAGAGATCGTTAAATTTGAGCCCTTAGAGTCTAGATGCTGCATTGGAAGGTTTCACACACGGATCCTATAAAAGTTTGAGAAGAAATAGTAACATTAATTATTTAAGTTAGGCAAATACAGCCTAATCTAACGAGCCTAAAGAGGTCAAACCTAGTGTGCATGAAGAATATACTTCAAAAAGCTTTATTCTAAGAGACAAAAACCTATAAGGGAGACAAGAATTAGAAAAACATGATCCTGTTATTTCAACTTTTGGAACGCTGCACCCTTACATGCCCCAGTAGAAGGGCATTCTTTAAGTGGATGATGTGAAAATGGCATGCTACCATCAAGATGATGGACTGACGTGGTCTAACCTATACATGACAAGAGGTACGTCTAAAGCAAAACACTCAGGTTCACAAAAACAGAGTATTAGTTTCCTAAATTAGACTGCAATGCAGCCTGGAGCTCCGAAAACAATTTATTTGTTCCGATAATAAACAAAAAAGGAAACCCAGGCCAGGTCGCTGCACTCCTCGCATAAAAATCTGCATAATTGATGATCACCCAAACCCACAGGTTCTAAGAACGTCTTTTCAGAGTGGAGTCTGTAAGAGCAATATCCATACTGGTCCCTAGTCTTGCTTGCACACACAGTTATGTTGCCCATTGCAGGCTGTATTAAGGCAGTTTTCTTTACATCCATTAAGTGCGTTAACATTATTGTCACTACAGAACAGAACAATACAAAGGTCCTTAGTGGTGCCACGGTGGAATGACCGCTCCTTTAGTCTCAAATATAAACAATATACAGTATTCAATACTAGTGGTACATCAATGGTTCATCACTGCTTTGTATACGTGTGTAGGTGCTGTGTGTGTAAAGTGTGTATGTGTGTGTATGTGCGTACGAGCTTGTGTAAGACACTGCAGGAGTGATGAAAAAAAATAGTCCGTCTTTTAAATTCTTGCCTACTTTTCAGATTAACTTCATTTGAGATACATCCGCACAAAGCGATGCCTCATAAGACATGGGAGACAAAAAAAAAACAAAAAAAAAAAACGTCGCAAACACCATTTCGTCCAGATCTACAAACAAAAACAACTATTAAATAACCTAGAGAGGAGTTGTTTTTATTCCCAGAGCTTTGGAATTTCTTATGGTTCACATTATGGAATGAACAGTGCAATTAAACAACAAGGACATTTGCCCTTTCTTTGTTTCTACAAAACCACAGTTGTCCACTTTCTGTGTTCATTTTCTCTCTTTCCGTTGAGTTCTTTGTTGTCGTCTTTTAGTGGTTAAACTGTATGGTATGACATCATTAAAACAGACCATCCCTGCGTCGTTTTTTCCATCCTCTCTTTTTGATGTGGCCACATCTTCTTTGATGATATTTTTTCGCATCTTATCCATTGGGTTTGCGTGTACCCTACATGCTTTTACCTGATGTGATACAGTAGGTTCGTTCTGCGTCAGCCATTTTGGATCCCATTTGGTTGACAGCTGCTTTAGCTCTGGTATGGGAGGCAATATGGCACGATAGAAGAAGAATTTATAGTCCAAAGACGTCTCCTTCTGAAAGCAGTAGTTTGGTCCTTTCGTTTAAGGCAAAATTAACGCAACAAAACAGCTGCTGGTACATAGTGCTTCAAGAAGAATAGAAAATACTTCTGTTTCTACCTATTAAGAGCTGTAGATCTGCACCTTGGAACATATACAAAATCCGATGTCAGTCAGGAGACATAAAGTGTCTATTAAAAATCGTGTTGTATTGCTCTTTGGTGAGGTTTCAGAAGGTTTTCCAGCTGGGGGTAGTGGTTGCCAGCATTGAGGTGCTCACATGGCGGGTCTGTAGAGGTTCAGCATTGTGGGTCGAAGAATGTGCTGGCGTGAATTAAGGCGGACAAGTGGGGTTCAGTGGTATCACAAACGCGTCCCCTTCATGGTAGCCTGAAAGCGCAATTCCTGAAAGTGAGCTCCACGAGGCGCTTTCTTCTACATGGAGTCACTGTCATGCTCCATCGGCTCATCAGAGAGGCTGTTGATAAAGACATGAGGTGAGATCTGTGAGACTTTTTCCAATGTTGGGCATGAAAGTGTGATTATTCTCTATGCTTGCGTGTGGATTTGTGTGCGTGTATGTGTGCGTGAGCTGTACCTCTTGTTGGACAGGACTCCCACAGAGAGTGAGGCCAAAGCATTGACGGCATCCGTTTCCTCGCAGTCTCTTCTCTGAGCAGCCAGGTAGGACAGACCCACTGACCCACTGTGAGCCTTCAGACTCTGCCAGTACTGTCCTACAACACCCACACACAAAGGTGTTGTCACACAAACTGTTACACGAGGAAAATGCGAGGATTTCAGCAGAATTTCCAGAGGCCACGTGTGCTGATTACAAAAGTAAGAAATGGGCACTGAAGGAAGAGAAGGAAGATGGCACTTCGGACTTCAGTCCGAAGGAATGACTGGTGCTCACTTTGTATCTGTATGACAGTCTGCAGAGAGTGGACTGCGTTTGTGTTGGGCTTCTGAAGCAGGACTTCATCTGGCAGGGAGTCCTACAAGACAGAGAGGCAACCATGGAGAGAATCAAATAAAGAGATACAGTACATAAGCCTTATAAGAAGATTGTTACCTTACCTACCAGTATTTTAATCTTTTACTCTACAAACACACTGAATTCAAAGATGCTATTGAAAATGTACAATAATATGTTATGTTTTACTGCATCATACTAGATGAATGAGTGTTTGCAGGGTACATTTTATTTCAAATAGTTTTCTTCTGTTTTGGCAAAGTAGCAAACAGCACACCCTTACAAAATAACTGACAGGGTGCGACATACCCACCTTTTACCTGCTATTTGCAGAAACAATCTGATATTGCAGGTAAAAATATTTTGAACTTGCAATTTTGCAACTTAAAAAATCCTAGGTATCATGATTGACAATTGTAAGCGGCTAAGTGGCCACCGGATAAACCGGAGAGCCGTTTCTGAAAACCGTCACGTCACAATCTCCTTAATATAACATCTTTGGTGGTACTCTCTAGTATTTTGGCCAATCAGAGTAAAGCTAACGGCATCGAATTTCCGGGTGACCGGAGGACAGGTCGCGACGGGGTGGGAGACATTGAACCCCCCTTCTGCCTCTGAGGGAGAGAGGAGAGTTGGGTGCCCGGTGCAGCGTTGCAGACACAATAAAGCAATAGACCCTGTCGTTGTTTCACGTGTTCTTATTATTTTGGGCTTCAAAGGAACAGTGTTTCTCATCACATTGTATTCATATTTATTGAGAATACAGTTTGATGAGAAGATGCTTTTGAGCATCAAAGACATGTTGATAATTCACACCTTTGAAAGTGCATTCTAAAGATTTACAAAGCTATGTAGCGCTGCTTGACCAGAGTAAGAAGGTTGTAGTAGGGCAGGAACATTAACATGAGTACCTGCAGGCAATTTTTCAAAATTGCAAGACAACTTGCAATATTGCAGTCAACATATTTCACACCCTGTATCTGAAATTTGCTTTTTAAGTGCAACTCCTCTGTCGGACCCACTGAGGTTCCAAACATTATAAGACCACAAATCCTGGACTTCCAGTATCCAGTATTTCAGAAGAAAGCAACTCCACTACATGTTACTTACCTGTATGCCCAGAAGGGCACTAACACACGCTTCAGATGCATCACAGATAGCTGTAAGGTCGTGACCCCCCTCAAGGGCCAAAACCAAACGTCCACCGGCTAGAGACATCAGCTCACGGGTCAGATAGCCAAAACCTGAGGAGGACAAACATACAAACACAAATAAATGTTATGTTAAATATGAAAAAAAGACAATACAAATAAAGCTTGGTATTGACGTTGCAGTAATGACACTAAGTATTCAAAAATAAAAGCACCGGAGCTATATGAAGGTATAGCAACATACCCTATATAAGATTTCTAAAATTTCTAAAATGTTTCATCATTGATGAAGTTTGTTACAATAGAATGCACGACACAACTCCTACGCTGTAATTCTCTAAAAATATATGCAGGAAAATCAATCACGTTCTGTCGTTCTGTCAACCCTCTTTAAAAACACAACCTTTAGGAGTGGAGCCCAGACCGTACAGGCCGAGGTAGCACTATGCTCACCTTTGGATGAGACTTTGTAGCCTCCCAGAGGAGCAGGGTTCCCCTCGGCCGCATCAAATCCAGCTGACACCAGCACAACGTCTGGGGTGAACTCCTGGGCGATGGGCATCACCACAGACCTGCCAATTTAAAGAGACTGTGATGAATGTCTGTGTTGATGCAGTTCATTCTCATTTCCAATAGAGGTTGATACACGCCATGTATCAAGCAAACCTCTTAAAGATATAGCCAGTGTGTAATTGTATTTTTCCTTTTACCAACTACGGCCAAAGTTTGTAATTCTGCAGGTTTGTGTTATCTACTTGCAACAAGCAATTCATGCGTTATACTAACACATTAAAGAACAACAGTGTTGCAGAGACAACCAAAATTCCCTAATTTAATGTAATGTATCATAGTAGTGAATTGAAAGATTCATATGCTTTAATGACAAAGAGGTCACAGGATGGGAAAATGTCCTACACTAGTGTTGATAATAATCTATAAAATCCAGATTAGAAGATTTTTTTTAATTACACCAATGAAGTTCTCTACTAGTTCAATTTCCACAGATGCCTGTAGCTGTGGCCAACCATAACTAAATAACTAAATAGTTCACAAACACTACTATCCACATTTGTCAAAAAACATCAATGAAACACTGAAAAGAGTATTAGCCAATGATAACTAAGTTATTAACACTGGAAGTACTTAACTATTTGTATGGCAAAATGGATTTGTCAATCAATGGTGAACTCTGAACTACTTTTGATTCACAGTTCAATGAGTCTCTTTAAGTTAGACCCATTCCATCATAATGCACTCGAAGAATGGTCCTGTGAGTAGGATTTATTCTCAAACCTAACTTGGAATAAGCAGACAAGTATTTATGACAAAGTCTAAAAGAAAAAATCATTAACATGACGAGTGAAACCGAGGTTTGACTGATCCCAGACTCAGCAGCTCAGCCGGAGCCGACAAAGGACCATTGTTTCCCTGTTGAAGAGGCTGCAGAGGCTTCTCCACAAAGTCAGATTGTTTTGTCAGCTCTTAAGGCTGCAGCGTGTTATTTTTTGAACTTTGAACAGATGAACAATTGCTAAATACTATTGTTGTTCACAAGACAGCGGTGCTCTCCCGAGGTGGAAAGAGGCTCTCCTCTGCAGCTCGATGCCGTCGGCAGAGTTCAAAGTCAGAGTGTGCGAGTCTGTTTCTCATTAGAGGCTTGTCACTCGCCTCACGTCACTGACAACACAGAGCGAAGAGGAAAAACAGTCCATCTGGGATCCATTTAACTTCATTATTCTGCCTTGGGGACTTTGGAGACCTCCCTCCCTCCCCTTCAAACACGCACTCACAACTACTCACACATATACTGCTATTACGACTGCATGCAAATGGACAACATGAGCTCATTGACAAAAATGCAGGCACACAGATATATGTAAAACACACAAACACATGGAAGTACACAACAAATGGTCAAAGACACTTTCATGCACATACATGACGCTGAAGTGGTTCTGCTGTGTCTCACATTTGCACAGCTCTATGTTGTATGCTGGGGTCTTAATATATGCTTTAATTTAATAAATAATGTCAATCCATAAAGCAGACCTTAACTTTATTTTCGTCACACAGATATGAAGCAGAGCAGGGGCCACACTCATCCCTAAAACCACCTAACCGCAAAACCCAGCCCCATCCCTCCTGTAGACCCATTAAAGCCCCCCCCCCCCCCCGACACAGTAACTGCAAACTAATGGAAATATGGAGGGAAGGTGGAGGAGAGGAAGGGATGCTTATTAAAGATCAATCAAGGGAGGAGAAGTTATGTATGTGTGTGTGTGTGTGTGTGTGGGGGGGGGGGGTGATGGAAAATAAGGGGGGTGAGAGTGAAGGATAAGGTGGAAAAGCCCCAAAGCTCCCCTTTGAAGTTGAAACACTCAAACTTTAACCCATAAAATGTATTCCATCAAATGGCGTATAGCCTTTTCTATACAGTAGACCATTCAACACATTCAAACTTCATTAATTATGTGGTAGTGGTGAGGGCAGGGTTTTTTTTTTAAGAGTGTGACTGCTCAAAGTTTTTGGGTTGTTAATCGCCAGGTTGCGTTGTGTTCCCAGGGTACGCCATAAAAATGCTTCTTCCTCATTGGTTCTTTCCATACTAGTTATGGTTATAGAATATGATAATCTGGCAAAAAAAAGTAGCCAATGGTAAAACAAACTACAATTCACATTTGCAGTATTCTTTGTAACTGAGAAGGCAACCATCTGAAAAGTCAAAGTCAAATCAGCAGTTATATAATTGAATAAATCCTTGTGAGTGTCATTGTAATTGTATACACAGTAATGTCTCAAGGTCCACCCACCTGACCAATGTAGGCCGTGTGTCTTTGTGTACTGTATGGGCCTAGTATGTGTGTGAGCGTGGCATGTTTCCCTTTTCCAGTAACCATGTGGTTGCCACAGTTTCCTTGGGGTTCGCTGCACCAGACAACCAAAAAGCCCACACTAGTCAAACCTTTATGGTGCCAAACACCCACCGACAACAATTATCCATCCCACAAGCAGGAAGTAACAGGCTGTAGTCTGTCAAGCAAAAGACCTGGGCGCCATTTGCTGGAAAAGCATCTGAAGTTAATGTAAACAGCCAACGGCAGACACATGCTCTCCAAATGACAAGCTTTAATAATTACGCAAGAAGTGCGTCAGAGGCAATGTGCGGCCGGGCCTCTGATCAGCGTGATGCTTTTGTTGTGGCTGAGTATACAGGAAGTGAGAGGAGTGGTCTGATTACAGCTCCACTCAGTGACTTTATCCTGATCAATAAAAAGTGGAACACAGCTGGTGGCAAATCTATTGTAAGCGCTTTTTGGTTTGTTGCCTAATCTACCAGATTTCAAATCCAAGACTCAAATTGAAGCCAGAAAGGAAAACCATGTGATTCCTTAAGTCCTGGCTTTGTTTTGCGAGCAAGCTGCAAAAATGACAAACAGAGGGAGATTTATTTTAGCTCAATGTCTTGGCAAGTTCAGGACTTTTTGTGTTCCAGACCTTTTTTAAATGCAGTAATATATATCATATTATATATATATATTTTTTTCCTGTCGTTCCTATATCTAAGAAACAAAACCGTGCAACAGTATCTCAACAAGGAAAAAAAAACATCAATAATAGAGTGTTGATGCAATGCATGAACAGAGCAACTGTACCTGAATGCAGCGAGGTACTCAGCATCTCCCATGGGTGGGTCCAGTCCTCCGGTCCAGGCCACGTTGACGTTGAAACCCTCACCTGCTCCAGAACCAACCTAAAACCAACGAGCGGGAATTTTTGTTGGTTTTTTTTGGTTCACAAAAGGCCAACAAAGAGTCCTGAATCATCACCCACCTCAGCCGGCGACCCACTGCCAGGGAAGAAGTTGCCATCGTCGTAGCGATGCAGTGAGATGTAAAGAACGCTGGGGTCATTGTAGAACACTTCCTGGGTGCCGTTGCCATGGTGAACATCCTAGCAACAGGATGATAATAGGCATATTAATGCTATGCAGGAACTTACGTATTTAGCTGGATCAAATTGACATGATAAATAATAGTGAACATACCCGCATAGAGTCAGAGTTAACAATCTTACCCAGTCAACAATGAGGATCTTGCTGACGCTGAGCCTCTGCTGGAGCTGCTTGGCGGCTATAGCCACTGAGTTAAAGTAACAGAATCCCCTGTAGAGATAGACATGTTTCTGATTGATAATAATGTCAATAAGGCTATACAGTCTTCACATTATACTGACTCTTTACAAGCCTATATGACTACATGTTCGTTGTACAGTACAGTAGCTGTACAAGACTGTGAATGTAAAAGAGCCCCATTAAAGAAGAAAAACACTCACCCCAAAACTTTTTTTTTTATTTCTTTTCTGTCAAAATCACCTCATAAATAGCCTTTAGAGAGAAATTGTTGACAGTGCAGAACTACTGTCAGGCTGAGGATGTGATTGACACACACACACACACACACAAGCACACACACACAACCACCCACCCGCCCGCCCGCGTGCAGGCACACTCCCACGCGGGCACATTCACTTACATTGGATTGGATGGATCTGCATGGTGCCCTGGCGGTCTGACCACAGCAAAACCATTCTTTTCAGAAGAAGAAGACACTATTAATCAAATCAGTTTCACATGTTGACACAGGAAGTGGATTAAGTAATAAGCGCAAGAAGTATACATACTGTACATAAATAAACTGCCAGTTATGTCGTTATAGTCACCGGTGCACATAAGAAGTGGAATGCGTAACGTCCCTTGTGTCACTAAGCGCCTTTGCACACCTGAGAATCGCCCCGTCAACACACACTGGATCAGGGCACCCTCCCCCCCCCCGTCAGAACAAACTCTTACACAGGAGCAGGGCATTGTGCTTGCCAAAAACTTTCTCCTGGTCCTCATCTGAGTAACTTTCTAAAGAAGTTGTAGGCACCCGTGGTCATAACAATAGACAAGAGTGATAGACGGCAAAGCGGTTAACCACTTACAGTCATACATAGTGATAAGTAACACAGAAATGTATCCCTTCTAGAGTATACTTTTTGTCTGATGATGAAACAAAAACGGGACTGTGAAGATATAAATAAGTGAAGAGGTAATGTCAGGCGGTCCCTGCTGCCAACACAGACAGAAGTAGTTGATGTGTGATGAGCTCAATCAAAAATCAAATGTTCATCTATAGCCAAGAGGACTATCAAACAGTTAGCAGATAACTATTCAAATAAAGTTTGTCTGGCCTGGACTGATCGAATAAGACTGAAAATGCCAACACTGTCAGGAATTCTGCATTCTGTGGGTAATCAAATTATCTCTGTTCAGCTAAAATTGAGCTATAATAGTTGTGGTGCGTTTATTGAGTAAGTGTTAAACCCACACTCCATTTGTCAGAAGCTGTTTTAAAACCAGAGAGGATGGTGGAAATGCTGGTACAGTAGAACTACTCTGGCATAAAAAAAAATATTTGTTACTCATTATTTTTTGTTATTTTACTGTTAAGGGATCATGTAGGAGTAAATACATTGGTTTTCCAATAATTTTACTGTTCAGCAACGGATCATGCATACTGCATACTTTATTTAGTGTCTAATTTATTTTTCGAATTCATTTTTTTTGTGTGTGCGGGATCAAACGGTCTTGCGGGCCATACACATTTTTAACTTCAATTCTGTAACCACAGGAGTTATGTTATCGTTTACATAAAAAGAATAAGACACAACATCTTTGTTTATGTCAGAGAGTAAACCCTAAAGCACACGCACCAGGATCAAATGAATGAGAGTTGTTCATGGTACTTATTATGTTGTCTTGTAAATAAGTACTACATTGGCTTGTCATAGGTTGGTGTTTACTGTTTTGCATTCTCTGACTGCCTGTTTTTTTTTATCTTTTAGAGCAGAAATGTTTTTTAATGAAGATGCAAACTATAAATACTTTAAGCGAATGGTATATTTACATTTGATTTAATGCTCATCCCAGACTTTAAATCATTGTGAGCGGGAGAGAAGAAGGGGGAGATCATTTTGACATTCGTGTGACAAGAAAAACCTTTTTTCTTGAGGCAGAGGGAGCCACCCTTCTTTGCTGGATGTATTTCAAGTTCATGTTTTTCTCTGAAACAAATGGTTGTCATACAAGAACAGAAACCTGTAAGCAGCTGACACACGCTCCACGCCTATGTTTGACCTATGACCCAGTGACAGAAAAAGCAAATTTCCCTTTCTGGGCCACATTGTGACACAATAAGTGTGTATTTAATCAGTTATAAGTGAGAGAAATCTCACCTTCTGTTGTTTTTTTAGTAACTCAAATCATGACTGTGATATATTATAATACCGCAACAAGCTGTTATATACATTTTTATTGGACTGTGATGTTCACGCCTGTACTTCATTAACAAGGCATTAACATTTACATGTTCTCTTTAACACTCTTCCTTACTCAATGGTTTTGTTTCTTACCTTAAGTTCTCCTTTGGCCACTCTGGAGGCCAGCTCGACGACACTGCCCGCCGCCATGCGTGATGCCGTGGAGGTGTGGGACTCATTCCAGATTGTGTCATTATCAACCTGCCAATCAAAAGACAAATGTCAATTAATCCACTGATTAATACAAATCTGTTCAATTCTGCTTATATCCCCTCACAGTTCACAAGCTGTCCATTCTGTGTGTGTGTTGGAAATGAATGGGAACAAACATAAATTTAATATGCTAATGAAATGCTGATCAGCGGTCATTCTCCAACATTGCTTACCCCAGTTTTAACTTCAGTTGGCTGGTATGCTACACCGCTGACTTATTGCAAAAATGTTTATTTTTAAATATGATCCAATTTCATCTGTCCAAAATGGGACTGTCTTTGGGACGATAAAAAATGTATGTTGGTTCACTGACTCCTCAACATCCAGCTATGAATCAGGGGGTGAAAATATTCCCTCTCTTATTTCTTTTATTATTAATTCCCCTCTGCATTCAGTGTCTCTTTGCTGTTTGTTCACAAGCTGGCATTACTGTCCTTCTGGCTCACTCAATCTGAAGCATTTCTTTTATCCTCGTCCACAGACATATTTTACTTATTACTCAGACTCTGACATAGACTGTCGGCCAAACATTAGCATTGGGTCAAGCCAAAGCTTCTTTAATATCCTGTCTTCTTCTCTGTCTTTGTTTTCTTTTGCTTCTTTTTTTTATTTTTTTTTATTAATATAATCTTTTAAGAGCGTTGGAGAATTATGATCTAAAATAAAAGTGTGTGTGGGATTCAGTATTTAAGTGTGGAAGGGTGTCTTCTCTCTTACCCCTACACCCCCGCATGGCAACATCACAAACGTTCTCTGAGAGAGGATTCCTGAAGAAGAAAAACAGAAAATACAGTTTCTTATGAAAAAATGGTACACTACCCAGCTTCATCCTATTTGAAACTTCTTGTAAACTTAATGACGTACATCAAGGACAATAATCAAAATAACAAATATCCTGGTAGTCATGACTAATTTGTAACTGAGGTCATTTGTTGTGTGTTTTGAGAGTACATTTTTTTTAGACTACACAAAGGGATCAATTTAAGGCATGTGCATACCAGCTAGTTTGCGGTTATCCAGCTTGAGTCTGTTGAGTGGGTTGGTGCCATAGAGCAACACGTGACGCTCACTGTGGACTGACTGCAGCTCCTCCAGAGTGGCTTTACGACCGCGGATACTCTGTATAAGCACAACACTTTCATTTGACTCATTGCCAGTGTACGAAGAATCACATGCATATGGATAACGTATAACTTATAAAGTCCTCACAGTGTATGGGCTGAAAGGCAGACTCTAACACAAATCAATAAACCTGTAAACTCAACCAATCTATTTCCCTCCAGGCAAATGAAATCAGATAATTGTGGCATAATAAAAAAAATATTATAAAACCAGATGAAATGTGCGTGTCTCACTGTATACCTCACACTGTCCCCTCAGGCCTCTCTCCTGCAGTCGAGACCAGATGCTCTGTATCCTTCCAGCATGCTCTGGGTGACTGCTGTTGTCTCCACATGTACACTGATGCTTAAGCATTTGAGAGTCATACACCAGACCTAAAGTGACACACACACACACACACGTTAAACTTAAACTTCACTAAAACCAAGAGGTAACCTAATCTTGGCCGTTCCTTCAAAAGAAGAGTTAGACATATTTAAAACATTTTCTTGTTGGGAGTTAAATGAGAGGAAAAATATCACCTGTATCCCTCTGCCCTAAATAGGCCAGAGGGCAATCAGCCTAACCTACAGGCAAAAAAAAGCAGGTCTATGAGAAAAGAAACAAACACAACCCACTATATTCTGCTAATCAAGTTTTTAATTGCTGTTTTATGCTATGAACGTGCCCTTTCTTCATTTCTAAGGTTTATCTTATGTCTTTGTGAAATAGCTAAAGTAGAGACAGGGCTGGAAAGGAAGGAGCAAGATTACCCATAACATGCACACATGTACAATTGAGGTGACTCACCAGTGGTGAAGCGTGGTTTACTGCTGGTGTCCTGTGGGGCCAAGCTCAGGGCCTTCTCGGGCAGAGTGAGAGAGGTGGAGGCTGGGGATGACTGTGTACGTGACAGGGGGCGATGGACAGCCAGGCCACCGCCCACCCCACGTAGCATGGGCACTGCCAGGGTCTCCATCTGCCGATGCAGCTGCTGTAGCTGCTTCTGCTGCTCCCATAGCAACGACTAAAGAAAGAGTACAGAGGACATATTTAATATCAGCAACATAAAAAAAAGACTAAATTAAGTGTAGAGGAAAAGTGCGAAACAGACCATACAGAATATCTGTAAATATTGCTGCTCATGATTGCATTGCGACATATACCGCAGCAGTACATCCCTCTAAAATGCACTCTGTTGATTGTTATCTAGTTTGATATTGCATGATGGAAATTACAGAGCTTCTCCCAGCCTAATGTCAATTCTAAACTCTAAGCTCAAAGATCTAAGCTTGCTTCAATTGGCTCCTCTGACATCAAGAGCAGTCAGTTAAATTCATATCTAGAAGTTATGTTTGACTCTGATCTCTTTCTTAACAATTTGAAACACGTTCGAAACATTTTCCATTGTTGCTTGGTCCCCATCTATACAGATTGTTTTTATTTGCAGCTGACAAAGTGTGGGAATTGATTGCAGTTTAGCTTGAAGTTCATGCAATATTTCATTAGCTCGTGCTTAAATATATTGTGATGAACAGTTGTCTAGCATCATGCAAATGCAGGTGTTAGGCTGCCATCTACTGGACATCTGATGGAAAAACAGTGTTGGTTTACTCTGGCTACTTGCAGTATGTATCAACCTTATGGGTGAAAGTATAGCATGTTTTCCAACCTGGTTGAGTATGAGTGCATGTTGCAGGTTCAGTTGCTGTTCGTGGCTATTGGATGCTGTTGGCTCCGCCTCCCTCAGTGACTTTGCCCTCACCCTGCTCTGGTAGGTCGGCTCTGTGGGCGACATGCCACCGCCGTCCTCTGAATCCATGTCTTCAGAGGGGATCTGACGGAGTCTGGGCTTCTCACTCGACTTAGACATCATCTGCACATGCACATACAAATGCATTTAGGTCGGCACACTAGCAGGTCAATCTGTAAGTGTTCCCACTGACAGATTTAGGTGAACACATGATCTAGAAAAATGCAAATAGGGGCGTAGAGCAAATAGGCCCGGCACATAACTGATGAAGGGGTAGATAGCATATAGTACAGTGTAAATGTAAATCTTTTTCCCATTACAAGATTTTGAAGGAGATGTGTGTGAAGTCTCCTCGGACTCTGGGGAAGAGGTTCTGATCGTGTCCTGCTCAAGGGCCTGTGGGGATGAGAGACTCCAGGAGACAGGTGTTCTAACTGGGAGGCAAACTGCAGCGGGTCTAAGCCTGGAACTGGTGAGAGGCAGGGAGAAAGAGGAGCAGCCTAAGTTACAAAGAGAAAACATGCACGCACGCACAAACAAACACACACACAGGTCTCAAACATTCTCACTTATAATTATTTATGACGTCCAATTCCTTGCCTAAAAAATAGCTTGAATAATAAATCATTTATTTTATAATTCAATTATGTTATGCTATGTTTTAACTGTAAACTATGCATAATTTAACGTGCTCTAATATTTCAGAATGTATCATTTATTGACCTTTTTTTCCCAGTGACTTCAAGTTAATGAATGGGAAGGTGTCAACATGTGGCTATTTGTGTATACTGCAGTCATGCACATTTTTCAGGCACTGATAAATTGTGGAGCATTTTGCCCTACATATGTGCACATACACTGCTTGTGACAGTGTATGTTTGTGTGTGTTTGCCTCACCAGTGAGGTGTGGAGAGTGCATCAGTCCAGAGGACTCCAGGATGATGACAGGCAGGTGAGGATGCCCGGCCTGATCCTCTCTGCTCAGGGGGAGGAAGACGGTCGAGCCCCCGGCTGTGACCACAGGCACCCGGCCGACCTTCAGAGAGGACAGCTCTCCTTCAGCCTGCACACACACGGGTTAGCCGCTTTAAGAGTACAGCAAACATGCTCTTTTCTATTTCTATTTCATCACAGCTGTGTTACCGTGCCGATATGCAGAAGATCAAGCAGAAGATAAACATATTACAACAATAATATGAGTAATAGATGACAATTCCGTGTTTACCCTGGCATTGGCTGGTAGTCCCAGTGTGATGGTGGGAAGAGTGGAGGGGCTCTGGATGGTGAAGTTAGCCAGTGTGCCATCTCTGAGCAGCAGCTTCTGGGCCTTGAAATGCCAAACACATCTTATACTCAAAAATAGCACATTAATACTCCTGAAGAATATTTAAACAATTTCCTTCGGTATAAATAATGTCCTTACTTTTCTTAACTTCGATTCTTTGCTCAACTCACATAACGTACATGTGGCATAATATTTTATGCCACATGTACAGTAATCTAGACCACTGCGGTCTAATTAAACCTAAGTCAGTGTTTTGTCCTGGGCTTTGTCCTTGTTCTCTGTTCTGACCCCGTGATTAAATGCATTATGCATTAACAGCTGACACACGCTCATTGTCCCTGTACTCTTGTGTCATTGCTTTAACCATGTCATTAGTCAAGGCCTTGTCACAGCTCATGTACATGAAGCAACTCTATTCTTTATTTTAAATAGGTGTGTGCTTACTTGTTTAAATGCATGACGCATTTCCAATTGTCTTATGGCTTATATAGTAATTTCTTTATCTATCCAGCCTTGACGCTTCTGCAACTTCCCAAAAAACATGCAGTTTTACCAAAGATGGATTCGGAAACCCGATGCTTTAGATCATTCTACTTGGTGCTCTGAAAGAGCAGTAATGTACTGTGTGTTTTCGTGAGTGTGCTTCTCTAACCTCATGCGAGAGGCCGCCTGCAGATGGCAGCAGCCCGTTCTCATTGGGCAGACTGTCATTAGGTGAACTACAGCCAGAGACAGGAGTGCTACTGCTGCTGGGGGATGAGTCTGGTGAGAGATAAACAGTGGGAGAGGTTATTACCATATCATTATCCATCTGGATCATATTTTAATTAGATTACATCTGTGTCAATTTATAACATTCCTTCTCTGAGAGAATAACCATTACCACTCTCGGTTTGTGTGTGTGTGTTCGTGTCTTACCAAGTGTCTCAAGCACTCTGTGTTTGACAGTGGCTGGGGCACTCTCTTTCCTGGTGAGCGGGCTCTTGCGGGTGCTCAGGTGTTTCTTAAGCTTGTGTTTCACCTTCAGATTGGGCTCTGATGCTAAAAAAGAAGACACAGAGAGTGTTACTTTGCGTAAATATGTCGTAATTCTGTTGATGAGCGAAATATCCAAATAATGATTCATCGTATTTCCAGTTAACAGGATCTCCTGCATTTACTGGTAACAGCACACAATTTGATTCATCATAGATACAAAAAAAAACAACCACAGGGGTTAGTATTAACATTGAGGTTGGCTTGGTTATGTTCTACTATTAGAGTGAGTTGGCATGGCTACTGTATTGTATTGTTTGATTGTATTGATTAACACCTGTGGTTTTGACAAATGTGACATCTCAAAATCTGTGGAATGGGATGAGCAGACATCTGGTTTGCCAATAACAAGCAGTGGTATTCACATATTTAATGCTGCAGGGGTAAAACAATCAGCTATGTGAGCACACTAGGTCAGGTTAGGAGGGACAAAATACATGATGGCTGCCATTACAAAAAGAAACATCTATAAAATGTATCTGTACATTTATTGTAATTGTTTTTTAAATGCTGTTGCTGTTCACATTCAGCAAAGATTCGACGGCTGCAGACTGAAATAGCGAGTGGCATGAAATATCCTAATATAATTTGATTTATTACATATTTTAGAATTCATAATAGAATTATATACACCTAAACATTAACAATATGCTACTTCAGAACCTGCCTGACCTCGCAGTGCCCTGTCTTACACCTGCTGCAAAATAGTAGCATGGAAGTATGAATCGGGTGCATGTCTAATTTTCCTGTTCAGCCCCCGCGTTGTTTAAATGGCAAATGTACAGACACACATGGTGCTTGTGCACAAAGCGAAGGTGTTTCCTCTTACTACTTGGCAAATACACCGTTATAATAGCAAAGGCTTTTCAGCAAAGAGAACACTGATACATTTATTGCATTTTATGGCCAAAACACACCCATGATTCATTTAGAGAATGAGTATTACCCTTTCAAACCCTGCGCCCTGACGCAGCAAATTTTCTTTCTACTGTAGAACTGTGGAAATGGACGCGCCCTAAGTGTACTTATACTAAACACATAGATCATTAAAATAGCGTATGATGGCGGAGGACAGATGATTAAATTACCTGCTCTGCGTAGGGGCGTCCCTTCTGAACCCTCAGGGGAAGGCAGTGACGGACATGAGACAAGAGGCTGGGAGGACACACTTGGGTCTGGGCCCAAGTTTCTGAGTACACACAAACACAAAGGCCAACATTGAATATGCAAGAGTTGATGTCATATTCAGATATTAGAGTCGACACAAATGTGTAATTTAAAGGAATAATTGATGGAGAATAGAGTTTGATATGTGGTATAAAATGTTCATGATGTATATGGACATTTTCTGCTCTGTGTGTATGAATGTTTGTACGCTCTTTGTGTCACCTGTACACTACAGGAGCAGCACTCAGATTGTTGGAGTTTGTCCTTTCCTGCGCAGCCTGTTTCCGCTTCTTAAGAATCACCTCTTGCAGCTTCTGTTTCACCAGGGAACTGGCAACTGCACCTGTCAATCAACATCATAAACAGCCATTTCAAAACATCCAAAAAAGGGGAGAAAGTGGACGACAGTGTGGATGCATGTTCGACTATGGTACAGGGTGGTCACCAGTTTGAGAATAGCTTTGCCATTTCAGTTTGCCTGGGTGTGCGTGTGTGTGAACATGTGTGCAAACGTGTGCACATAGAGGTGATAGGAAGTCAATATTGGCCCAGGCACTTTATGTGGCCATACCCAAAGCTATATTTAACTTTACTATTGCAGCAACTCTTGTCAGGATATATTTAGCCGTCATATCAAAGCAAACAGCTTTGAACGCTGAGTAAAACTGTTCAATAGAGACGAATAAGATCTACCGCAGGGACTTTCCTCTTTAGCCTCGATCAGCACTCTGGGCCATAATTATTTTAAACACGGGAGTAGCTATACATGATGTCTGACAAAAATGATAACATCAATTCTGAGACTTGCAGTAACATGTTGAATTGAAGAGTGGGTATCTGTGTGTTTGTGCAGATGTGAATGAATGTACTGACTTTGTTGACTCTTGTCCTTATGTTTTAGCTGCTGTAACTCCTGCTGCTTCTCGTGGTGCTCCTGCTCCCGCCTCCTCTGCTCCACATTAAACTGTAAACACATACATTAGGATATAAACAACAGGCATGCATCAAATGGTCGCCTAAGACCAACATGATAGAGCAATGCCAACAATTCTTGAGTCTTCAGTCAAAGAATTTGCATTTTATTCAATCTTGCACCAATAAGGTGGGCCCATTGCTCTGTTGTATCCTTTACCCTGATTTGCTGATGCAGTTGCTGTTGGGAGAAGGAGGTGCAGGGCTGAGAGGAGAACTGGGTGAGGAGTAGAGGTGGGTGCAGCGGGGTGAAGAGTGCCGTGTCGGAACCAGGGCGCATCCCCCGCTCTCCCACCCTGAGGTCCATGGGAAACAAGGCTGCACACAACACCGGCACTGCCACCAAAGAATCTGGGAGAAAACATTGAGAGATGTCCAATGTCAAAGAAGGTCAATTATCAAACTGGGTTGAAGATACAGTGAAAATGCTAAATACAGTACAGTTTACTGCCTTATTAAATCTCTGTCATTATAATGACCCTCTATTGTAGCTACATAGACTGACGAATATAACATTTGGCAAGGAAAACATACTAGTTTTCTTAAACTATAAGACACAACCGCCTTTTTTTCCTTCTCAGATCTTAAAGGATGACCAACAACCTTTACTACTATAGCTTCAGATTATGAAGAAGCATATTGTATAAGTGAATAGCATGTCTGACTACAGATGTTGTATCCTCAATGAAGACATCGGCTTGGATAAAGATGATGGTTAAGGCGCTGCAGGCTCTGAGTAAAAAAAATGGATATCTAAACTGTTAGAACACCCAAAGACTGGCAAAAAAGTTCTGTTATTGATTAATTGAGCCGACTCTCCTCTCACACTGTCTGTATCTTAAGCGGACACATATACATACACACATTTCAACGCTCCCTGCATGCTTTCGGGGCTATTTTCATTGCATGGCTGAGTCAATGGGAAAGATTGCCTCATCCGGCACTAAGACAGGATCCAGTTATGGAACAGCTTGGGAAAAGGCTGGAGGTGGTGTCTGCCTATGTGACACACATACACACATATTTGTGCAAATGCACTAGCGCTCGCTCACACAAACACTTACTCACACAGACACAGCTGTTAATGGATGCAGACATTCACCAAATAAACAAGGACAATAGAGTAGCGAGCAACACACATTTACCAGCAGATATACATTGGGGTTCAAAAGTCTGAGAAACAACTACAGATAGAATATTCATACACAGCTGCACACAGGCTCGAGCAGACACCTATTGCAAGCACTTGCCTTCATGCTTAAGCCAACACTTTAAACGGAGGGAGTAGCTGCTTTTTATTTGATTCGAAACCTGATGACCACATCATGTATCTTCAATCAAACACACCTGCCATGTGGCGTGACCAACAAACTTAGGTCTGGCCATAAAAAAACAAAACGGGCACTACCTCTCTGCTGTAACTGTTGTGAGGGCACGTCACAATCCAGTGGTAAAAAATGCAGAGGAGCAGTGTGACGGCAACTTATATACATTACACTAAACTCCACTGCGGTGAAGTCTGCATACTTTATAAATCCTTTCAGTTATAAGACAGCACATGTGCATTGAAATAACCTGGTGGCCCAAAAATGGGTTTTGATTCAACATTTCTATTCAATATAATTATCAACACTATTATTTTTCCCTACTAAAAATGCAAGACAAAAAACATTTGAACTGACCAAAGACTCATTAGTATTACTGTTAGGGTTAATGTGATATAGCAATGTGTGTGTGCGGTGTGTATGTGTGTGTAGTGTCAGTTCTCCTCCATATTAGGAGGTACAAATGCAGAGTCTGAATGCCGACCATGGCTGGAATATCAGAAATATCTTGGAAAATACACACAGTCGCGCAAACAAACACACACGCGCACACACACACACACACACAAACACACACACACACCGCTTTGCACACATCATTGGTAGTGACAGCAATGCATAACAAGGCTATTATTCAGAGTTAAAGGTGAGGAGAACATGCTTATACAAGGAAACAAAGACTGTTACAGCACACACGCACACACAAACACACAAACACACACATACACACGGAGTAGGGAACACCAGTGTCTGTCTCTCCCTTTGCTATAGGTAGCAAAACACAGAATGGCCTAACATTAACCTACACAGGGCCTTTTGTCTACAGAGAAAACCACACATGTAAATTATACTAGTTATGTCACTTCCAGTTTACAGCTGGTCGTAAAGTGAGATGAAAGAACGCCAATGAAAGCTAAAATACCAGAATTACAATGTATTTGAATAGAATGAAAAGAGAATAAGGGGAGTATAGGAATTAGGTGGCTTGCTATGATCAGCATATGAATCCGTTGGTCCGCACTTGATAACACTGCAAAGTGGCTTTTATTGACTTAGTGTCACTCAGAATGTAAAAAAAATATCCAGCCGATATTGTCCTCAATTTTGAAAAACTAACATCAATGTTTTTGTTGTCAGTTACTCAGTGTCATTGTCACAAAAAATTGTCTGATTTACAAACTCACAAAGCAAAATTCTATTCTGTATTATTGGATGTCAATGGGGGTAACTTTATTATAGGAATAATAAAGATCAAACTGCACAGCGGGCCGTAGTTTTGACACCCCCTGCGCTAAGTGACTGAGTCTTACATCGCGCTCTGTAAGCCAGGGAGGGATCAGCGAGGGCTCTGGGCATGCGCAATTCAGGCAGCGTGAACGCGGAGAGAGACGTCTCCTCTCTGCTCTGCCCGCAGCTGGGAATGCTGCGCGAGGCTGTGAGACTGACCGCCTGTGAGCGCTGCAGGACAGTCATTGTGCAACGATACATGCTTTTGCGTCAGTCGCCATAACACCAAAAAGTCTCCAATAAAACCAGAAGAAGTCGATAGAATTGGTCGCTTGTCGTTTTTGATAAAAAAACACACGGAAATTCGATACCGTTATCGAGTCTGATTGGCCAAAATACTAGCACTGTACTGTTGTATTATTTGCAAAATAGCAAGTTCAAAATATTTTTACCTGCAATATCAGATTTTGTCTGCAAATTGTAGGTAAAAGGAAGGTATTTCGCACCCTGTGTTTTAGGTTTAGTATTTAGACCTCTGCAACACCATTTACTCTCTCCTGGGTCTCTCCTAGTAATATGAGACTTTAACGTGTTTAGGTCCTAAAAGTGGTATTATTTTGCCTTGAATTACATTTGTGTGTAATACTCTGAGGAGAAAAACAAATCTTCATCATGTGTTTAATTAAAATTGTAAAAGAAAAATAATGTCTGTACAAATAGAGGTGGGCAGGCATGTGCTAGAATAACACACAAAGCACACCCACAAACGCATACTGCACTTGACAGAGCCAAGAGGAGAGTTAAATAACCCATTCAGACACAAAGGTAATGCCTACTTTAAACAAGAGCTATCAGAATAAAAATAAATAAAAATTCTCAACAACCGACTAGATAGATGTTTGGTAGAAGTGGGTCAAGATTTAGCTGAAACTGTGGAAAGTGTGTGTGTGTGTGTGACTTGTGTCTGTTTTGTTTTTCTGCTCTATCCCTCAAGTGATAACTATTATATAGCTGATGGATAGAACATTTGCATTGTATCAAACTGATTATATCCCCTTTGTGGCTGGCCATTTGTTGCAACAGCCAATCAATGCATTTGCATTTTTTAACTGTCTCTCTAGGGTTCTCACTTTTATCGGAGTTCATGTGCCCATGAACAAAAGGACTAACATGAATGGGATGAGTATTGTTAAGGGCGTGATGCATGACGCAGGAGACAACATGAGCCAAGTTTTGCAATGCTTGCCAACATGGTCGACCGTCATGAGACTGACTTTAGTGAACTTAAGGCAACGCTTCATTCTAAATGTTACTGAACCAGCAGTAGTCTGTTAATGTGTGCGTGAGTGTGTGTGTGTCATTATGTTAATCACCAAGCTGTTGCAGCCTGTTGGGTACAGAGACCATTGGACATCCTAAATATTTGGAAAGATTGTGTAGATGAAAATGGGACACGTGTGTGCGTGCGTACATATACGAGTCCATCCAATGATCTGGCATTGGATTAATTCCCTCCCATTCCTCCCTCCACTCTCTATTCTTTCATTGAGAACATGCGTCATGCTTAGTCAGGACTGGTTCAACAGGTAGGACGAGGACGCACAAAGCTTTCTCTCACGCTGTTGATCGTCGGTCTGTGACAGCACACGCAGAAGTTTAGTCACTCTCTGCATACACACAGAGCCATCTGACAGCCGGCACACTGTCATTTGTGATAGGTTCAAGCCGTACAAAGTCAACAACCGGCGGAGCAAGCGCCATTACTCTATGTCTTGTTGCATGTCCCAATATAGCTACGCACCCCACTCTGTTTTGACTGGATTGTGTACTGCAGTGTGTGTCAATCACACTACACCGGGGGTCTCAAACTCAACTTATCTGGGGGCTGCTGGAGGTAGAGTCTAGGTGAGGCTGGGCCAAACCTGAGCTATTGTTTCCCATAAGTGATAAAAAAAATATATAAAAAATGTATTTTATTTTAGTTTGTTCGTTTTAAAAATATAATTCTAAATTATGATTAAGATTGTGGTGATCCTGTAAAATCTCAATAAAACGTCTCAAAGATGTTGTCGCTCTTAATATGCTTCGACATATTTGACCCCAGGTAGGCCAACTATGGAGAATTCTAAGAAAAGAAAAGTGTCTGAAGAATATATACTTTTCATATGTAATATGTATAATATCTGCGAGACATCGCTGCAACGCAACGAGTCCACGTGAGCTGCTTTCTCCTCGGCAAGAAGCGCTCACACAATCACATACAGCGCCATGCCATCTCCATGACAACAGAGTTTTCTTTTTTGTTAACTTCATTTACACAGTCATACATACAGCTGACAGTGAAGATTGAGTGGCGCAGCTTCTTCTGCAGGTAGCTAGCTAGTAGCCAATTTAAGAACGTGAATCAACCGAGTTCTCCACTTTCTCGAGTGCAAGCAACGGAGTTAAAAAAAAAAACTTGCACAGAAAGAGGCTGACTGTGGCGTTCCCGCCTTCTGGACAAAGATGGTTACTGCAGCTAATTTCCCTCTCCCGCACAAGCTGGCACTTCACATTGAAGTGTGGCTCAAGCTACAGATGTGAGACTGCATTCTCAACATTGAACATAGTGAAGAACAAGTACTAGTACTTGCATCCGAGTCACCAATGAACACATCAGTGTCTCCGTCCGGCTATCACAGCCTGTGTGCCAAAGTTTAAAGTCCTGGCAACAGACCAAAGGTGCCACTTCTCATATTAATGGGCTGAAGGGATGTTGGAATAGTGATTTGTGGTTCCATAATATAATAGTTATCTTGACCGATTTATTAAACAGACCTTTGTCATATTGAAAAAAAATGTTGTGGACCTTTACGATTTGTATTTGAGTACCCCTGGGCTAAGGAATGCATGATTTAAATGTGTGTGTGTTGCAACAATTTAAATCTTGCTTTTCAGTCCTATCTAAATGTTTAATTTTTTTTTAATTAGTTTGATATTTTATATATTACACATTTTAAATGAGTCAGACAAATGTCAGAAAATAAACAGCCCAT